>CM062816.1:2087594069-2088189069 GCA_031772625.1 Pinus tabuliformis
CCTTAGATCCTCACTTGTCATTCTCATCCATTCACCTCTATCAAAGGCATCAATATTGTCTCCTACCTCGCCCCAAAGAACCCCCTGCAGAAACTGTGTCCAATCCCCGCACCCAAAATTGCCATTTCCCCAATTTTCCACCAAAAACCCTAAAAATCCCAAATCAACCCTTTTGACCAGTTTACTAGCCTAAAATCAGTGTTACCCTATTGGTTATCTCGCCCATTGAATATTTTGACCGAGATAGACCGGAGAGAGCCCTCTCCTGCCCCGTAGGGCTAGCTACGAGGCTAAGTGGTTTGATGTTGCCTTGAGGTTTACCTTTCTCAGCCTGAGGTGAAATTTCAAGCGCTAACATATTGGCGACCATACTGGGGAGAACAATTTGTTTGCTCACTGATGTGTTTGTTTCATAAGTCTTAGACAGAGTCTGAAGATATGCCAGGTAGCCTTCGAAAACGCTCTTGCTTTGCATCAGCGCAAGTAGATAAACGCTACTTCAGTCGACCTCCGTGAGCTTGTGAATGTAACACTTCATTTGCATTTCACCCCAGTACATGTATCAAGTTCAGATCTGATTGTTGATGGTGGACCACGATCAGACACTTGAAAGGCTGAAATCATTCCCCTGGCGACTCCTTTCACTGAAGAATCCAGCAACCTGTGCTTCATGGTGACTTCACTGCAGAGAGATCAGTAGCTTTGAGATTTCTCAAGATGGATCGGATTGCAAGAAGATATGCTCCCTTGAGCCGAGATCACATTCCAGGTTTTCCGAATAAGATGCCCAAGGTAGATTGGTCAAGGAATCTGCCCACATTTAACGCTGATGGTAAGAAGGATGCTGCTTTACATCTGGTTAGATTTCATATGCATATTCGCAAGTTAAAGATCAATTTTCCTGAGGACTGTTTGATGAAAATGTTTATGGCTACTCTGGAAGATGAAGCTCGATCCTGGTATGAAAGTTTGCCATCTGCTTCAATTTATTGTTTAAGGGATTTTCATACCGTGTTCTTTGAAAAGTATAAAGAATCATATCCATCTTTGATTTTAGTTCAGAATTGTTGTAGCCATGTACATAATTTTATTGAAAGCCTTGAGAAGTATTATGAAGATGATAATTTTATGGATGTTGAGATTATGGAGGCTCTGTATGAGAATCCATTTCAGCAGCACACAGAAATCTTAGAGGATACTTGCCAAGATTAGCAGGCTGAAGATTTCAATATGGTTGAAAATGAGGAAAGAGCAAATGTTGTTTCAGATCTGCCCACAGAAGACAGCAGCATGCAAGTAAGTCCAGTGTTGATTGCAGAATGTGATAATGTTAGGACAACTACTTCAGAAAAACATTTAGATTATGATGACCAGGAATATCTTGTGCTGAAGCCCATCAAAGAGAGCTCTACTGTTGAGATCATAGACAAAGTTTTGGATCCAGATGTTCATGAACAGCAAGGTGAGATCTTTGTGCAAGTAAGAGAAAACTCTTCTTTCAATCATAATTTGGATAGTTTGATTGCCATGTCGTATGAAGATGATCAGCAATGTTTCCAAGTTTCAGAAGATCAGGACTGTCATTCAGATTTTTCATGTTTTGAAATGTTATTTCAAGAAGACAAGACTTGTTTGAGCAAAGGGAAACAGAAAGTCTTATCTCCTTTGTCTGAAGATGAGATAGATCAACTCTTGAAAGGTCATGCTACAACCCAAGCTAAAGCAAATCAGCAGTGTGCACATGGTCACGAAAGTGTTGGTGAAACTTCTTCCTCTTTTGAAAATGATGACAGTCTTGTAATTAGTTTTATAGATCAGCAAACAGATAATATTTTCTTTCATGAAGATGATGACGCTGTCATGTTTGATGATCTTGAGGCGCGCGACCCATCAGCGCTCTCTCTGCAAAACAGCCAGCAAACTTGCCAAGGAACCACGAATTGCCAAATTTTGCAAGGAAGGCCCTCCATCATGAAAAATTATTGCTTGCTACAATTCAAGAAATTCATGATTGTATTTGTAAAAGTCTCCATTTGCAAGTGAAAAACTCCATTGTGCTTTGGTTTGAAGTTGTAAAAATTGCTAGGGTTTATGATGTTGTTTTGAGAAAAAGGAGAAAAAGGCCCGATCCCCTCCACATCTTGACCGAGGCTTCCTTAAATGAGTATGGCACTAAATATCTCAGTCCCAACACAAATTCCAAGAAATTTTGAGCATTTTGGGTGATTTTTGGTTTTTAAGGCAAAAAACAGGTTTTTCCGCTTGACGGGTCTCACCCCCCGCGCGACCCTTTCACTTGGCAACTCTATTTTCAAAAACATCAGCATTTCTAGATTTGGCATGAAAATTTACACATGCTCACCCATTGCCAAGATATTTTATGAAGTTTTGGGCCTCTTGAAAGTCAAAAAACAAGCAAAAAATGACTTTCTGCCACATTTTTGACACACAGAAGGCAGTCTTGGGAGATTGCAATTTTGGAGGGTCAAATGACAACCAAATTCAGAAATTCCAGTTGGGTTGGAAAGTAGACTCACAGACTTTTCCAACAAGCCTACTCTTGCCTCATTTGGACACCTGGAAGTGCCCCAAAAGTGCTCCCAAAAGCGTGCGACCCGTCAGGCAAATTGCTCAGGATTTCAGCCTACAGCTCAGCAAAACGCAGTTTTGACTGTGTTTGACTTTTTGGAGTTGATTTTTATCCTTCTTGTTGTAAATAATGTAAATTTATGACACTTTTACACTTATGTATCTCTTCTAGAAGATTCATTCATGAGATAGGTGAAAATTAAATGAATGAATTGGTTTCCCAGTTTATAGAGGCAAGTTGTTTTGACTCCCTAGTTTTCAGTGCTTAGTTTAGAAGTGGTTGAAACAACTCCTAGGATAGTGAGCTCGACCCCTAGAGGCAGGGAAAGATGTTAGATGATATATATTATGCACTCTCTTGCTCATTTTCATGGTTGGACTCTTGAGGGAGAAGCTCTTATTGTATTACTCACTGTATCTCTGCAATTTTTGGCAAAGGAAGAAAGACCAGGGTTTTGCAGTCTTTTTTGGGATTCTTGTGGTCACATGTATTGATGGTGTGTTTCTCTTTGTACTTGTAAGTGTGTTATGTGAATCATTTCCTTACTTTTCCTTCTGCACATTAGGCAAATGAAGTGTTAAAGTAGAACTCATGACTGTCATGCTCTGCTTTTAAGTTTGCTTAATATCAATGTTTTCTATTGTTTAAGGGGAATTCAAGGTTATTGCTTGCTCTCCTTAGATCCTCACTTGTCATTCTCATCCATTCACCTCTATCGAAGGCATCAATATTGTCTCCTACCTCGCCCCAAAGAACCCCCTGCAGAAACTGTGTCCAATCCCCGCACCCAAAATTGCGATTTCCCCAATTTTCCACCAAAAACCCTAAAAATCCCAAATCAACCCTTTTGATCAGTTTACTAGCCTAAAATCAGTGTTACCCTATTGGTTATCTCGCCCATTGAATATTTTGACCGAGATAGACCGGAGAGAGCCCTCCCTTGCCCCGTAGGGCTAGCTACGAGGCTAAGTGGTTTGATGTTGCCTTGAGGTTTACCTTTCTCAGCCTGAGGTGAAATTTCAAGCGCTAACATATTGGCGACCATACTGGGGAGAACAATTTGTTTGCTCACTGATGTGTTTGTTTCATAAGTCTTAGACGGAGTCTAAAGATATGCCAGGTAGCCTTCGAAAACGATCTTGCTTTGCATCAGCGCAAGTAGATAAACGTTGCTTCAGTCGACCTCCGTGAGCTTGTGAATGTAACACTTCATTTGCATTTCACCCCAGTACATGTATCAAGTTCAGATATGATTGTTGATGGTGGACCACGATCAGACACTGGAAAGGCTGAAATCATTCACCTGGCGACTCCTTTCACTGAAGAATCCAGCAACCTGTGCTTCATGGTGACTTCACTGCAGAGAGATCAGTAGCTTTGAGATTTCTCAAGATGGATCGGATTGCAAGAAGATATGCTCCCTTGAGCCGAGATCACATTCCAGGTTTTCCGAATAAGATGCCCAAGGTAGATTGGTCAAGGAATCTACCCACATTTAACACTGATGGTAAGAAGGATGTTGCTTTACATCTGGTTAGATTTCATATGCATATTCGCAAGTTAAAGATCAATTTTCCTGAGGAATGTTTGATGAAAATGTTTATGGCTACTCTGGAAGATGAAGCCCGATCCTGGTATGAAAGTTTGCCATCTGCTTCAATTTATTGTTTAAGGGATTTTCATACCGCGTTCTTTGAAAAGTATAAAGAATCATATACATCTTTGATTTTAGTTCAGAACTGTTGTAGCCATGTACATAATTTTATTGAAAGCCTTGAGAAGTATTATGAAGATGATAATTTTATGGATGTTGAGATTATGGAGGCTCTGTATGAGAATCCATTTCAGCAGCACACAGAAATTTTAGAGGATACTTGCCAAGATCAACAGGCTGAAGATTTCAATATGGTTGAAAATGAGGAAAGAGCAAATGTTGTTTCAGATCTGCCCACAGAAGACAGCAGCATGCAAGTAAGTCCAGTGTTGATTGCAGAATGTGATAATGTTAGGACAACTACTTCAGAACAACATTTAGATTATGATGACCAGGAATATCTTGTGTTGAAGCCCATCAAAGAGAGCTCTACTGTTGAGATCATAGACAGAGCTTTGGATTCAGATGTTCATGAACAGCAAGGTGAGATCTTTGTGCAAGTAAGAGAAAACTCTTCTTTCAATCATAATTTGGATAGTTTGATTGCCATGTCGTATGAAGATGATCAACAATGTTTCCAAGTTTCAGAAGATCAGGACTGTCATTCAGATTTTTCATGTTTTGAAATGTTATTTCAAGAAGACAAGACTTGTTTGAGCAAAGGGAAACAGAAAGTCTTATCTCCTTTGTCTGAAGATGAGATAGATCAACTCTTGAAAGGTCATGCTACAACCCAAGCTAAAGCAAATCGGCAGTGTGCACATGGTCACGAAAGTGTTGGTGAAACTTCTTCCTCTTTTGAAAATGATGACAGACTTGTAATTAGTTTTATAGATCAGCAAACAGATAATAGTTTCTTTCATGAAGATGATGAGGCTGTCATGTTTGATGATCTTGAGGATTGTTTTCTGTTTAAGAATGACCTAGACCATGAAATTGAGGAATATAAGCTTGAGAGAGACAATATGTCAAAATTTCTCACGGTCAAGGAATTTACAGCCAACACTCATATGGCAGAAGCTTATACTTCTCTGTGCCTTCCTATCAATCAGCAACCCACTGTTCTTTCAGATCATAATAAAGCGAGTACTTATATTTTTGCAGCTGGATCTCCAAACAAGGTAGTGCTTCAGGATTATCAAGATCCCTTTGGCATTCTTCTGCAAGCATTAGAAAAGATAAATGTTGCCTGGTTCATTATCATAAGCTTTGGTTTCAGTGGTTATTTTGAGTTGCCTACAGGTTCATCGTTTCGCCTGCTCGAGATAAGCGAGAGCAGAAATTTGGTATGTAGCCATCTGCTGGATTGGTTACATTGGAAAGCTCATTATACATGATTGTACATATTTCATTAGTATGCAGGTGGTTTTCATCATGATTCCAAATCTTGATGGATTGATGCCGTTTTTGCAAAAGCTTTGTAAATTTTTGTTTTAAGTCGGTCATGAGTCATTTGTGTTTGGTCTGTTGAGTGAGTTTTTTTTAAGTTATTTTAGTTTGCCATTGAGTTAGTTTGTGTCAAAGTTAGTTCAATTTTCAATCAATTGTCAAAGTCCAGTCAATTGTCAAAGTTAATAAAGTTGTCCAAATTTGGGTCACATGTGTAAATAATGACTCCATTGCCCAATGATTATAAAGCACTGGTCTGCTCTCCCAGAGGTCTAAGGTTCTTGGTACCTCCAAGGAGCTACCATCCCCATTGGAGCCAATGTTAGAGTCGGTCTAGTAGCCCTCCATCAGCGATCAAAGCTCTTTGCATTTGCATAAGTAGGTGTCTCATCAGTGTCATTCTTTGCATTCCGTTAGGCATGCCATAACCCTGATGGAGGAGCTGGTGTCTTTATTACCCTCTTGGCACTGCTGGATCAAGTTGTTTCAGTCATTAAACTTTTTCAAGGTTATTTGTCTTGTCTTGAGGTCAAAATTTCTAGGTCTAGGGTTTAGGTCAAATTTATCTTCAAGGTCATGTGTCTGAAGGTCAATAAGTGCCCAGCAAGCCAGAGGGATGATTTTCAAAGTGTTTCTTCAAAAGATTCTATCTTGTACAGTTAATTTTCACCTTGGATTTAAAAACCCTATTTTTAAAGCCAAGGTTATTTCTCAAAATTTTGTAAAAACTTGTAAAAATTCAAAGGGCTTCAAAGGACAGCATGTAACCCTGGCTCCCTTGCCAAGATCCCTCAGATGCTATCCCTGCAAAAATTATCAAAGAAAAGCATCAAATCAATCAATTTCAAGACAAAAGGAAACCAAAAAAGTCAAGTTTATAAAGTGTCATGGAAAAACATTATAAAGTGGGTTATGATATGAAATTAATTCAAACAAGGCTATAAAAGCCCTAATCTCCCTCCATCAAGCCTCATTGTGCATTCAAGTGATAGAGCCATTGTTTCCAAGAGAGTTTGAGCGAATTGTGTGAGTTGGGAAGGTGCGCGACCCGTCGAACCAGGCGCGCAACCCGTCAGAGGCGCGCGACCCATCAGGCACCCTCCGCCAGTGTTAATTTACAACGTGCGCGACCCGTCAGAGGCGCGCGACCCATTAGTGCTCTCTCTGCAAAACAGCCAGCAAACTTGCCAAGGAACCACGAATTGCCAAATTTTGCAAGGAAGGCCCTCCATCATGAAAAATTATTGCTTGCTACAGTTCAAGAAATTCATGATTGTATTTGTAAAAATATCCATTTGCAAGTGAAAAACTCCATTGTGCTTTGGTTTGAAGTCTTAAAAATTGCTAGGGTTTATGATGCTGTTTTGAGAAAAAGGAGAAAAAGGCCCGATCCCCTCCACATCTTGACCGAGGCTTCCTTAAAGGAGCATGGCACTAAATAGCTCAGCCCCAACACAAATTCCAAAAAATTTTGAGCATTTTGGGTGATTTTTGGTTTTTAAGGCAAAAAACAGGTTTTTCCGCTTGACGGGTCTCACCCCCCGCGCGACCCTTTCACTTGGCAACTCTATTTTCAAAAAACTCAGCATTTCTGGATTTGGCATGAAAATTTACACATGCTCACCCATTTCCAAGAGATTTTATGAAGTTTTGGGCCTCCTGAAAGTCAAAAAAACAAGCAAAAAATGACTTTCTGCCACATTTTTGACACACAGAAAGCAGTCTTGGGAGATTGCAATTTTGGAGGGGAAAATGACAACCAAATTTAGAAATTCCAGTTGGTTTGGAAAGTAGACTCACGGACCTTTCCAACAAGCCTACTCTTGCCTCATTTGGACACCTGGAAGTGCCCCAAAAGTGCTCTCAAAGGCGCGCAACCCGTCAGGATTTGGCGCGCGACCCGTCAAGCAAATTGCTCAGGATTTCAGCCTACAGCTCAGCAAAATGCAGTTTTGACTGTGTTTGAATTTTTGGAGTTGATTTTTATCCTTCTTGTTGTAAATTATGTAAATTTATGACACTTTTACACTTATGTATCTCTTCTAGAAGATTCATTCATGAGATAGGTGAAAATTAAATGAATGAATTGGTTTCCTAGTTTATAGAGGCAAGTTGTTTTGACTGCCTAGTTTTCAGTGCTTAGTTTAGAAGTGGTTGAAACAGCTCCTAGGATAGTGAGCTCGACCCCTAGAGGCAGGGAAAGATGTTAGATGATCTATATTATGCACTCTCTTGCTCATTTTCATGGTTGGACTCTTGAGGGAGAAGCTCTTATTGTATTACTCACTGTATCTCTGCAATTTTTGGCAAAGGAAGAAAGACCAGGGTTTTGCAGTCCTTTTTGGGATTCTTGTGGTCACATGTATTGACGGTGTGTTTCTCTTTGTACTTGTAAGTGTGTTATGTGAATCATTTCCTTACTTTTCCTTCTGCACATTAGGCAAATGAAGTGTTAAAGTAGAACTCATGACTGTCATGCTCTGCTTTTAAGTTTGCTTAATATCAATGTTTTCTACTGTTTAAGGGGAATTCAAGGTTATTGCTTGCTCTCCTTAGCTCCTCACCTGTCATTCTCATCCATTCACCTCTATCAAAGGCATCAATACTGTCTCCTACCTCGCCCCAAAGAACCCCCTGCAGAAACTGTGTCCAATCCCCGCACCCAAAATTGCCATTTCCCCAATTTTCCACCAAAAACCCTAAAAATCCCAAATCAACCCTTTTGATCAGTTTACTAGCCTAAAATCAGTGTCACCCTATTGGTTATCTCGCCCATTGAAGATTTTGACCGAGATAGACCGGAGAGAGCCCTCTCCTGCCCCGTAGGGCTAGCTACGAGGCTAAGTGGTTTGATGTTGCCTTGAGGTTTACCTTTCTCAGCCTGAGGTGAAATTTCAAGCGCTAACAGGGACCTTATTGCCTTCTTGCTTTACTTGCTCATCTTGTACTTGTTCATCCTGTACATGTTTTCTTTTCTGAACCTTCTTATTCTCATCATCAAGACTTTTATTCATGGTTGATTCCATCTTGTACTTACAATTACAAGCCATGTGTCCATAGTTATGACATTTGTAACTTTTGATGTTATTGATAGAAGATTCTATTTGGTGTCTATCTCGTGATCCTGCAAATTTGCTTCTATGGTTTTGCCGATAATAGTTGTACATATCTGGAACTTTACAATCCATAGCCATATGTCCAAAATTGTTACATTTTCGACATCATCTCTCAAATGATAAAATTTGCTGATATTATGCTGAGTTCAGGGATATCCATTTCTAAAGGATACCCTGAAATTATATTCATTCCAAACATACATGCGACATTCTGCAGCTCTACTTCCAAACCTTCCACATGAATAAAAACGACCATAAAAGGTAGGTTGGTACCTGGGAGGAAATCCTCTTCGAGGAATTGTCTTCCAAGGTTCTTCCTATGAGTCTTGATCTCTTGATTTAGCTGAGAGATCTATTTTCTTGGTAAATTTTGCATATCCATCTTCTTTAATTGTCATAGAAGAACTAGACTTATTTTCAAATTTTTCTTTGTAACCAAGACCAATCATATCGATGTATGGTCGTTGGTTGTTGATGAGTTCTTCCAAAGTCTTTGAACTGTTGGTGTAGTTTTGAAAAGTTTTTCCATTTTTTACATCCTTTCATAGAGAAACTATTTCAGCTTCCAATGCTTCTCTTTCCTTGTTGTTTTCCTTTAATTCTTTCCTATGAGATTCTTCAATTCACTTGTATTCTTCAACCTTGATTTTAAGTTTGAGGACATGTTCTCTTTCTGTCTTCAATTCGTCTTCATGAGTGTTGACATGCTTCTTCTCGGCTTTCAGCTCTTTGATAACCTTGATCACTTCGTTTTGAAATTCAACCTCAGTAATTTCTTCTTCTTCTTCCCCTTTTTCCTCAAGTGCCTCTTGCTTATTGTGCTTGGCCATAAACAATACTCTTATGTTGAATTCTTCTTTGTTATCACTGTCTTCTCCGGATGAGGAACTATCTTTTGCGGTGAAGAAACTTTTCTTAAACCATTTCTGATTGCCTTGCTCATTTAACTTCCTAGGAACTTTCTTTTCATTCATAACAGCCGCATTTTTGTGAGGACATTTCACTGCAAAATACCCAACCTCACCACAGTCAAAACATATTAATGGAAGTTTACATTTGAATTTTCCTGCACCTGTTCTCATTTTCTGCATGAAGTGGGAAAACTCTTTATCTTGGAATTCTTCTTCATCTTCTTCCTTTTCCTCATCCTTACAATTGCAAGTTTTTGCTTTCGAAGTCTGATTTTCCTTACTATTCTTCTTGGATGCGGAAAATGGTGTTTCTAAGTGAGATGTGCCATCCTCTTCTTCCATCCTCATTTCATATGTTGTAAGAATTCCATGCAATTCATCTATGTTGAGATTGGTCAAATTCGATCTATCTTCCAAGACAGATACCTTAGGGTTAAATCTTGTTGGCATGGTTCTAAGGATCTTTCAGACAACAATTTTTGTTTCAACAAGTTCTCCCAAACCTTCCAACGTATTTGTTGTTTCATCAACATGCTGAAATATGCAGCAATATCTTCATCTTCCCTCATTTTGAGTTTCTCAAATTTTTCCCTGAAAATTTAAAGCTTTGCTTCTTTCACCTTGAGTCATTTGCACATATATTTTCAAGCTTGCCCCATACTTCTTTAGAAGTTTTGCAACTCAATACCTTAAGATAATAAAAAAAATTGATAAGTCCATTGATAATAAGATCTTTAGCCTTTGCATCATATACCATATTTTTCTTACCTTCTTCATCTTGTGTCGGTGTGAAGCCTTTGTCAACGATTTCCCATACTTCGTATCCTTGCTCCAGCAAATGAACTTGCATTCTTCCACTCCAAAGTGCATAGTTATTTCCATTGAAAAAAGGAACTCCATTCTTAGCAAACTCCATGATCTCCTTCCAGTTGTTAGACTGTTATTAAAGGAACCAAGCTCCGATACCAATTTTTGGAAATACTGATGGGGGGGTGAATCAGTATTCCTTAGCAATTAGCACTTTTAAATATTTTCAGAGCATTAGTTAATATTCAATTAATATTAATGTTTATGCAGTAATAATATTAAATGAAAGAAAATAGTAGGCACAAGAATTTTAGGTGGAAAATCCCCTCTAGGTCAAAAACCACTGAATGCTTTTCTAATAGATTCTTTAATCTTCAGCCCCAACTGAAATGAAAGCAACAACTTCCTGGAATTCTAGAAAAACATTCTTCTCTAGCTCTCACTGGAAGGACACCCCAACACCCTAGTTTCTTCAGTTATCAACTGAATGGATGCCCCAACACCCTAGCGAGCCACAACTCGGCCTAGCACCACCCTACCACCCTGAAGTGTTCACAGACCCCAACCTGTAGGGGACTTCATACACCTACTAGCACCTCCCTGCCACCCTATAATGATTGAAATAAGACAAGACTATGGATTCCCAAACCAGGGACAACAATCCACGATACAATAAGATGTACAATGATTTATGTGTACTTGACCAAATACCCAATCACTCTATGACCTGCAACCCAACCATGACATCATCCCAACAATGACTCTTATACCTCCCAACATTGCCTCTTTGACTCTTGGCAGAATGACTCTTTCACAAATGACTCTTTTATAATCTTTACAATGATGACTCTTTTACAACTTTACAATGATTACTCTTTTACAAATGACTCTTTTACAATGATAACTCTTTTATAAATGGCTCTTTTACAACTTTACAATGATGACTCTTGGCCTTAACAATACTTCACGATATTTGGATGGTTGTCATGTCTTCAAGGATGTCTCGTTGCAATACTTCCTTTGATTTGATACTTCTACTCTTGAATTCTTGCTTGATGTTGTAATTGAATCTTCTTCTACCTGCATGCAAAATTATCCTAGCAAAACCAATCCCAAAACAAAACAAAATACCCTTCAACTTACCTCTGCCTGCAAAACACATGTAAGTGCATAACAATGAATAAATACAAATTAAAATTACAATGCATACTTGAAGTGTGCTTTTTATTTTTGTCGTTGACTTGTTGCAGCAATAAACAAAGACTCTCACTCTTAATATAGGTGTGGACTCTATGCAAGACTATATCCAAAACTGACCTAAAGATATCTACACTAAAAATTGATGATAGACCCTAGACTTATGATGGACCAAGTTTTAAGTACAACAACAAATACCATTCTATCAACTATGACAAGTAACATGATCTTAGAACATTATATAGATTTAGCAGACTTTGTGTAGCATCAAGAATATGTAGCATCAAATTCGTAGTATCAAGAATAGGACATCCGAAAAATGGTATCAAAACTAACTGTGACATATAGAGACATAGAGATATAACCGAGACATTGTATTTACTAACGTTGTCCTGCAAAAACATATGTCGGAGATGATACTCAAAATGCAAATGTAAACACTAATCATACATACCTTGTTGTAGGAGACTTATCCTTGACTGTTGATGTGTGGTCCTTACTGCAGTGATCCTTGAATGCATGTTTTTTCTTGTCTTCTAGGAGCTCGATATTGAATATGTTGTATCTATGTAATTTTGGAACTCCAGTGTCTGAAACTTTGTCCTGTGGTAGCCCTCTAAGTCCTCTTTCCAACTCCATAGGGCTAATCAATATTGGGTTCTTCAAGAAATACTTATGCCCAATCTCCCATGATGACCTGATTATAGACTGGTTCAGTAGAGCGAACTTGTATGATGTTACACATGTCACTGTTGCAACCTTCGGACCTGAAAAGGATACCCAACAAACTACAGTCCATCCTCATTCTGTCACTATTTACGAAATTTGAATCCAATGTTCAGAAAGAAAGTATGACAATTTTCCCAACATCACCTGTTTGACATGGAATTCGGGAACCTGCAAAAACCCTAACATCCTCAGATCATATCTCCAAAATTATAGCGAACCAAGATTTGAAATTCGGTCATGAGGTTCATCAAGGTTTCTACTCAAATGGTTTTTAATTTCAACTTCTGAAGCGTCAAAAAAAAAAAAAAGTTATAGCTAAAATGCCACGATGACCCGTTTGCAACCACAAAATCCCTATTAGAGGAGGATATGAGGGTCACTATTTATATGAATGTGTTAAGTTGAGAGGGTCCTCAACAAGTGAATGTTAGATGGATTTTTAGGAGCAGAAAAAACATTATTAATTATTGACTATTCAATGACCACAACCAATTTGTTGAAATTTCTAAGTCTATCCGTTAGAAATTTAATATGTATTCTTCTAATTTATTTCTTCTACTTGTTAATCGCAAACAAGTTATTTAAAACATATGAATAATGAAAGAAACACAATACAATCTCAACCATCTACAGATCAACAGCTAAAAGAAAACAAACGCACGAGTGACACCGTCATTTTTGGACAACTCGTCCCCAGAAAAACCCAATGCAGGAAAACCGGTGCAGCAATTATGAGGGTTTATTATTATGCAGTATATCCTTGAATACAATTAGGTGTCAAACTGACTCACCCGATAGAGAAAAATAATCGCCAGTAATAACTCTCTATTCGGAAGCAAGTATTCAGAAAACCTGCCCCACAAAACCCTCTCTAGCAACATTGAAGCACTGTGTCAACCCTCTTGGCCACTACTTCAGCCCTCTCAGGCACTGTGCAGCCTCTGGGACCCTCTGTGTCACTCTTGCTGCCCTCTGCATGGATAACACAGGCCCTCTAGCCTCTGCGTTGTCTATGTTGGGCTCTGCATGACCTGCTCTAGATTCTGCGTCTACTTTCTGCTTCTTCCATGGTCTCTCGGCACTATCTATGCCTCTTTGTCCAGTACTCACTGCCCCTCGTTGTTTATCACTTATTCGACTTTACTTAGCAACCCCGCTCTAGTAAATCGAATGACTGATCTCTCTGGTGTGTTCTCCAACTGACCCTCAAGCCACCTCTTATATTTTTCTTGTTGGTCCTTCAACGGTCAAGATTACATCTCTAATCAATGGCTAAGATCAGATTTGGCTTGATCCATGACTTTTGGAACCTTCTAACCCAGTTTTATATTAATACCCATTAATATTTTATTTTTTCCAAGTTTAGACTTAGGAACTCCACTAAAAATATTAATTATTTTAATATCTCCCAAATCGGGTACAATCTGCCCAACCCATTTCTGGGTCTTAGATATCTCATGCGATTTATCCTCTCCACCAATTTTCATGGCTAGAGTACATCCGATTCTACCCCAAATCAACACTCCCTCTTAGCGAGCATTGTGCTCCAGTAATACTCCACACTGAACATCACTCTGATTATACGGCACCGGCACTTGTGTTGATGCTAGGCCTCCCCTCCCAACATCCTCTGCACTACTACATCTTGTATTGCTTCCCATGGCCCTGCCACTGCTGCATTCGTACGATAGCTCCCTCTACATCTATGTTGTTACTGGTCCTTTCTCCCACCATTGCATCTACACTGCAACCCCTTCTCATCATGCTGCCTTGTGATACTGCATTGCAACTCAGTTACTGAGAAGTAAGTAACTGATCCACCCAAATACTGACATTTGTGTCAGGCTAGAAACACTCCCGATGTTGAAGCTCCCTCTACCGCTATCAAGTGATCCCTCTACAACCTTTGCGTTGCTGCAACAACTCCCTGCATCTCGAACCACTGCAAACCTCTCTGTGCCATCCTGCACTGTTGCAACACACTCTGTGCCTCTTGCACTGCTGCAGCTTTCTAGCCTCGCGTTGCCCGGATATTTCTGCATTGTAGCTCTCTCTGCCACTTCATCCGCATTTGTTTCTACTGACATCTTCCAGTCCTGCTACTCTCTCTTTGGGGCTCCCGTAGCAAGGTATAATCCAAGAGGTTGGGTACCTCAAGAATCCTACCCCTCATCTCATGTAGTCCTCCTGACTATAGCTCGATGTCCCCACACCTCTTCTCTATAGGTACATGAGCACTCATGGCACAATCGTCATCCTCATCTACCTCCTTTTCTCCTTCGCTGGCGTTTCCTTAGAGTCAGATGCCTCTCCCTTGTTCTTCGTCCCTCGTACACTGGTTCGCATAATGACCCTGTTCCTCACAGTTGAAGCACTTGACCTTAGAGAGTTCCTTTTTCTTCCTCTTCTCCTGCTTTCCCGCAGATGCCAGAGTTGCATCATCTTCCTCTTCCTTCTTGATCCGGACTCCTTTGTTTCTACTTCCCATCTTGTTTAGTCGTCTAATCTCTTCTTGGCGAAGAGTCGCCCACAATTCTTCCCAATCTGGAAGATTCGCTTTGCCCAGTATACTCTGGACAAATGTCTCTCACTCCTCGAAAACTGCATTTAATGCGGTCCTCACCATCAACTCCAGATCTGGCGTGGCCGCTATGGAAGTCAGTTGGTCCTGAATCTCCTTCAACCGAGCGAGGAAGTGATCTATCTACTCCCCCTTCTACATCTGGTATGACCGCAGTTGATTCTCAAGTAACATCTCTACCTCTGCACAAAAGTATACTAGTACAATTTCTTCAAGGCGTCCCACATTTCCATTGTCGTTTCCTTCTCGGAAATATGTTGGACCACATGATCTTGACCCCATCAAGGATGATGCATTTCACCTTGGCCATTGCCTCCTCATACTTCTCATTATCAGTCAGGTCAACTGGGAACGCCATTGTTCTCAAGGCGAAGGCCTTGATCTGATGTTTATCTAGAATGGACAGGATCCTAGCCTTCCAGACCACAAAGTTGGACGCCTCGTCTAGCCTGTCCTGATCCCTCATCCCATTCATGGCCATCTTTCTGCTCTTCTTGTCGACTCCTCCCAGACTCTCTACTTCCCTCTGGAAGTTCTTTCTTCAACTCTTGCTGAGTCTTCTACTTTCCGCTTAGAATTTATCTGTTAGACTCCCTCTGAGTCACGATTTCCTTTCTAGAAATCCTCCTCCCAATCGTCAAGTCGTACCTCTCCAATCTTCTGTGCACCTGCAACATTGATCCAAATTTCTTCGCTAGAAATCTACCTCGGCAACGACTCCCTCTACCTTGGTTTTTCCCTATTAGGTATTGTTATGCCCACAGTACCCCACCAACTTCACTCCCGCAAACTGCCCACAGCTTCCTATGCCCCAGCACCTGAAGGATTGAGCCTCTAGGCTCTGTGCAATCCCAACACTGGAAAAAAGGCTCCCTCAGCCAACTGCGTCAACCCTTTTGGTCTCTGTGTGGCTCTACATGAGCCTTTTTCTGCCCTCCTCAACCTCTGTGCTGGCCTTTCTCTGGCCCAGATTGATGACGCAGTCCCTCTGCGTCAACCCTTCTTCTGTCACTTTCTACAAGGATCAGCTTTTGTCACTCAGGACAGTTGATTCTACTGCAAATGATCTGCTTCAGCTGATGCCTTTAGCTCTCCTGTGATCTGCAACCACGCTATGATACCATGTTGAAATTTCTAAGTATATCAGTTAGAAATTTAATCTGTATTCTTCTAATTTATTTCTTCTACTTTCTAATTACGAACAAGTTATTTAAAACATATAAATAATGAAATAAACAAAATATAGTCTCAACCATCTACAGATCAACAGTTGAAAGAAAACAAACACACAAGTGACAACGTTATTTTTGGACAACTCATCCCCGGAAAAACCCAATGCAGGAAAACCGTTGCACCAATTCTAAGGGTTTATTATTATGCAGTATATCCTTGAGTACAACTAGGTGCCAAATTGGCTCACCCGACAGAGAAAAATAACCGGCAATAATACCTCTCTATTCGGAAGCAGGTATTCAAAAAACCTGCACCACGAAACCCTCTCCAATAACATTGAAGCATTGCATCAGCCCTCTTGGCCTCTGCATTAGCCTCAGAACCCTCTGTGTCAGCCCTCTGAGGCACTGCGCAGCCTTTGGGACCCTCTACATCACTCTTGCTGCCCTCTGCGTGGATGACGCAGGCCCTCTGGCCTCTGCATTGTCTCTACTGGGCTTTGCGTGGCTGCTCTAGCTTCTACGTCTACCTCTCTACTTCTGTGTTGGTCTCTTGGCACCAGGGAAACTTTTAAGGATGAATGTTTATCTTAAAGTTTAGAAACCTTGGCGAATCTTACTAGGCCTTAATATGAAAATTGTAAACTTTTTGTAGAAATATTTATATTTCCAATGATTTTATATTAGTTGATATAATATTTTGGCGATTTTTAAGATAAAATAATGGTGTACTATCAAATTTGGGCAAATCATTTTAGAAAAAAATGTAAATTGGCGAATCTTTTTTTTGGAAAAATCATAGAAAATTAGTCCACCTACGAATATTAACCCCTAAAATTTTCCATGCTTGACACTTTCTCTGCCTCTCTGTCCAGTACTAACTGCCCCTCGCTGCTGATCACTAATTTGAATTTACTTAGCAACCCCGCTCTAGTAAATCGAATGACTGATCACTCTGGTGTGTTCTCCAACTGACCCTCAAGCCTCCTCTTATACTTTTCCTGTTGGTCCTTCGACGGTCAAGATTACATCTCTAATCAATAGCTAAGATTATATTTGGCTCAATCCATGATTTTTGGAACCGTCTAACCCAATTTTATATTAATACCCATTAATATTTTATTTTTCATAAGTTTAGACTTAAGAACTCCATTAAAAATATTAATTATTTTAATATCTCTCAAACCGGGTACAATCTACCCAAACCATTTTTGGGTCTTATATATCTCATGTGCTTTAGCCTTTCCACCAATTTTCATGTCTAGAGCACATCCTATGTGTTAGGGCCTAAATCTACCTCAGACTGAGAAAGGCAAAATCTAGGGTAACATCAAACCACGCTTAACCTGGTAGCTAGCCCTACTAGGTCGGGATAGGGCTCTCTTCTTGTCAATCTCAGGAAAATATGATCAATGAGGTTTGAGATGACTGATTTAAAGACTAATTTTAGGCTAGGTATATGCTCAGAGGAGTTTGATTGAATTTAATGTTGGTTTGCAGGCTCAAATGTGAAAGGCAAATTTGGGTCTGGGGAATGGACTCAATCTTGCAGAGGTTTGTGTGGGGCGAGGTAGGAAAATGGTTTAGTACTTTGAATTGACTGAGATGAAGAGTCTTATGACTAGTGAGGAGTTTAAGAGGGCGTGAAAGTCTCAGGGATCCTCTTCAAACAGTTGAAAACATAAATAACTAAGCAAACCCTAGGTAGCACACTGCAACATCAATGAATTCTACCTTTATCCTTGATTCATTTAGTTAAGATGAAAAGAGAGAGATGATGGCATACATAAACACATGTAAAATTGAATTACAAAAGGAAAAACAATACCAAATCAACTTGCCACAAGAATCCCACAAAATGTTGCAAACCATGGTCTATTTCCTTGCCAAACTGCAGAGATGATGTACAATAATGCTCAAAGCATTGACAAGAGTCCAACCTTTACAAATGACTGAAAAACTACTAGATATAGGCAACAAACAACTTATGTTAGGCTTTAGGGGTCGAATTCATGAGTTTAGAGCTGTTTCAATTACATCTAAACTAAGAACTGAAAAGTAGGCAGTGGAACAACTTGCCTCTAAAACCTAGGAAACTGATTCATTCAGTTCAAAACTACCTTTTCATGATGTATCTACCTCCATGAGTGAATTTTCTACATTTTTACATCAAAGTCCATAAAATTAGATCAAATTACATTAAGATTTTGACCATGAGAGAGAGAAAAGTCAAACTGAGAAAAAACTAGGCGAAAAACAGAGTTTTTTGGCAAAAATGACAATTTTCCATCCTGTGTGCTACGCCACTGTCCCTGTGCGTAGCGCCTTTTTGCAGCTGATATTTGGAGGTCTTCTCGTGCACAAAACTTGCTCCAAGTGGTCTTGTTGGAAAGGACTATTTGTCTACGTTCCAGAATAGGTGGAATTTCTGAATTTGGTGTCCATTTGCTCCTCCAAAAGTGAGTTCTCCCAACACTGCTTCCTGTGTGGCCAAAAAGAGGCAGAAAGGGAATTTTGGAGGTGTTTTTGACCCTTTTGGAAGCTCAAAACTTGGAAAAACTTTAAAGCCATTTCTAGGCATTCATAATTTTGCATTAGGAATCCAGAAATGTTGAGTTTTCCTCCAGAGGAGGTCCCTAGCAAAAGCGAGCGCCAGGTAGAAAATCTGTGTTTTGTTCCAAAATTTTGAAAATTGACAAAAAGTGTGCCAAATTTCTTGAAATTTGGGCCAAATGACCTGCATCAAGTGCTATGTTGGGCTAAGGAAGCCTCAGCCAAAATCTTGAGCATGTCTTGTTCTTTCCTCTTCCTCAAATCCTTCCTCAACTCGGCGTTCAAAGTCCTAATTCTTGCTTTGCAAACTTTGTTTCATGCCAAATATAGATAGGCCATGTGCCTCAACATGTTTTTCTCTTTGTTGGCCTTTTCCAGAAGCTTCTCCAAATGCATGTTTGTCCTTTCAAGCCAAGATTCATGATCAGCTTCAATCTCTTGCTCTAGTGGTGTCAACTTGATTTTCCTCCTCTTGGCTGCTTGCCGGTTTTCTCTTATGTTTTGCAGCTCCATAATATTTTGTTGGTCTTCCAATTGCTTATTCCTTTGCTCTAGATAGTTTATTATCCACTTGGCTCTTTCTAGGTTGAGAGACAAGTCATGAATGTCAACTTGTTTTTCTTGGATGATCTCCTTGAGCTTTGAGCTTTTGGAGCCCAAATCAATGTCATCATCCTGAATGAGAGTGAACTCCCTCTCTTGACCTTCTGAAGGCCCCTCATCATGCAATGGTTGTTTACCTTTGTCCTGTACCTGCTTTGTTGTTGAAGGAAATAAGACCCCTTCCACCTCGGGTAGAGATAGTACTCGTTTTGCTGCTGCAAACAACCTCCTTGTGCCCTTTTGGTAAGTGACAAACACTGGCACACTGGTGGTTTGAGTCTCATACACCTCTTGCTGATGTGAAGGCTCTCCTGCCTCATGAAAAACTGATGGAGGTACTTGAGGGCTTGTGAAGACCTCATGTGAAATGAAATCATCCCATGAAACATTGAGTAAACTCAGCTGATGCAAAACCACAATCTTGATCAATGCAAAGTGATAGATGTTGTTATACTATTGATGAGGAGGTTTCCTTTGTACCAATGTGGTCATTTTATCAATATTCCGGCATATGAAATAGGGGATGTTCATCATCCTCACTCTAGTAAAATGCATCAATAATCTGACATGATAGGTCTATAGACGAGAAAATCTGCCTTCACAGCTGAAATATTTGATTATGAGTTTCATAAGGAGAGCATATGTGTCCTGTAGGTATCTGAAAGGGAAGACCCTACTGATATGCCTCTGAAAGCCAACCTTGATATAAGGCTCATAATGATCTCTATCCACCAGTTGTCCCTTGTTCCATTGTTCACCCACATTCGGAATGCCTGTTGCTTCAGCTATAGTCTCCGATGTCAAAGTGAATGTCACACCTGCCAAATTGACCTAGCCATTGTGAAGATGGAGCACAAAAACTCTGGCAAGCTCATGGTGGTATTTGACTCTTTCCACCATTTCACAAAACTGGTAGCAAGATTGATGTTTGAAGCATGCTACAGCAAGAATACAAGCCAATAGCTCAGTAAGTGTAGTGGTTTCCTCCCAGATGTGTTTTCCTCCCTTGTGAGATTTCCTTGGTGCATGAATTTCTTTTGAGGAATCACTTACTGTTTCCTCATCTCTGTCATAAGATGAATCTGTCTCTATGTTTTCCATTGTTTGGGTTGAAGTGATGAGTATGAAGATATTTTATATGAACAATAGGTGTTTGCTGTTCAATGAAAGGGATTGATGAGTGGGGATTGTGAATGAGGGATTGTGATGCTAGTTGTAGGGTTTTTTGGGAGTGGCAGGGTTTGGGGGATAAGGATTAGGGTTTAGAGTTGCCAATTAGGGTTTGGGAGTAGTGGAATTAGGTATTAGGGTTTATATTTTTGGGGATAAGGGAATGAATGAGTGTGGATGGGGAAGGGGAGGGAAAATAAAATGAGGGGAGTGTAGTGAAGAGGGAAAATGAAAATGGTACAGGGGACAACAGCAAAAATTGCAACTTTGCAAACCCTAGGCAGCTTTTCAATATGACTGTGCAAGGAACTAAGGTTTTGTTTTTTACCTATTGAAACACCATGAAAACTGACTAAAACCCTTGCAATGGCAATATGAGATGCTTGACTTACTTGGAAGGAGGGAGTTTGCAAGTTTGGAGCTTGGAGGAGGAGATTTGAGTGAATTTCGAGCTTAGAAGACCGGTGCGCCGCGCCCTCTAACAAGTGCGTCGCGCCTCTCTGGTGCATCGCGCCCATTACAGTCTCAATGTATTTCTTGCACTGCGTGCGCCGCGCCGACCAGGGGTGCTGCGCCTCAACCCAGGTGCGTCACGCCAGGAACCTGCACAATTTTTGCTGCAGTTTCGCTCCTTCGGCTCAAAAACGTCTTGGCTCTTGTTCTTTTTCACTCTTTGGACACAAATGAGATTCTTCAACATGAAAAAGACTTTATAGATTTTAGTTTTTCACTTATAAAAACCCACTTTCTAATGTCTGTCTTTCACTTGTCTTTTAAAACTCTGTTTTGGCAGTTTGACTTGCTTTTTTGCCTTTGATGGACTAAATGCTTTGAAATTTTTGACTCTTTTGTAGGAGCTAGAGTGCAGGAACTTGGCAAGGTGACCAGGGCTGCATCTCGGAATTATTACAAATAGAAAAAATGAAATTACATGAAATTTTGTACATAAAACATAAAAAACTCTATTTTTCCTCAAAACAGGGTTTTGAGGAAAAATCAATCACTAAGCATGTGATTATTGAAATTTTTGTTGCTGAGACTTTATTTGACCTCCTCATGTGCCTACTAACCATTATTGAGATTTTACAATACTTTATTGACAAAACCCTAGACCTAATGAGACCTAAAACCCTAAAAATGACTTTTGCAGATGTAAAGACAAAAAATGACTGCAAATGACCTAAATGTATGAAAATGGGCCAGCAGGTAAAGACCATGAGGGAGAATTGAGAATATGCCACTACCATCAGATGATCCATGATCCTAATGGAATGCAACTGATCGGATGAGACACCTAAAATGCAATGCAACAAGAGAATTTGATCACTGATGGAGGAATGAAGATACCGACCCTAACATTGGCTCCAATGGGGATGGTAGCTCCTTGGAGGTGCCAAGAACTACAGACCTCTGGAAAGCAGACAGTGTCTTCTTCCATTGGGCTTTGGAATCAATAACTTCGACAAACCAAAACCAATATCTTGACTCAATTTCAACACTGAAATCTGACTCAAAACTGACTCAATTTCAAGACTGAAATCCACTGAAAAATGACTCAAAACAATCCAAACCAAAACTAACATCAAACCTTCAGTTTTATAACCTTCACTTCGGGCCCCAAACTGAATGAATGATGACAGTACACTCTTGCAATGAAGGAAATAAAATGGTATGTACAATGATACATATGACAGCAGAAAACATTTCAAAGATGATATCATTTCAGCACCTAACCATTGACCGGCCCACTTGGACAATATTCTCCATCCATTTCTTTCGGCAGGAAAGCATGTTGACCCTGATATGCAGCAATCTTGAATGGTCCTTTCCACAGATTCTCGAACTTTCCATGCTTGCCTTTGTCTTCGTTTCGAGCATCCCATTTCAGCACTATTTCTTCAATTTGAAACTTGTCCGCCTATCCTTTCCGATCATATATTTTCTTGATTCTCTCTCGTAGCCTAAAGGTATTCTGAAAAACCTCCTCTCTCATCTGTTGTAAATGGATCATTTGATTGATTCTTCGTTGTAAATGATCTTCCTCGCTACCAACTTCCTGCAGAAGTTTAACAACCAGCACTGCGAGAGATGTCGGGAACACCGTGTCAACACCATACACGATCTCGAACGGAGACATGCCTACTGATTTTTTCTGACTTACTCTATCTACCCATAGTGCATTGACCAATTTCTTATGCCAGCTCTTCTTGTTTGTTTCCAACAGCTTTTTGATAATGTTGACCAATGATTTATTTGAAGATTCTGCCAATCCATTACCTTGTGGATAGTATGCAGTTGAGTGCCCCAAGGTAATTTGATATTTATTACAAAAATCAATCATCTTTTTAGATTTAAAATCTACTGCATTATCTGTAATCAACGTGTTAGGATAGCCAAAACGTGACAAAATGTTGTTTTCAAGAAACTGAATTATTACCAAATCAGTGGCTTGCCGAGTGGGAATCACCTCAATCCATTTAGTGAAATAGTCTGTCGCTGTGAGGATCCACTTATGCTGTGCTGAAGAAGTAGGATGGATCTCGCCAATGAAATCTAAACCCCACTGCTGAAACGGAGCACTTACTTCCACCGGCTTGAGTGGCAAAGGCTGTAATTTTCTCCTACCTTGAAAAATCTGACATTCGTGGCAGCTTGTAACAGTTTTGTACACATCAGCAAAGAGGGTTGGCCAATAATATCCCGCTCTCAAAATTTTATTGGTTGTTGTCTTCCAAAATAGATGACCTCCACAATCTCCCTTGTGAAAATCATCCATGACCTGTTTTTCTTCTTCCTCAACCAAACAATTTAACAAGACACCACCGGGATCTTTCCAATAGAGTGCATTATTCATAATACAAAACTTGGCAGCCTTTAATTTCAAAGTCCTACTTTTGTTCCTAGCCATTCTAGGTGGCGGTGAAAGATGTTGGAGCACATAGACAATATTCGAATACCAAGGAGAAAGAAGAAACATTTCTGATCCCTGAACAAGCGAACTTTCTTCATCTTCTTCGGACATAGCAGCCATCAGATTTATGTCCAAGGCATGCAAATTATACTTCGCCATCAGTTTGGCCAGCCCCTAACCCTTGATGAGCTTTCTTGGTTTGATCTCCACATCATATTCTAACAAAGTTGCGATCCATTTGGCTCATCTCCCTTCCAGATCTGTTTGCACTAAGACATATTTAACAGCAGCGTTAGGGACATAAGCAAGGATGTGAAAATGTAGAATATAGACTCGAAAACCTTTCAACGCTTTTACCAAGGCAAGAGATTGCTTTTCAATAATGTACTTTAAGGCTGCATCCCTTATTGTTCTACTGAAAAAAGCAATTGGCTTCTCAAGCTGCTCTCTTTTCTGCATTAAAACCGCTGCCATAGTATGATCCGAAGCAAATGAAAACAAAATAAAATCTTGGGAATAATCTGGGTTGATCAAAATTGGAGCTGAAGAAAGGGCCAACTTTACCAAATTGAAAGACTTGATGGCTTCCTCGGTCCACTTCACTACACTATATTTCTTTAACATGTTTGTGATTTCCCTCAAATGTTCTGCTAGGTTTGGCACAAAACGACGTAAGAAATTCATCTTACCGTTAAATGCTTGGATCTCATTTTTACTTCGTGGAAAATCAATCTTCTGAATGGCTTCCAATCGAGCTGGATCGATGCGGATGCCCTCCTTGGATATGATATGACCGAGAAGCTTGCCTTCATCCATAGAAAACAAGCTTTTCTTTGGATTGAGAGATATACCATACTTTCTACACCGTTGAAATACAATCTTCAAATGATAAAGGTGCTCTTCATCTGAATTAGAAAAAACTGTCAAATCATCAAGATAAACAACTAAAAATACATCTTTCTTATTTGCAAATGCGATATCCATAGCCCACTGAAAGGTCGCACCAGCATTCTTCAATCCGAATGGCATCTTGGCATAATGGAAAGTTCCCCACGGAGTGGTGAATGCTGTTTTGTCTCTGTCATCTTCATGGACCAGAATTTGGTTATAACCGGAATACCCATCGAGCAGCGACATATGAGATGTTCCAACTACTCTTTGAAGTATGTGATCCATCTTTGGCAATGGATAGTTATCTTTCAAAGGCACCTTATTCAGATTTCTGAAATCAATACATAATCGAATCTCACCTGTTTTCTTGCGCACGGGCACCAAGTTGGAAATCCAATATGAAAACCTTATGGGAACGATTATACCAGCTTTGTACAATCAATTCACTTCCTTCTCTATTGAGGGCAGTAGCTTTGGATTTATCCTTCTTAGCTTCTGTCGAAATGGATTTTGATTTGGATTGATCGGAATGATGTACTGAATTATGCTCTTATCATATGCCTTCAAATCTGAATAGTCCCATGCAAATACATCAGTAAATGAAGACAATAAACTAATTTATTTTGCCTTTACCTGTGGAGGCAATGCTTTTGATAGCTTCTTCATTTTTGGATTTCCGCTGATCCAATGTTTACATCCTCAACTCCTTTCTCGGTTGGCATCAAGCTCGGTTTCCGGGCTACATCATCTTGATCAAACAACTCCTCTAAAGGTATTAGACCTTTAGGAATGACATTGTCCTTCAACTACAAAACTTCCACCTGATTTACTTCTATGTCCGCTTCACCATCATCATGCTCTCCATCGATAGAAGTGTCTTTGTATTTGCCTTCATTTTGCCGAAATTCTTCGATCGCTTTATCATCTTGAAACACCTGCCAATATCTTTGATTATCAGGGACATCAGGGCGATGTTTCACATGAATTTCACACTTATTGTTTGAATTCATCGGAATTTTCAAATTACTTGTAGTTGTTGCAAGAGAATCTGCAATAACATTCTGTACATAGGGGACACATGTCAAAGTGTAATCTGGAAACAATCTCAAAATATCTAATACAGCATTACGGTAAGCCCGCATCTGAGAATGTTTAGCTTGGTATTCACCTTTCACTTGCTTAATAACTAACTCGGAGTCGCCATATACTAAAATTCTTTTAGCATTTAACTTCTTAAGGATTTTCAAACCAGCAATTAAAGCCTCATATTCAGCTTTATTATTTGAACAATCAAAAGCCAATTTATACGAACAAACCCTTACATTCCTTGGAACTTTGTTTGGAAGAAATGCAGCGCTGCGTATCCAAATGCCAATTCTAGCACCTTCCCTACCTAATGCGCCATCAAAATCCATGCTCCACAAACCGGCTTCATCCTCCAAATGCTGAAATTCTGTTTGCTCTTCTACTTTTGCTTGTTGTCCATCAATTTTTTGTTGTTGTCGGAAGGCTGATTGCTCAACAGTACTATCAAGCTTTTGTCTTTCGTAATCTAGTACAACTCTGAAATTTTCAATGATCTCTGGAATATCTTCTACTTCAACTACTTGACTATTTACATCATTAAAACTATCAGAATATAAAACAAAATATTCTAAATCAGTATGTACATAATTGTTGAATTAAGGCTTCTGTGATCCATTTCAAATTTTGGAAGATTCTTCGGCAAAAATCACATAGAGAAACATTTGTCGACGCGTTTCGAACCAACCAGTGTGGTTCATCGTCAGGACAAGTTAAATGAGCAGATCTCGTTTTGCACATTATATAGACAGAGCAGAATATCCCATGACCCAATTTTCCAAACAAGATAACGGCTAAAATGACAACAGCTAGATTTGACCGGGAAACGGCTAGTTTGACTTTGATAAGGGGTAAAAACTCTATTTATTTAAAAAGTTAATACGGTTATAAATGTAAGTGGACCGTTATATATAAATTACCAAAAATTAAATTTATTATTATTATTATTATTTTATTCTACTTTTGTAATAGAGTGATCTATAAATAGTTAATTAAATTCTAATTAAAAGGATTTATAAAAAAAAAAACAAAAAATTGTATTAAATTAGAATTGTTAGATATCCAAGTTCTTATATACATATTAGTTAGTTATAAAAATTAGAATAAAATAAATAAATTTTATATTCATAGTCCAAATTTTTTTATTTTTTTTTTAGAAATTAATTAGTGATCTATTTAAATAGTATGTTATTTTTTTAAATAATTATAAAATAGATTAATTTAAATTAGATTCAAAAATTTATTATTATTATTATTTTATTTTTTTTCAAGAAATATTTTAATACTTTTTATCAATTAAAATATAATTAATTTTATATTCAAAGTCAAAGAAATATATATATTTATAGAAAATATCAAGTGTTAAAAATATTATAATATTAGAAATTAATCCATATTTAATTTGAATCATATATTAATTGATTATAGAATAGATTAATTTTAATTTAATTTTATTAATTAGTTGAGTTTAAATTAAATCATCAAGGAGATTTTAAATGAATAAAAAACTAGAGAATTCAAGCGTCAGAGAAAAATATTACCATAAAAGTTAATTAAAAGCTTATTGAAGGGAGGGGGGGAAAAGAAGAGAACTACTAGGAGGATAGGGCTGGTACCCAGCAACTACTGATCTTCCATCCATCTTCTCTATTGAGATTGTTTGGCCTTTTCTCAATCTCAAGGGCTTCTCTAATCTTCCGATGATGGAATTGCGACACTCTAGCAATCACACTAGCTTCCTCAATGCAGACATGATGATTGGTTTTCTCCACATGCTCTGCTAAAGCGGAAGACTTAGTTCTCATATGCTTAAGGTCAGCTACGTGCTCACTAATCCTTTGATTAATGGAACGACCAGTCTCACCAATATAGGGGGTCCCACATGAACAGGGAATAATATAAACCCCTTTCATGTCTTTGGGATCAATAGGATCCTTCACAGATCTGAGGGACGTACGAATGGTGTTAAGAGGTCTAAATGTTGTGGGCACATTATGCTTCTTAAGAATCTTCGCAATCCTGTCTGTGGTCCCTTGAACATAAGGAAGATGAACACCAGGAATCCGTTCTTTAGGTTCTCTTTTGGTTAACGAATTCCTAGCAGCTTTGAGGAAAGCCTTTTGTCCAAGGTGTCTGCTGTAACCGTTCTCCACAAAGACATTAAGGAGGTGGGATTTCTCCTCCTCGAAGCTCTTATCATCAGAGATCCTTAAGGCCCGAGTCGCAAGGGTGTTGAGAACCCCCAACTTCTGGGCTAGGGAAATGGTGAGAACTAGCATGAAGATACTGCTCCGTATGAGTTTTCTTACGAAACACTCGATGGGAGAGGGAACCATCCTTATTCTTAGAGATAAGAATATCGAGGAAAGGGAGACAACCATCGACTTCTTGTTCCTTAGTGAACTTGATGGCCGAGGATTGACTATTGAGATGGTCGAAGAAGAGATCCAACTCCTTTTGGCCGTGAGACCAGATGACATTAGTGTCATCTACATATCTTTTCCAAAGCTTGGGCAGAAGGCGGGCTGAGTTTAGAGCTTTAGATTCAAAATCTTCCATAAAAAGATTTGCAACAACAGGGGATAGGGGTGAGCCCATGGAAACCCCACAGGTTTGCTCAAAGAACTCACCTTCAAAACTGAAAAAGGTCGAAGTGAGGCAGATTTCAACTAATCGAGCGGTATCAGGATCAGTTAGACGCTTGATCACATTCATGGCCTCGTTAATAGGGATGCACGTATAGAGGGAAACAACATCAAAACTAACAAGAATGTCCCCAGAGTCCACCTTAATGTCCTTGAGCTCCTCAATAAAGGAAGCCAAGTCTTTAACAAAGGACCCTGTACGACCAACTAAGGGTTTAAGCTTCAAGGCAAGGAACTTTGCCATAAGATATGTAGGACCTCCAATGGTGTTAACGATGGGCCTAAGGGGAGCTCCTTCCTTGTGAATTTTAGGGAGCCCATAGATTCTAGGCGTGATAGGATTGCTCTCAATGAGTTTATGGTGCAGGGGACCCACTAAGTTACTAGATTTAATGGCAAGGGCCACAATCCTGGAGATCTTCTTTAACGGATTTTTGGGAAGCTTCTTATAACTACCACTATTATGAAGATGATCTAACATTTTATTGCGGTAGTCCTCCTTGTTAAGAATAACAGCAGCCCCACCCTTGTCAGCTTTCAGAACGACAATGTCTTTGTTCTGATTTAAGGATTTGAGGGCTTCAAATTCATCCCTACAATGGTTGCTCTTGGGAGGCTTAGCCTCCCTCAGAATCACAGCACAATCCTGCCTAATAGTGTTCTTAATATTATCAGGTAAACCCCGAATCCCACATTCTATGTCACAAATAATGTCATCAACCGAGATCTTTTTAGAGGCCAGGCAAAGTTTAGACCCTTGCTTAAAACATTAAAGACAGAAGGGGAAAAGGAGAAATTAGATAAATTGATAACCTTATTCTTAATAAGAGAGGAAGGGGAAGGAATAATATCATTTAAATGGCTCTTCCTAGATTTAGAGTTATTGTTAATTATCCTCTTATACCTAGAACGACCATTATTAATATTTTTAATAGTGCTCTCATTCTCGTGATTAACAAAGAAATTAATCTTACTACTATTATTATTATTATTATTATTATTATTAACCTCCTCACCATTATTATTATGGTTGCAAATATTATTAATATTATAATTTATAATACTATTATCCCCATTATTAATAGTATTATTATTATTATTATTACAATTAATATTATTATTAATTCAATTAATATTATTATTATTATAAACACTAAAGTCATTTTTAATATTACTACAAACCATATTATTAAAATTAGTATTATTAACATTATCGTCGTCAACCTTATAAATCAAATCCGCTTCACTTAAAATCAAACCATTATTAAAATTAGTATTATTAAAATTAACGTTGTCAACCGTATAATTCTTATCCACTTCATTTAATATCAAACCATTACGACCATTACTATGAGTAAAATCCCCGAACTTACTTGAGCGATCAATGGCAGCGTCCCGTATACCTGCGCAGAAGCTGTTCATATGATAGCTGCAAGAAATCAGATCGTTGTTCATTTTATGGCCGCAAGAAATCCGATCTGGATGGACCACGAGGGTGCTAGTTCTGGCGGAGGGGACCTGAGGAACAGCGCTAATAGATAAAACCGGGTTGCTCAGAAGAGATGGATCCCGAAAAACCTGTGAGCTCCACTGCGGAAGATTGGATTGCGTCTCAGCTGAAAGAAACTCGGTATTATCCACTCCGCGGGTATGCTGATCGGCCGAAAATGAAGAGGAAAGCGCAGAGCCGATGGCACAAGGAGCAACCCCACTGCAAGATAATGCTATCGGGATCGGATAGGCGCAGGATGCTTCATCTGACTTACAGGATTGCACTGGCGAGCTAGTTTGGCCAGAATTATGAACAACCCAGCTCCGAAGCGCAGATCTCTGATTATCGGAAAGCCGACCAAGGGAGACATAATCTCCTGAAGAGACCGGGTCACTGCAACAGGTAGATTTTTGGGCCAACTTCTGAAACTTAGAAGTCAGTCTTTGCCTCCATCGATCCTCCAAGCGCACGCATTTTAGAGCTAAACAAGCATCAACTCTTGCCCATAGGGAGGCTGTTGTTGGGAAAAGTATCCAATACGGAATGACCCTATCCCACTCTAAGGGTGATAGTTCCTTAGCAACAATCAAAGCAAAGCTATCTAAGATTACTTCTTTATGAGATGTAAAAGGGGGAAGAAAGAGATCCACTAACCGATGTCTTCCGCTAATGGTTGATCCAATCTTCTCTCCTTGCTGCTTGCTCCCAGCTCCTTGCTCTTTCACGGGCCCAGCTACACAGAGATCCTGCAAAATGACAAGAGAGGAAAACTACAAGAAGCATACATTCATAATTGATTCAAGGATTAGAATAAATCAAATACACAAGTACAACAATACATCATTGAAACACATGCATATAGAAGAACCTCAAATGCTTTATTAATGGAAGAAAGTAAGGTTCAGGAAGTGATACAACCATAAGAGGCCCAATCCAGCATCACCTTCCCGACGGAAAGAAATCCCCTCTTCACCTCCTTCAAAGCAATCACCCAATAGTTCTATACATAAACCAACAGCAATTCTTTGCACAAAATTCCAGCCTTCAGATCTCATGGGAAGAGATCCTTATATAGAGTTTTGGAGAGAGCATGAGTCAGCTTGATGTGTGACTAGTGTCCTCTTCAACTCCAGTTCTTCTTCAGTTCTTGAGTCTACTTGGAGATCCTTGCTTCCACTTGGAGTTTTAGAACCTCTTACTCATCACTAGGCGAATTCCTTGATCCAAGTGTCATTTTGGAAGCTTCCTGGGCACTGACACATTGAGGAATGAGACTTCCACTTGTCAAATCTCGCTCAGCGCAGGTGGCCTTTGCTGGAGTTGACATTCAGCGCAGGTAGACCATGGAGCAGTTGACATTCAGCGCAGATGCTCAGTGGAGCAGTTGACATGATCCAGAATTGACTTGTTTTTGAGTAATTTTCAGTGGAGAACTGATTTGAATTGTTGTGGTTTGCTGACCTTGTTCCTCTAGGGGTAGGAACAACATGTTTAGGGACTTTGGATCCCTTAGATTATGGACATTTCATGCTTCATGCTGTAAGGCACAAAAATGTCTATAACAGTTGCCCCCTAAAGTATGAGGTCGTTTATCGGGTGAAATGCTTTATCAGGAGGATCCGAAGTTCATTCAATCGTTGGGAGGTGACCTGTAATAAAATACAATACAATACATTATTTTTCATACTGTTTTCATGATCTAGCTGAGGCGGGCATTTCCCATGCTCAGCTTTATAAATACATTTTCTGTACATAGAACAGACAATCGTCTGAAGGTAGACTGATAATTCTCTGCTGAAATTATCATCCTTTGAGTAGGATGATCATCTGCTGCACATGTCAATGTCTTTATTTCCTGAATATATATCGCAGCCCAGATGGATGAAACTAGATCCGGGGTCTTCAAACTCGTCCGATCTTCACTCTAAGTACAAGTCGATCCATGTGAGAATTTCTTGGAGTCGAACATGGAAAGACAGCGCTTGATTACCAGTCAATGATGTAAACCGTTAACAAACGCGAGAGGAATCACCGATAATGATGATGACCCTCAAGGTACTGCAGTACAATTCACGTGGTGTGAATAGAGGACTTGGCGTCGAACACCACGCAAAATCTTTCGATCGAAGGCCATTGATGTATACCTGTCGCCGAAAGTGAGAAACTTGCCATTGAGGCATGCAAGCTTCAAAGTACTGAGGAGGGTGTTCCTAGATCAACTTCTTGGATAATGAGCTGATGTCGACAAGAAGCGATCTGTCAAAGGAGGGCCTTAATGAATCCCACATTAGTGACACGGAACGGAGCTAATGATTGTGATGAAGGTGAAAACGATCTGTGAAATATGATTCAGGGTGGCGGTCATGAAAGGATGAAAGATGATGTATGGCAGTGGATGGGACACGGTTGACTCTTTCTGAACGACATCTCTTGAACATACAACGACACTGATGTGATGGATCGGTAGCATTACCCCAAATGTGGATGGTATGGCGAGACCATGGTGATGAGACCGGTGAATGAAACAACCCAACCCGATGTGGTACGGAGGCAAAAGTGTCATGTTCAAGAGCGACTTGCTACCATTAAAGCTTTGAGATTCTCCCAATTTTTCCCCAGTCATTTCTGACCAGTACCTCTTTATTTTTGTCAAGCTTGAGGAGGATAACATATGCTTGTTCTATAACCTGCCCTTCGGGCAAGCCCATCGCTATGTTTTAACGAGCCTAGCGATAGGGAAACTCGTTCTCGTCTAAAGACAAGTTTGTCGCTATTTAATTCATTTAACGAGTCTAGCGACAAAGACAAGTCGGTCCTTTTCATTTTTAGAGAGTCTGAAAAGGTACGTAAAGTTAACTCCAAAGGTCCTTTTTCGTCATCTAATCCCTTAAGTCCGAAAAAGTATAAAACAATACAGAAGGGATGAATGTTCGATAGTTTTATCGAGCCGAACTAGACAAGCACTCGATCTTTTTGTGCAATAATCCCTCAGGTCCAAAAAGATTAAAATCTAGAGGAGGGATAGCTCTTCTGGTCGCTTTAACGAGCTGGAAGGCCAAAACTCGGCAAACTTTTCATATTTTACGAGTCAGACGAAAAGAGCTCAAAGAAGACTCGTATTTTGAGGAACGAGTGATAAACAGGGGTAGCAGCAGATTCCAGGTACAGGTTGGAATTTTCCAATCACGGCAGTGTCACAAGGATGGCTAGGTGAAATCACTCTTCGCAGTTGTTCCTCAAAATAGGTAAACAATCAAGTGGAGGTGAATGATCGGCCAAATGAAAAGTGGAGCTGACGGTGCAAACACGACCAAGGCTTTTATGGCTGATGAATTTACGATCTCAAGTGGTTATTTACCGGTTCATTTTTTCTGGATGAGCTTGAACTCTGGGGGAAAGCTTGCTCACAGGGGCATTTATTTTTTAACGAGCATGAATTCCGCGTTAAAACTGCTCGGTTTTGCGTTTATTTTTTAACAAGCATGAACTTTGCCAAAACTGCTCGTTCGATATGGTCAATTTTATGTTTTACCATGACTAGCTTTGCCCTTTTCAGAGATAGTACTGTATCATCAATTGCTGCAACAAACTAGTTAGAAATGAACAACATGAGGTTAAAACTCTAATATTTCACTTTGAACTACGTAAAAAGCAATTAAAAGGTGTTTTTACCTCTCATTTTACCATTTCATTTGCATTTGGTTTGTTGGAGCTCTGAAGGTGCCTCTTCCCTTTGATTTTTCACAAGCTGATTTCGGGAGATTCTGTGGACGATTCTCAGCGCCGTCTGGACCAGGTAGGAGCTAAACCCTAGCTCTTTCTTTTCATGGTTTCCTTCTTCCATTCTGTGCCTGTTTTCCTGTTCCCATGAGCCCCTGGGGTTTCATTAGGGCGTTCTGCCATCAGCGCAGGTGATCCATTCGAAACCTGCACTGAATGTCAATCTGCCTTAGGGCATTTTGACCTTCAGCGCAAGTAGAACACTGGGTAGCTGCGTTGGGCGTAGAAAAGGACTTCTGTTGCACAGTTTTTGATGAAAATTTCGCCAGTTTCTCATCAAATCCGGGATCTTACTCCTCCTCTTGTTTGTTTTGCAGATTTTATTGGAGCAAAATGACCCTTACATGGCGAGAACGAGAACATGAAGAAGAGGACATGATTTCCCTCCATGATCCTGTCACAGTGAACGCGCTGCGGAACTGTGGCCTGCTGAAATTCTTCTGTATCTCTAGTATGAGAGCATAGATATCCTTACTGCAGTACATGCTTGATGCTTGGGATCCTATCAACCAAGTATTCCAGATCAGGGGCAAGTCCATCCCCTTGACCATAGTAGACATTTACTTCTTGACTGGGTTGTAAAGGCGGGGTGCCCCCACTTCTTTGTCTGGTTCGGCCCGAGGGAGTGATTCCGTGAGAGATTATGTCCACCAGTATTGCAGGGAAGGGTCCCAGCCGAGCAGAGACGGTAAGGTTGTTATCCGTGAGATTACTGACAGGTCTCTCAGGTCCATACTGTATACGATTGGTAGGATGGCCGCAGTGCATCCCTTCATGTTGCCAACAGATCTTATGTGCAGCACGCCCTGGAGAGTCTTCAGCTGAAAGTATTCAACTGGTGTGATGCAGTACTTGTTCAGATGAAAAGCCAGTTGACCAAAGTAAAGGACGGGAAGCTGAAGAATTTTGGTTTTGGTTCAGTTTTGACCGCCTTCGCTTTGGAGAAGATACCACTGATACAGCCTCAATATATTGCACTCGACAGGCCTTTTCCTACCGAGCCACGCATGCAGAGATGGGTTGATCACATGTCTAGGCATGCAGGTCAATCTCAGGTTTCTTTTACTGATACCTTCTTCAGGTGGTTCGAGCGTCAGGAGATGGCCTTTTCCGAGTATCCATATGTTGGTATGGATTTCCGAGGCGATCCGGATTTGGCACTACCGGATGGCAAGCAGTGGGGCGCTATTGGTAAAATCTTTGACCATATCATTGTTTACTGTTTTTCATTTATAATGTCCTTGTGCTTTATTCTGTCAAGACTCTAATCAAACTCATGTGTGCGTGTAGATGTTGGTCCTGTCCGTCCAGCAGTTCGCCCGAGATCTCCAGTTGCTGCCCCAGCAGGGGAGACTCCTGGGAGAGTTATTCTTCGCGACCTTGACATGGCCGAGACTCTTGCAGCTGTGCAGGAGCAGGTCGAGGGCCTTACTCTTGGCATTCCGGATGTACGGATTGACGAGTTACCTTTACAGTTGCAGCGGCATACCACTGGTGTACCCAGACGATGGACTCGTCTCTTGCGCATGATTGCACAGGCCGTGACTTGCTATCATGAGCATCACTAGGCTAGGGTGCCCCCCAGCCATTTTGAGTTTTGGAGGTCATATGACCGATTTTGTCTTGGTTACAGAACATTATATGTAAACCGTAAACAGCTATGTATTTTTTATTTTCGGAGTTTATTTCAGTTTTTATGTGATCCATGTGCGAAACATTGATGATGCTTCTCTTTTTATCAATTTTGCAAATGTCTATATAACACATAGTTTGCTAATGAGTCGGTTAATGTGTTTAAGTTTCTGGAAATGTGTTGATATTGAATGAAATCAAACTGTCTTTCCAAGATTTTAACTCTTAGGAACTTGCGATAAATAGCTGGATTTCGGACAGAGTAGGTACCAGTGAGTTGTAGTACTACGAGCTGTGAGTCTAGCCTGACAATTAGTCGGCGTATGCCATGGGTGATGGAATCAGAGAGTAGTTCTATCAACGCGCTATACTCAGCGATGTTATTCGTTGATTGACCAATACATACCCCTCTGAAACTCACTAACTCGCTGCTTGGATCAAAAATGGCCCATGCTGCAGAGGATAGGTTCCTCGAACTACGACTCGCTCCGTCGGCATATCCAACCCACGGTTCCAATGGATTTGACATCTGCAATAAATGTAAAAAGTGGATTACTTAACCGAAATAAGCACTTTAGCGAAAACAAAAATGTAACAAAAGCATACCGGTTACTATTAAGCATAGTAACGCTTGAGGTACAACCCATTGCGGGGTTGCGCCAGTGGAATTCCATCATAATCCATCAACTTGTAGGCTCCTTTTGCTAATACTCTCTTAACAATATAGGGGCCCATCCATAAAGACTTAAATTTCCCAGCTCCCAGTTTATCGGATTCTTGGTCGTAAAGAAAGACCAAATCACCTTCTGAGAAGACACGGGGTTTGACATTTTTGTCGAACTGCGCCTTGACTCGTTTCTTATGGGCTTTGTTAGCCAATGCGGCATCACGACGGGTTTCATCCAATTGGATTAATTCCAAGAAACGAGCCTCTTCTTCTGAAGTTCCGGGGAGGAGATCAATTGCGAGTTTAAGAGACGAAATTTCACACTGGATTGGTAGGATTGCTTCCAGGCCATACACCAGTTGGAACGGTGTGAACCCAGTCGCATTTCTTATCGACGTTCGGTACGCCCACAAAGCCGAGTACAGGATTAAATTCCATCTTCTTTTGTGAACCCCAACCATCCTTTGCAGCATGCGCTTCAGGACTTTGTTGATTGCTTCAACTTGCCCGTTAGCTTGCGGATAGTATGGGGTAGAGCTGTCGTGAGACAACCCTAGTTTGGCAGCTAATTCAACCATCATGTGATTGCGAAAATGCGATCCATGATCTATGACTATGGCCTGTGGTACGCCGAACCTGGTGACTACATGATTGAAAAAGAATAGGGCAGCTGTTTCACCAGTATTATCCAATGTAAGCATCGCCTCGGCCCATTTGGTAAAATAGTCAACTGCGACTATAATATACCCATGCCCCCCGGTCGAGGTGGGGTTACATTGCATGAAATCGATGCCCCATTTGGCGAAAGGCCCCACAGCTACTATTGGCTGTAAAGGAGCAAGGGTTCTTCTGGTTTTGCTATCAAAAATCTGACAAGCATGGCAACTTCTGACTGCGGTTATGCAATCTTTGAACATGGTTGGCCAGAAGTATCCTGCTCGTAAGATTTTTTGTGCTGTAGCATATCCAGATTGATGCCCCCCACAGGCGCCTGAATGACACTCATTCAAGGCTTTTTCGACTTCCTCATGGGTGAGACACCTTCTCAGAACCGTATCGACACCACGACGGTAAAGCGTATCACCGACGATCATGTAGTCTTTTGCTTGGTATCGAATACGTTTTTGTTCCGAGTGGGAGGTGTTTGGCCGAAACCTTTGGGTTTGGAGATAAACTATTATATCTCCATACCACTCATCATTTGCCGATATCAGAAACAAACTTTCGTCTACGATTGATTCTTGGGATGTTTCATCGTTGGACGACGATGGGAGATCGCATAATAATTCTGCGAAAACTAAAGCTTTCTTCGATTTGGATTTCACAAATTCCAGATCAAACTCTTGAAGGATTGCTATCCATTTTGAATATTTGCCCCCAAGCAACTGTCGCGACAGTATATAATTCATGGGGTTGCAATCTGACAATACGGTAGTCTTCCGGAAGAGGACATAATGTCGAAATCTTTGTATCGCTTGAACAGCAGCAAGTGCTAGCTTTTCAACGTGAGAATATTTACTCTCTGTATCATTTAAGTTTTTACTTAAATAATATATAGGGTGTTCAATTCCATCGACTTCTTGAACTAAAACCATCGCAATGGTCGTATCTGTTGCAGCCAGATACAGGTTAAAGTCTCTTTGATAGTCTGGGGCATACATTAATGAAGCTTTTACTAGAGAATCTTTCAGAGCATCAAAGGAAGCTTGCGCAACCTGGTCCCAGACGAAAGGTACATCCTTTTTCAAGAGACGGGTATAACCTTTAGCAAGTTCTGCGTAATTTGGAATGAACCTCCTCAGAAAGTTTTCTTTCCCTTGGAGTTTCTGAATCTGAAGCAAATTCGAAGGTGGAGGCAAATTGATGATTGCCTGAACCTTGCAAGGGTCGAGACGAATCCCATACTTGGAGACTACAAAGCCAAGTAAACGACCAGAACCGACGCAAAACACACATTTGTGTGGATTGAGTCTTATCTTGTAGTGTCGGCAGCGTAGAAATATCGCTCTTAAATGCTGCGGATGATCAGTCCGCTTTCGCGAATGAGCCGGAAGATCGTCGAGATAAGGTTGAACGATGTTCTTGATGTCATGGAAAGCATAATTCATTGCTCTCTGAAACGTCGCCCCTGCGTTCTTTAAACCAAAGGGTAATTTTCGATAAGCGAATGTGCCCCACGGACAAATAAATGCAGTCTTTGACTAGTCCTGTGGGCGGATATTTATCTGATTATCCCCGGAAAATCCATCCATGAATGAAAAGATTTCACATCCGGCGCATTCATCAACTATCTGGTCGATGAAGGGTGTAGGGTAGTTGTCCTTCGGACAAGCTTGATTTACATCCCTATAATCAACGCACACTCTTATTGTTCCTTGTTTTTTCATAACAGGGACAATATTCGATACCCAATCGGTTAGAGGAACCGGGTAGATGAAACCAGCATGGAGAAGCTTCTCAACTTCTGCCTTAATGGCAACGGCTTTCTTGGGGTGCACCTGCCGAAGCCGTTGTCTTACTGGTTTGACATCAGGATACATCTTAATTTCATGTTCAACGATACTCGAGTCAATGCCTGGCATTTCATCATATGACCAAGCAAAGACATCTCTGAATTCGCGGAAAAGAGCGTTATATATTTCCAGTTCTGAAGGGGAACAACCTTTGCCGACATAAATATTCTCTACAACATCTGTTTTGGTCGAGATATTTATGGCTATAGTCTCTTCAATATTGGATAGGTTCCGCTCGGAATCCACCGTATTTACAGTATTTGTTAGGAATTCAAACACTGAAGGGTGATAAAGGTCATCCTGAGTATCTTCCGGAGGAAGGGAACGATGGTGGTTATCGTTCCATGGTGCCCCCTCAATCAACATTGATTGCAGGATTCCTTCGTCACTTCCATGCACTCGTGACCAGGGATCTAAAGGGGTGCCATATTCTCTAGACCTATCTACCCAAACGCTTGATGAGCGTTGGCTTGGGCTCGCCTCTCATGCCTGAAACATTGATTTCTACAATATTTCTATTGGGCTTGGGGGCAAAACCATTGCATGATCCATGTCGACTTTGTCTTTTGCGACCTTCGTGGAAGATATCATGTTGCAGGCTGCTACAAACGGTATATTTCCTATGTAGATAGGATTTGGTAGCGAAAAAGTTCCCATCATTGTGGGGTCCTTCAACAGGCCTACTCCGATATCTTGAATTGAATGGTCGCTCTCATGGATCATGGGAATGCTTCCTGTAACTTGTGAACCATTAGGGAGGAAGTTTTGTTGGTCGACGACCGTAATCCCCCCTTCAAAAGGGAATGCGATCTTCCTAAAATAAGTCGACACAACAGCTGCCATGGCATAAATCCACGGTCTTCCCAGTAGGATGTTGTAATCAAGATTCCCATCGATGACTTCAACATCTATTTCTACTGTTTTTCCACCTAGTTCAACCTTCAAGTTATTTAGGATACCGTAAGGGGTATATGTCCTACCGTCGAACGCTTTCAATGTTGTTGAAGATCTTGACAAGGTTGGCGACCCTAAAGTTTTCCAGCAACTCATCGACATAATACATGTAGATGCCCCCTCATCAATAATTGTTCGGTGAACAGTTTTGTTGAGGGCTTTCACCTGACTAAGGAAAGCTAGTTGAGCTGGTAACTGCGGGTCGTATCCTTTGTGATCAAAGGATACAAGATTGGAATCCTTAGGATCAACCCCACCAATTGCTGATAACAATGCCTGCCTTTGGGAAGGACAATTTTGTAGTACCTCAAGAGTCGACATAGCGGATGGCGATTGGGCCAAATCTTCTACTATGTTATAATGCTGCGTCGCTCTGGCGCGAGGATTAAACGTCGACTTGTGTACTACTCCCTTAGGTGGTTTAATTGTTAATTCAGGAATTATGGGTGGGACAACTTCTGTCGAAGTTGTTGTCGAACTACTTGGTTGATCTTTACCTTTGTCGTTCGACAGTTGCGGATTCCCGTAATCTTTGTTCCTTGTCGAAATCAAAGCATCATTCTGTTGCTTAGAGATTGACAACATTAGCACTTGCGACGGGGAAGCATTTCCACTATCAACCAGATTTTGACCTGGGTTAGGAAATGGGTCAGTTAGGACTGTTGAGGTTTTAGGACTCTTAAAGAATCTTTTAAGCTCAGCTTTGAACGGACATTCCGTTGTTCGATGATCTTCATCATCACATATCTAACATGGCCATTTCTGTTTCCCTTTTCCAGGAGGGTTCGAAGAAGTTTTCCCAGGCGATGAATCACCTTGTTTCTTCTTCTTTCCTTTGTTTTGCTTCTTCTTGCTTCCTGGTTGATTGGTTTCTTTGCCTTTATCTGCTGATATGGCATTTACTTCCGAAGCAAGAATCTCCTCATTTGCATTTTGATCGGAAGTCTTACGGGCTTTCTGAGATGAAGCCTTTTTCGATTTCGCGCTTGCAGTGTCAATCACGCCATCGCCGGCATGAGAGTCAATATTTGATTTAGGAGGGGGAGGAATTGAGAATTCTGGTCTAGGGGCGTCAGGTATCTTGTCGTAGAGCGTGCCAGACTGAGTATATACTAAGTCTAAATATTGAGCACGAGCAATGACTTGCTCCTCTGTTACGACTCCCCCCTTGGCCACATCTTCCGTTATAGCCGGAAGTAACGACTTTATAAACCATTCAGCTAATAGCTGATCGGGAACATACGTTTTCACCATCCTACAACGACGACGCCACTCATGTATATGATCAGATATGTGAGTAGCTGTTGTCTGTTTGAAGTTGGTTAATATTTCGGTTCCTGTTTCATACCTTATTGGTAATTGAAAATGGGTTAAGAAAGTCGTGGCTAAGGAGTTGAAATTGTCGAAAGAGGCTCTTGGCAATTCAATGTACCATTTAGCCACTGGACCTGTCAATGTCCTCTGAAAGAGGCGAAGTCTTATCGAATCGTCGTTTAGAGTGTTCGATGAACACCACAGATGAAAAGTCATCACGTGATTCGACGGGTCTTCACCTGGATTTCCATTGAATTTAGGAATGTCCGAAGGAAGTTTGTGAGGAATCGCTGGCCACCAAGGGGCATAAGCAATCGGATCGTTTGTCAACCGATGTAAATCGGGTAACTCTAGAGTTGCCACGAATGGTAACTGTTGACTCAGATTAGGCGAAGCATACCCAGGATACGATGGAATCGCCTGAGCAGTTGGTCTTTGCATACCAGCATAATGTAATTGATGTTGGTATGATTGATACGGTTGGTGGACTACCCCACTGTAAAGTGGTTGGTTTTGACCGTGTTGGATATACGGTTGTCCACTGTTCGCAAAAATCTGCTGCTCAGAACCTTGGTATACTTGCTGGAATTGCGGTTGTTGGTACTGCACCAGCCATGGTTGTGAAGCCATGTGCTGTTGTGCTATACTAACCGTTGGACCAAGATGTGGGGTAATGGTACCCGTTTGTACTTGTGCCGCCCCGCCAGTTGGCGATTGTGGTTGAGTCACAGGATCAAAGGGTTGTTGCATTACAACCTGAGAAATCTGAGGTTGACACACAACAGGCATCGTTTGAACTTGCGACACGGTTACAATCGCTGGTGTTGTCGGGATGTTCGTCACAGGTACACATTGTTGCATAGAATACACAACTCTCGGTTGCTGGGGTAGCATAGGTACCCAACCACTTGTAGTCATTCCAGTATAACCTGAATACTGTTGTGAACTCCCGTATGGGTAACCTCCCGGAGGGGGTAATGAAAGGGCATACTGCCCCCCATACGGTGGTGATCCGGAACTGAAAGGAATTATTAAACCTTGAGGACCGGATTGCCCAAACTGACCTCCAAAAGGATCAATTTGTTGAGTTCCAACATAAGAGTTACTGGGTATTACCCTGGAAGAACAAACAGGAACAGACAACATTGTTGTTATAGCCCCTGAAGGGGCTCCTTCCAGCTGTTGAGAGCTAGTTGGGACAGATGGTATGCTGGCAAACATTGTTGGAGTGACAGCAGGAGGTTCTGTTGTCGCTGTGTCATTTGACACAATCCTAGATGTCGACGGTTGTTCAGACATTTTGAGTCTATCCAATAGATTGCCTAGCGATTCTACAGGAACTTCCCCTGGTGATAGGCTAGCTTCTGATGTAGAGGGAAATAGAGTGACCCCTACTCCAAAATGGGTTGGAGTAGTTGCTTGCGGATCTTCTACAATTTCCTCTATCGCAATCAGACCAGGTGGAAGGGGAAGACCGTCAGGTCCGTAAAATATTTCTGGTGCCGAAGAAGGGGTTGTTTCGACAGCGACAGTTGTTTGAGGAGCAAGACTCTCTGAACCGGTTACAGATGGAACTGATTCAGTAACGCAAGTATTTGCTCTCAGACTAGGATCAGTGTTACTGTCCCTCTGGGGCTGTTGAACTTCTTCAATAGAGGCAGGGTTCCCAGAAATGTTTGGAGTAACCGGAACCTCAGATGTTGTTGGAACACTTGTTCTAACTTTGATAGGAGATTTTGAACCGGTTAAACGAGTTCGCTTTGTCCGTACTGTTTTCGATTCCGGAGACAAAGACGGTTGACTCGTAAGCCTCCGCGAACGACGGGGTTTCAATTGACTTTCTTCCACGATTGCGGATTACTCGATCAACCAAAATACAAAGGGGGAAATGTGTTTCCGAATTGAATTAATTTTAGACGCTTTTAGACACAACTTGCTTTTTCACTTTTTAAGAGTCGAGAAAAAGCTAAAGATGACTCTAGTGTCCTTCGATGTTTTAACGAGCCTGAAGTGACAAATGCTCGGATGGACTTTTTCAGTTATAGAGTTTGAAAAAGGCCAAAAGAAACTGCTCTGGAGTTCTAGGCAGAGGGTGTGCCAAACTTTTCGCAAAACCACAGAATACGTTTTATGGTACGGGTGGTCGATCTTCGTGAATGTTGTGTTCACTGCATTGCGATCAGTAGGGCGGCCGACACGGCTTCCTATGGATAAAGGCTTTATTCCTATAGGGGTCTCCCAATATATACGCGACGGTACGTGGGAGCACAAGTCCGTATTGATACTTATCGCTTCACCGTGGAGGAATCACCCAACCACTCGACGCTAAGATATCACGTTTAACGACGCCGGAACACGTCTCTAGCTTAGACCTCTATGTGTTTTCGTTATGTTTCAAAGCGTTGTTATGTAAATTCAATTCATTTTAGGTTGATCTTGTTTAGCACTTTGCCTTTATGGATCACCATGTGATGTATGGTACAACTCCTAAATGCAGTCTAAGAATGATAAGCAAGCTTTTTCAATCTTTCAACTTATGAAAATCTTAACTACTGAGGGAAAAGAAAGACATCATCTTTTCACACAGATCATAGAGCACACACTGATGCACTTTTTCCTAAATCAACATGCAAGCTGTCAAAATGCATATGCACAATGCAGGTATTTCTTTTCTCTTTCTTAATGTTGATGTATTACAAAAAGAAAGCTGTTGTATAATTTTGAATTCAATTTCAAGCGAAAGCAAACAAGCTTTTGTCCAAAATCAAAAGACACCTTAAGATTTACTTGTTTCAACACTGGAAATACTTAAATTCAAACCATATGACGAAAGCAAAAGCTCAATCAGCTATGAACAGCAAACAAACTAATTCTTAGGATCAAGACGACACTTTATCACAAGTCTAAATCTAAGAGGCCATAGCAAGACTAGTTCACTTTCGTTATGGGAAACTGTAAATGAAGTAAGAAATACAAAAAGAACAAATACAGTTTCTTTATACAACCGAGGCGGAATAGTGGCAAAGAAAGGTGGTTTCAGATAGGTACATTGGCTGATAACACGCTGCAAAAAACAAGACTGAAAACTGGGCAACAGAAAGCAGAGAACCCCAGTTGCACAAGGCCTAACTGGTTCAGCGCAACCTCAACACTGTCAGTTTGACATTCAGCGCAGGTAGCCTTCACGGGACCTGCGTTGAAATGCAGACTGCCTTCACTGCAGTTGCGCTGAAGAAGAAACTTTCGTTTCTCTCAGGTTCCGGGTCACAGATTGCTCAAAAATCAACAGTTTTAGGCCAAATCAAAGGCTATCAATCAAGTACACACTAGAGGATGATTCAAAGGAAGATGAAGACTATCACTAAGAACTATTCAGAGTCCTTGTGGATCAGCTCTTCAAATCATAAACATGCCCAGAAACTGAGCTAGAGTAGCTGCCCTCTACTTTGCATTTGAAAGATTCAAATGCAGTTCGATTCGGTACTCCCTGTGTTTAGGAAATGAATAGCAAGAAACACAAACATCCAACAAGATACGCTCCCCAGCGGAGTCGCCAGTTTGTTGTTGGGAAAAGTATCCAATACGGAATGACCCTATCCCACTCTAAGGGTGATAGTTCCTTAGCAACAATCAAAGCAAAGCTATCTAAGATTACTTCTTTATGAGATGTAAAAGGGGGAAGAAAGAGATCCACTAACCGATGTCTTCCGCTAATGATTGATCCAATCTTCTCTCCTTGCTGCTTGCTCCCAGCTCCTTGCTCTTTCACGGGCCCAGCTACACAAAGATCCTGCAAAATGACAAGAGAGGGAAACTACAAGAAGCATACATTCATAATTGATTCAAGGATTAGAATAAATCAAATACAAAAAACTCGTACAAAGTCCTTCATTGGTTGAAAATACAACTGGCCCGCTCAAGTGGTCAGCTGAAGCGTCAGTCATTGAAAATGAACCTACTGAATCCAGACCGGACGAAAGTCCAAAGGTCGAAACGGCAGTTGACCCGGTTCTCCCTTCAGAAGTTTCATCTTCAAATGACACAGTCACTGAAGATTCATCTTCAGCTAACACCCTCACTGAAGAGAATAAGGATGACTGTTAGGATATTCCGACACATAGGATATAGTTAAGTTCAACTTGGTCTAGTGTAGAGTTAGGTATAGAGTTAGGTAAAGTGTGTTTCTTTACCGTTGTACATTTTGTAACTTACAATCCGACGGTCACGATATGTAGTGATCCGACGGTTCATTCTCTTCTCGGTATTACCGACACTTGATCCGTGGCTTGACACCCGATTGGTCCATGAGTTCTATTTAAAGCGCATGGAGGGTCATTGTTCGGGTAATCCATGCATGAGAGAAGCTTATGTAAATTTTCATTCTTTGATTAATAAATTGCCTGTAGTACCCACGTTGGGACAGGCCGTGGACTGTTTCCCTCTTTGAGGGTTTTAACCACGTCAAAAATACTGGTGTATTGATCTGTGATCTGGTTGTGAGCGGTGTCCTTTTGGTATTCTTTCTGAGGAACTTACCCTGTAAATTCCTACATGGTATCAGAGCTATTTGAGGGCCGCGTCCGCTGGTGATCCAAATCTGAAGCCGGTAGAACTGCATGCGACTGTCGTTTCCTAGATCTGTTGTTTCTGACTGCTTTCGGGCCGAGAGGACTGCTCTGTTGCGTTCGGAGCATCTGTTCCAGTGAGGAACCCCTTTCGTTTCACGCGAAAAGGTTTCCGGTAGCCCTAGCTGCGTCATTTTTCAGATCGGGAGGTATACAGTGTTTTTTGCAGTTTACTGTTATTTTCTCTCTGCTTATTTCGGTTTCGGTTTATTTAGCCTTTTTTTTAACCGGATCTATACCTTTCATTTCTGCGTATGCTCTTTGCCCTGCGACTCTGTGCGATCTGGGCAAATCAGAAATAGAAAGGAAGGATTTTTCTCATGCGTATGCTCTTTTCCCTGCACCTTAGTGTGATCTCGGAAAATCAGAAACATTGAAAAAAATATTTAGTTTTTCGGCTAAAGCTAACTTTGAGATTTTTTTTAAAATTTCTAGTTTTTTGGCTAAAGCTAACTTCGAGCCGCAAGGTTTGTTTTTCTTTGCATATTCGTGTTGGGTTTTGTGTTTTGTGTTTTGTAGGGAAAAAGAGCTTTCTCAAGGCAAGCACGCAAACCAAGGCCCCCCCCCCTCTCTCTCTCTCTCTCTCTCTCTCAAATTTTTTGTATAGATCAATTGGTTCAAAGCTATTTTAAGAGAGTAGAGGTCTTGGGTTCAAGTCTCCATTTTGTGGGGGCGGATTTTTTCATTCCCGCACATTCGCGCACTTTGCCGGCAACGTCAACAATTTTTTTTCAAAAAACCATAACTTCTTCATCCGGAAGCCTTTTTTAGAGCCGTTTTTTTTAAAACCGCCTATTTTTTCGAGATCTATCCATTGGACCACTTACTTTCAGAATCTTCAGCTTCAGTTTTTTTTTTAAAATGGAAAGTCCATGCCAAGTTATTCTTGACAGCACTAACTACTTCCAATGGGTAGCCTACATAGAAGATTTACTTAGAAGTAAAGGTCTCTTCAGAATAGCCACAGACCAAGAGAAGAAACCAAAAGATGAAGACAAGGCTGCAAAATGGGAAAATAGACAAGATCAAGCACGTGGTTTGATAGGGATGTCTATTTCTCCTGATCTTAGATTCCACATTGCAGAACTTGAAACTCCTCATGAAGCATTAGAAAAACTCGCTAAAGTTTTTGGGATTAAAAATGAAATTAGAGCCCATCAACTTGAAAATGAGTTGCTTACTTTGGATCCTAATAATTTTTCTTGCATTGAAGATTTCTTGTCAAAATTCAAGACCCTTAGATATCTCTTGGAAGGTGTTAAAGTTAAGAAAGAAGATGGTAACCTTATTTATTCCATCCTTACTAAGTTGGGACCAGCCTACTCTGTATTTGTTTCCACTTTCCATTCTACAAGGGAAGCTTTCATTTGTCAAGGAAAAGACTACAAGGCCCCTTCCTTTGACTCCTTTTGTGATTCCTTAATAAGAGAACAAGAAAAACTCTTACACCTTGGTCTTCTTAATCTTGGAAACTCTTCCACGAAAGCGTTAGCCGCCCAGCAGCAACCAAATTCAAAGAATCCTAAGAAGTCATATCCTCAAAAGAATGGTCCTAAACCAACTCAGCCTCAAAATGAAAGATCATTTCAGAAAAATGATAAGACCAATAAAAACAAATGGAAGAAGACTGATAGACATTGTAACTTTTGTAATCGAGATGGCCACTTAGAATCTAAATGCTTTAAGAAGATGGAAGCCTTGGAAGCCGCAATGAAGAAACATAACATCCATGTGGAGCCTACTTCAACTTCAACTTCCGGAATGGCACTTTCTGCATGTCGTTGTCAATCATCTCAGTCTGGTTATGCATTAAATGTATCTTCTTCTTCTTCTCATTCTCATGAGTGGCTCATTGATTCTGGAGCCTCTTATCACATGGCCAAAAACCAAGCCATGTTTTCTTCTTTAAATGATTGTAACACCAAAAATATATATGTTGGTGATGATAGATCTCTTAATGTTGTAGGGACTGGAACTGTTCATCTAGACAATGGTCAGTTTAATGATGTATTATGTGTTCCAACCTTATCCTGCAACCTTCTATCTGTCTATCAGATAACTCATTCAGGTGAAGGTAAAATTGTTGAATTTTCACCTCATGATGTTGTAATCAAGGATCTAAAAGATCCTAAACAGATTCTAGCTACTGGTCTTGCTGATGATTCCACAAGGTTGTATAAGTTTCACAACTTTGGGTCATCAAATCTTCCCTCAGTATTTGTTGTTCATAATGATGAAGTGAGCAAACTTTGGCATGAGCGATTTGGTCACTTAAACTATCGCTCCCTTCAGCATCTATGTAAAGAAAATATGGTGACAGGTCTTCCTATGGTATCTTGCAGAGATGGTGTTTGTTCCGGATGTGTACTCGGAAAACATCATCGGGACAGTTTTGACAAACGTGCCTCTTGGCACGCCTCAGCCCCTTTACAGCTTGTGCACAGTGATTTATGTGGTCCTCTTCCTGTTGCTTCATTCTCTGGCTGCAAGTACTTCTTAACTTTCATTGATGATTTCTCCAGATGCACTTGGGTATACTTCTTAAAACTCAAGAGCGAAGTATTTAACACTTTTTTGGCCTTCAAAGCCTTTGTTGAAAAACAATCTGGACATCAAATTCTTAAGCTAAGAACTGATAATGGTGGAGAATATGTTAAAAACACCTTCATCAACTTTTGCACCGAAAATGGAATTCAAATGCAACATACTGTTCCATACACTCCACAACAAAATGGTGTAGCTGAAAGGAAAAATCGCACCTTAAAGGAAATGGCTAATTGTATGCTGCAATCTAAAGGACTCAGTCTTAGTTTTTGGGCCGAAGCAATTAATTGTGCAAATTATATAATCAATCGCACTCCTACTAAGGTTCTAGAGAATATCACTCCAGAAGAAGCTTGGAGTTCCATTAAACCAGATGTAAGTCACTTTCGTGTGTTTGGAAGTGAAGCATGGGCCCATATTCCAGATGAAAAGCATAAAGCTTTAGAACCTAAGAGTGAGAAATGTACTTTTGTTGGATATTCTGAAGATGTAAAAGGTTATAGACTTATTCCATTTAAGTCCAAAAATGTTATCATTAGAAGAGATGTAAAATTTGATGAAAATAAATCGGCCTGCGAGCCTAGTCCGGCGGATGTGCCACCTCTTCCTATCTCTTCTACTTTTGAAAACATTTCTTCTTCAGATGATGAAAGGGAGGATGATAATCCTCCCCCACCTTCTCAGGATCCTCAACTTCCAAGATGGGTCTGTGCTACTCGGGATGCAGCAGGTGATCTTGCCGGTGATCCTACAGATCAGCGACATACACGTTCTCAGTTTGAAAGAGCCTATTCTTTACTGGCTCAAGCTCCCGTAAATCATGATCCTGACACTTTTGCGGAAGCTTCAGGCCATCCACATTGGGAAGCAGCTATGAATGAAGAATATCATTCATTGATGACAAATGATACATGGGATCTTATTCCTCTACCAAAGGGACGCAAACTTGTTAGATGTAAATGGGTTTACAGAACCAAGTATGGACCAGATGGGAAAGTTGATAAACATAAAGCTCGTCTCGTTGCTAAGGGCTTTTCACAGGTTGAAGGCATTGACTACACTGAAACCTTCTCCCCTGTTGCCAAAATGAACTTTATCCGCCTTGTTCTTTCCCTTGCTGCCTCTTTAAAATGGGAAGTCCATCAGATGGATGTTAAATCTGCCTTCTTGCATGGGGACTTGCAGGAAGAAATCTATATGGAACAACCCATTGGCTTCATACAAACAGACTCCAGCCTTGTTTGTCGACTTAAGAAATCCCTTTATGGCCTCAAGCAAGCTCCTCGGGCTTGGTATGCCAAAATGGATAGCTTTCTTTTAGAATCTGGCTTTTCTAGGTGTCATTCTGACAATACTGTCTACACCAAGAAAGTGGGCAACTCTCTTATCATCCTTGTTCTTTATGTTGATGATCTTATTCTTACTGGTAGTGATCCCAACCTTATAAACCATGTGAAGTCCAGCCTTAAAAAGAAATTTGAAATGACAGACTTAGGACACTTACACTATTTTCTCGGTCTTCAAGTCTTGCAATCCAAGGAGGGTATTTTCCTTTCCCAGTCCAAGTATGCTTGTGATATTCTTCGTCATTTTCACATGGAAGACTGTAAGCCAGCCCCTTCTCCCTTTCAGTCTGGAGTCAAACTTTCAGTCTCTTGTACTTCTCCTGAAGTTGATGCTACCTTATACCGTCAACTTGTAGGAAAACTCTTGTATTTAACCCATACTCGTCCTGATCTTTCCTTTGTTGTTGGCCTTGTTGCTCATTTTATGCAAAACCCCCGTGAAAGTCATTGGAAAGCAGCTAAAAGAATACTTCGTTATGTTCGAGGTACAGTACAGTTTGGGATTCATTACAGTGCCAAAGCAGCTCCTCTGTTAGTTGGTTTCACTGATTCTGATTGGGCTGGTGACCCTGATGATCGGAAGTCTACTGCCGGTTATGTCTTCACTCTTGGTTCAGGACCTATTACATGGGCTTGTAAGAAACAGGCTGCCATTTCTCTTTTGTCAGCAGAAGCAGAGTATCGTGGTGCCGTGGAAGCTAGTAAGGAAGCCTTGTGGCTTCGTCAGATCCTATCAGAGTTTGGCTTTGAGCAGCAGCATCCAACCACACTTTGGTGTGATAATCAAAGTGCCATTCAGCTATGCAAAGATCCAGTCCAGCATCAGCGCAGCAAACACATTGAACTACACATGCACTTCATCAGAAAGCTCATTCATGACCATGTTCTTGAAGTGCAATATTGTTCAACAAATGATCAGGTTGCAGACATCTTGACAAAGGCTCTCACAGAGGCGAAGTTCACTAGCCTTCGATATATGCTTGGAGTTCAGGAAGTTGTCACTAAGGGGGGATAGGCTCTAGTGCCTCCTTCCTTCTCCTATTGTGTCATATTTGTAAATCCTTCAATCCTATCCCAAGTTGTTCTTAAGGGGGATGTTAGGATATTCCGACACATAGGATATAGTTAAGTTCAACTTGGTCTAGTGTAGAGTTAGGTATAGAGTTAGGTAAAGTGTGTTTCTTTACCGTTGTACATTTTGTAACTTACAATCCGACGGTCACGATATGTAGTGATCCGACGGTTCATTCTCTCCTCGGTATTACCGACACTTGATCCGTGGCTTGACACCCGATTGGTCCATGAGTTCTATTTAAAGCGCATGGAGGGTCATTGTTCGGGTAATCCGTGCATAAGAGAAGCTTATGTAAATTTTCATTCTTTGATTAATAAATTGCCTGTAGTACCCACGTTGGGATAGGTCGTGGACTGTTTCCCTCTTTGAGGGTTTTAACCACGTCAAAAATACTGGTGTATTGATCTGTGATCTGGTTGTGAGCGGTGTCCTTTTGGTATTCTTTCTGAGGAACTTACCCTGTAAATTCCTACAATGACACCATCCAGATTCTTTTCATCAACACCGACTCTGATGAGCATCAGGGCAATGCGCCCATTCCTTTATCGCAGGAAGGAACATCGTCAGGGTCATATCCGGCCGTGTATTCGGTCCCACCACCAAGCAACCTGGTTGTGTCCTTTGATTGGAACCAACTAGGCAGACCCCGGTTACCAGACAGTATACCATTCAGAATTATAGTCCAAATATACAGAATGGTAATGGCTGGAACTATCATTGATGAAGGGGCATCTGTGAGTATCCTTTCCTCTATTGCTTGGAAAGCACTGGGTTCCCCGGCGCTTTTACCTGAGATAAGAAATCTCTCGGGTTTCGATAAAGGAACCAGTCGACCATTAGGGATCCTCCCCAATGTGCCCATTACATTGAAAGGGAAGGCCGTTCAAATGAACGTGATGGTCGTTCAAGGACCCTTGGATTATAACCTACTCCTTGGACGAGACTATATATATTGCATGGGAGCAATAGTCTCCTCACTCTTTAGAGTAATGTGTTTTCCACACGAAGGAAGAATGGTCAAGCTCGTAGACCAACTTTCATTTCCGGGATCACGCATCACAAATAGTCACATACCAACCCTGAATGGTCTATTCAATCAAGAAAGGTCTCCACCCCCGGTTCTTCTTCCTGATGAGTGCGAGTGATTTGGGAAAATAGGACCGGAACCCAGGGGGCATGCATCCTGGTCTGCTTTGGGCAGAGAAAACCCTGGGTATAAGGTAGAATTTCCGCGGGAGAATATGACTAGTCCGTACCCCGTCTGAAAGAAGGAAGAGGGGTTGTTCTGGAATAAGATTCTTTTGTCAAAGTTATGTGTTTAAGGCAGCGCCACTCACCTGTGTCCACTTCGGTAGACACCGCCGAGGAATGTTCTGTTTAAATTGTTAATGGAACAATCTTTGGATAACCTGAAAGAGGTATGCTTTTGGTAAAACAAATGTTTTGTCTTTGAGGAGTGTTCTTCTCTTGTCGCAAGTAGTTGTTCTCTTGTCGCAAGTAGCTGTTCTCTTGCGATCTTGCAAAGATTCATCAAAGTTAGACTAGCGAGAAAAACCAAGTAGCTGCTCTCTTGTGATCTCGTATAGTCCCAGTAAAACTAGACTAGCAAGGAGACAAGTAGCTGTGAACACCCAAAGAAAAGCAGATGTGGAACTGGAGGGATAACCTTGAAATTGTACTTTATACCTGGGGGCATGCAAACTGTTAACAAGCGCGAAAGGAGTCACCGATAATGATGATGACCCTCAAGGTACTGCAGTACAATTCACGTGGTGTGAATAGAGGACTTGGCGTCGAACACCACGCAAAATCTTTCGGTCGAAGGTCATTGATGTATACCTGTCGCCGGAAGTGAGAAACTTGCCATTGAGGCATGCAAGCTTCAAAGTACTGAGGGGGGTGTTCCTAGATCAACTTCTTGGATAATGAGCTGATGTCGACAAGAAGCGATCCGTCAAAGGAGGGCCTTAATGAATCCCACATCAGTGACACGGAACGGAGCTAATGATTGTGATGAAGGTGAAAACGATCTGTGAAATATGATTCAAGGTGCGGTCATGAAAGGATGAAAGATGATGTATGGCAGTGGATGGGACACGGTTGACTTCTTTCTGAACGACATCTCTTGAACATATAACGACACTGATGTGATGGATCGGTAGCATTACCCCAAATGTGGATGGTATGGCGAGACCATGGTGATGAGACCGGTGAATGAAACAACCCAACCCGATGTGGTACGGAGGCAAAAGTGTCATGTTCAAGAGTGACTTGCTACCATTAAAGCTTTGAGATTCTCCCAATTTTTCCCCAGTCATTTCTGACCAGTACCTCTTTATTTTTGTCAAGCTTGAGGAGGATAACATATGCTTGTTCTATAACCTGCCCTTCGGGCAAGCCCATCGCTATGTTTTAACGAGCCTAGCGATAGGGAAACTCGTTCTCGCCTAAAGACAAGTTTGTCGCTATTTAATGTATTTAACGAGTCTAGCGACAAAGACAACTCGGTCCTTTTCATTTTTAGAGAGTCTGAAAAGGCACGTAAAGTTAACTCCAAGGGTCCTCTTTCGTCATCTAATCCCTTAAGTCCGAAAAAGTATAAAACAATACAGAAGGGATGAATGTTCGATAGTTTTATCGAGCCGAACTAGACAAGCGCTCGATCTTTTTGTGCAATAATCCCTCAGGTCCAAAAAGATTAAAATCTAGAGGAGGGATAGCTCTTCCGGTCCTTTTAACGAGCTGGAGGCCAAAACTCGGCAAACTTTTCATATTTTACGAGTCAGATGAAAAGAGCTCAAAGAAGACTCGTATTTTGAGGAACGAGTGATAAACAGGAATAGCAGCAGATTCCAGGTACAGGTTGGAATTTTCCAATCACGGCAGTGTCACAAGGATGGCTAGGTGAAATCACTCTTCACATCTGTTCCTAAAAATAGGTAAACAATCAAGTGGAGGTGAATGATCGGCCAAATGAAAAGTGGAGGTGATGGTGCAAACACGACCAAGGCTTTTTATGGCTGATGAATTTACGATCTCAAATGGTTATTTACCGGTTCATTTTTTCTGGATGAGCTTGAACTCCGGGGGAAGCTTGCTCACAGCTTATGTTTATTTTTTAACGAGCATGAATTCCGCGTTAAAACTGCTCAGTTTTGCGTTTATTTTTTAACGAGCATGAACTTTGCCAAAACTGCTCGTTTATACCAGTCATAAGATAAGAATGTCTCCTGGAGATCGCTATTTTTTACGGAGCTTCATCTCTCTACGCTTTGCTCCAAATCCTTTCTTTATGCAAGTTTGGTTACGACTACTCCAAAAAGCAGATAAATAATCGCTCCTTGCTTGCACTCCAAAAGGTTTGCATGCCCCCAGGTATAAAGTACAATTTCAAGGTTATCCCTCGAGTTCCACATCTGCTTTTCTTTGGGTGGTCACATCTACTTGTCTCCTTGCTAGTCTAGTTTTACTGGGACTATACGAGATCACAAGAGAGCAGCTACTTGGTTTTTCTCGCTAGTCTAACTTTGATGAATCTTTGCAAGATCGCAAGAGAACAGCTACTTGCGACAAGAGAACAGCTACTTGCGACAAGAGAAGAACACTCCTCAAAGACAAAACATTTGTTTTACCAAAAGCATACCTCTTTCAGGTTATCCAAAGATTGTTCCATTAACAATTTAAACAGAACATTCCTCGGCGGTGTCTACCGAAGTGGACACAGGTGAGTGGCGCTGCCTTAAACACATAACTTTGACAAAAGAATCTTATTCCAGAACAACCCCTCTTCCTTCTTTCGGACGGGGTACGGACTAGTCATATTCTCCCGCGGAAATTATACCTTATACCCAGGGTTTTCTCTGCCCAAAGCAGACCAGGATGCATGCCCCCTGGGTTCCGGTCCTATTTTCCCGAATCACTCGCACTCATCAGGAAGAAGAACCGGGGGTGGAGACCTTTTTTGATTGAATAGACCATTCAGGGTTGGTATGTGACTATTTGCGATGCGTGATCCCGGAAATGAAAGTTGGTCTATGAGCTTGACCATTCTTCCTTTGTGTGGAAAACACATTACTCTAAAGAGTGAGGAGACTATTGCTCCCATGCAATATATATAGTCTCGTCCAAGGAGTAGGTTATAATCCAAGGGTCCTTGAACAACCATCACGTTCATTTGAACGGCCTTACCTTTCAATGTAATGGGCACATTGGGGAGGATCCCTAATGGTCGACTGGTTCCTTTATCGAAACCCGAGAGATTTCTTATCTCAGGTAAAAGCGTCGGGGAACCCAGTGCTTTCTAAGCAATAGAGGAAAGGATACTCACAGATGCCCCTTCATCAATGATAGTTCCAGCCATTACCATTCTGTATATTTGGACTATAATTCTGAATGGTATACTGGCTGCTAACCGGGGTCTGCCTAGTTGGTTCCAATCAAAGGACACAACCAGGTTGCTTGGTGGCGGGACCGAATACACGGCCGGATATGACCCTGACGATGTTCCTTCCTGCGATAAAGGAATGGGCGCATTGCCCTGATCCTCATCAGAGTCGGTGTTGATGAAAAGAATCTGGATGGTGTCATCCTTATTCTCTTCAGTGAGGGTGTCAGCTGAAGATGAATCTTCAGTGACTGTGTCATTTGAAGATGAAACTTCTGAAGGGAGAACCGGGTCAACTGCCGTTTCGACCTTTGGACTTTCGTCCGATCTATATTCAGCAGGTTCATTTTCAATGACTGACGCTTCAGCTGACCACTTGAGCGGGCCAGCTGTATTTTCAACCAACGAAGGACTTGGCACGAGTTTTTTGTATCCAGGAGGAAGTCGTAACGGTGAAACCGGACGATCTTCCAAAACTCTCTTCGCTTCGTCTAAGAAGGGACAACGGTGGATGGCGTGATCGCCTTCACACAGTCTGCAGGGGGATCTTTCTCCCCCTCTTTGTCTAGAACCTTCACTTTCGCTGGTCGACGGTAAGCATTCAACATGGCTATCAAAAGTTGATGCTCCCGAACTGTGCAAACGAGGGGACCAGTCCCTTAGTATCCGGGGAATACAGGGACAATCTCGGTGGAAGTGGTCTCCTCTACATATGACACATGGCGATTTAGGCCCGGTCTGTACTGTGTGTGGATTTTTGTCAGATGTCTTTTGCTTGCCCCCAGTCGCCTTAGGCTCCTTCTTCTTCTTCTCTTTCTTCTTCTTCTCCTTCTTCCCCATGGGAGCTTGGCTTTTGTCGGCTCTACCTTGCGAAGAGGAAGGATTGGAGGAAGATTTATAAGAAGTAGAAGGCTGGAGGGCAGCTCTAGACTGATCTAACTGTTGACTCGACTGTTTAGGAACCGTGGTGTTCTGAACTACACTGGTTGAGAATAGCCATACTGGCAAGCCAATTGTCAGTCCTGGAAGCGACAATGTGGCCATGTGGGGCGCACCAACTTCTCCCCAAGAGGAGAAAGGACTAGGATTTCCATCATGGGGAATTTCTTGATTGGTGTGTTCCATGTCCTCAACCTAAAGATCCACGCAGGAATAAGAGGTGATTATGTTCCGTTTAAAATAAATTTTATAACGACGCTTTAGACACAACTTGCTTTTTCACTTTTTAAGAGTCGAGAAAAAGCTAAAGATGACTCTAGTCTCCTTCGATGTTTTAACGAGCCCGAAGTGACAAATGCTCGGATGGACTTTTTCAGTTATAGAGTTTGAAAAAGGCCAAAAGAAACTGCTCTGAAGTTCTAGGCAGAGGGTGTGCCAAACTTTTCGCAAAACCACAGAATACGTTTTACGGTACGGGTGGTCGATCTTCGTGAATGTTGTGTTCACTGCATTGCGATCAGTAGGGCGGCCGACACGGCTTCCTCTGGATAAAGGCTTTATTCCTATAGGGGTCTCCCAATATATATGCGACGGTACGTGGGAGCACAAGTCCGTATTGATACTTATCGCTTCACCGTGGAGGAATCACCCAACCACTCGACGCTAAGATATCACGTTTAACGACGCCGGAACACGTCTCTAGCTTAGACCTCTATGTGTTTTCGTTATGTTTCAAAGCGTTGTTATGTAAATTCAATTCATTTTAGGTTGATCTTGTTTAGCAGTTTACCTTTATGGATCACCACGTGATGTATGGTACAACTCCTAAATGCAATCTAAGAATGATAAGCAAACTTTTTCAATCTTTCAACTTATGAAAATCTTAACTACTGAGGGAAAAGAAAGACATCATCTTTTCACACAGATCATAGGGCACACACTGATGCACTTTTTCCTAAATCAACATGCAAGTTGTCAAAATGCACATGCACAATGCAGGTATTTCTTTTCTCTTTCTTAATGTTGATGTATTACAAAAAGAAAGCTGTTGTATAATTTTGAATTCAATTTCAAGCGAAAGCAAACAAGCTTTTGTCCAAAATCAAAAGACACCTTAAGATTTACTTGTTTCAACACTAGAAATACTTAAATTCAAACCATATGACGAAAGCAAAAGCTCAATCAGCTATGAACAGCAAACAAACTAACTCTTAAGATCAAAATGACACTTTATCACAGGTCTAGATCTAAGAGGCCACAGCAAGACTAGTTCACTTTCGTTATGGGAAACTGTAAATGAAGTAAGAAATACAAAAAGAACAAATACAGTTTCTTTATACAACCGAGGCGGAATAGTGGCAAAGAAAGATGGTTTCAGATAGGTACATTGGCTGATAACAGGCTGCAAAAACAAGACTGAAAACTGGGCAATAGAAAGCAGAGAACCCCAGTTGCACAAGGCCTAACTGGTTCAGTGCAACCTCAACACTGTCAGTTTGACATTCAGCGCAGGTAGCCTTCACGGGACCTGCGTTGAAATGCAGACTGCCTTCACTGCAGTTGCGCTGAAGAAGAAACTTTCGTTTCTCTCAGGTTTCGGGTCACAGATTGCTCAAAAATCAACAGTTTTAGGCCAAATCAAAGGCTATCAATCAAGTACACACTAGAGGATGATTCAAAGGAAGATGAAGACTATCACTAAGAGCTATTCAGAGTCCTTGTGGATCAGCTCTTCAAATCATAAACATGCCCAGAAACTGAGCTAGAGTAGCTGCCCTTTACTTTGCATTTGAAAGATTCAAATGCAGTTCGATTCGGTACTCCCTGTGTTTAGGAAATGAATAGCAAGAAACACAAACATCCAACAAGATACGCTCCCCAGCGGAGTCGCCAGTTTGTTGTTGGGAAAAGTATCCAATAGGGAATGACCCTATCCCACTCTAAGGGTGATAGTTCCTTAGCAACAATCAAAGCAAAGCTATCTAAGATTACTTCTTTATGAGATGTAAAAGGGGGAAGAAAGAGATCCACTAACCGATGTCTTCCGCTAATGATTGATCCAATCTTCTCTCCTTGCTACTTGCTCCCAGCTCCTTGCTCTTTCACGGGCCCAGCTACACAGAGATCCTGCAAAATGACAAGAGAGGAAAACTACAAGAAGCATACGTTCATAATTGATTCAAGGATTAGAATAAATCAAATACACAAGTACAACAATACATCATTGAAACACATGCGTATAGAAGAACCTCAAATGCTTTATTAATGGAAGAAAGTAAGGTTCAGGAAGTGATACAACCATAAGAGGCCCAATCCAGCATCACCTTCCCGACGAAAAGAAATCCCCTCTTCACCTCCTTCAAAGCAATCACCCAATAGTTCTATACATAAACCAACAGCAATTCTTTGCACAAAATTCCAGCCTCCAGATCTCATAGGGTAGAGATCCTTATATAGAGCTTTGGAGAGAGCATGAGTCAGCTTGAGGCTGGTATGAAGCTGACTAGTGTCCTCTCCATCTTCAGTTCTTCTTCAGTTCTTGAGTCCACTTGGAGATCCTGGCTTCCACTTGGAGTTTTAGAACCTCTTACTCATCACTAGGAAAATTCCTTGATCCAAGTGCCATTTTGGAAGCTTCCTGGGCACTGACACATTGAGGAATGACACCTCCACATGTCAAAACTCGCTCAGCGCAGGTAGCCTTTGTTGGAGTTGACATTCAACGCAAGTAGACCATGGAGCAGTTGACATTCAGCGCAGATGCTCAGTGGAGCAGTTGACATGATCCAGAATTGACTTGTTTTTGAGTGTTTTTCAGTGGAGAACTGATTTGAATTGTTGTGGTTTGCTGACCTTGTTCCTCTAGGGGTAGGAACAACATGTTTAGGGACATTTGATCCCTTAGATTATGGACATTTCATGCTTCATGCTGTAAGGCACAAAAATGTCTATAACCACATTTTTGTCAACATCCTAGGAAATGTCCATAAACCAGCCTTCATGATCGGAACAGACAAATGTCTATAACAGTTGCCCCCTAAAGTATGAGGTCGTTTATCGGGTGAAATGCTTTATCAGGAGGATCCGAAGTTCATTCAATCGCTGGGAGGTGACCTGTAATAAGATACAATACAATACATTATTTTTCATACTGTTTTCATGATCTAGCTGAGGCGGGCATTCCCATGCTCAGCTTTATAGACATTTTTGTGCCTTACAGCATGAAGCATGAAATGTCCATAATCTAAGGGATCCAAAGTCCCTAAACATGTTGTTCCTACCCCTAGAGGAACAAGGTCAGCAAACCACAGCAATTCAAATCAGTTCTCCACTGAAAAACACTCAAAAACAAGTCAATTCTTTATCATGTCAACTGCTCCACTGAGCATCTACGCTGAATGTCAACTGCTCCATGGTCTACCTGCGCTGAATGTCAACTCCAGCAAAGGCTACCTGCGCTGAGCGAGATTTGACAAGTGGAAGTCTCATTCCTCAATGTGTCAGTGCCCAGGAAGCTTCCAAAATGACACTTGGATCAAGGAATTCGCCTAGTGATGAGTAAGAGGTTCTAAAACTCCAAGTGGAGGCAAGGATCTCCAAGTGGACTCAAGAACTGAAGAAGAACTGGAGTTGAAGAGGACACTAGTCAGCTTCATACCAGCCTCAAGCTGATTCATGCTCTCTCCAAAACTCTATATAAGGATCTCTTCCCTATGAGATCTAGAGGCTGGAATTTTGTGTAAAGAATTGTTGTTGGTTTATGTATAGAACTATTGGGTGATTGCTTTGAAGGAGGTGAAGAGGGGATTTCTTTCCGTCGGGAAGGTGATGCTGGATTGGGCCTCTTATGCTTGTATCACTTCCTAAACCTTACTTTCTTCCATTAATAAAGCATTTGAGGTTCTTCTATACGCATGTGTTTCAATGATGTATTGTTGTACTTGTGTATTTGATTTATTCTAATCCTTGAATCAATTATGAATGTATGCTTCTTGTAGTTTCCCTCTCTTGTCATTTTGCAGGATCTCTGTGTAGCTGGGCCCGTGAAAGAGCAAGGAGCTGGGAGCAAGTAGCAAGGAGAGAAGATTGGATCAACCATTAGCGGAAGACATCGGTTAGTGGATCTCTTTCTTCCCCCTTTTACATCTCATAAAGAAGTAATCTTAGATAGCTTTGCTTTGATTGTTGCTAAGGAACTATCACCCTTAGAGTGGGATAGGGTCATTCCGTATTGGATACTTTTCCCAACAACAAACTGGCGACTCCGCTGGGGAGCATATCTTGTTGGATGTTTGTGTTTCTTGCTATTCATTTCCTAAACACGGGGAGTACCGAATCGAACTGCATTTGAATCTTTCAGATGCAAAGTAGAGGGCAGCTACTCTAGCTCAGTTTCTGGGCATGTTTATGATTTGAAGAGCTGATCCACAAGGACTCTGAATAGCTCTTAGTGATAGTCTTCATCTTCCTTTGAATCATCCTCTAGTGTGTACTTGATTGATAGCCTTTGATTTGGCCTAAAACTGTTGATTTTTGAGCAATCTGTGACCCGGAACCTGAGAGAAACGAAAGTTTCTTCTTCAGCGCAACTGCAGTGAAGGCAGTCTGCATTTCAACGCAGGTCCCGTGAAGGCTACCTCAGCTGAATGTCAAACTGACAGTGTTGAGGTTGCGCTGAACCAGTTAGGCCTTGTGCAACTGGGGTTCTCTGCTTTCTGTTGCCCAGTTTTCAATATTGTTTTTGCAGCCTGTTATCAGCCAATGTACCTATCTGAAACCATCTTTCTTTGCCACTATTCCAACTCGGTTGTATAAAGAAACTGTATTTGTTCTTTTTGTATTTCTTACATCATTTGAAGTTTCCCATAACGAAAGTGAACTAGTCTTGCTGTGGCCTCTTAGATCTAGACCTATGATAAGTGTCGTTTTGATCCTAAGAGTTAGTTTGTTTGCTGTTCATAGCTGATTGAGCTTTCGCTTTCGTCATATGGTTTGAATTTAAGTATTTCTAGTGTTGAAACAAGTAAATCTTAAGGTGTCTTTTGATTTTCGACAAACACTTGTTTGTTTTCACTTGAAATTGAATTCAAAATTATACAACAGCTTTCTTTTTGTAATACATCAACATTAAGAAAGAGAAAAGAAATACCTGCATTGTGCATGTGCATTTTGACAGCTTGCATGTTGATTTAGGAAAAAGTGCATCAGTGTGTGCTCTATGATCTGTGTGAAAAGATGATGTCTTTCTTTTCCCTCAGTAGTTAAGATTTTCATAAGTTGAAAGATTGAAAAAGCTTGCTTATCATTCTTAGACTGCATTTAGGAGTTGTACCATACATCACGTGGTGATCCATAAAGGCAAACTGCTAAACAAGATCAACCTAAAATAAATTGAATTTACATAACAACGCTTTGAAACATAACGAAAACACATAGAGGTCTAAGCTAGAGACGTGTTCCGGCGTCGTTAAACGTGATATCTTAGCGTCAAGTGGTTGGGTGATTCCTCCACGGTGAAGCGATAAGTATCAATACGGACTTGTGCTCCCACGTACCGTCGCGTATATATTGGGAGACCCCTATAGGAATAAAGCCTTTATCCATAGGAAGCCGTGTCGGCCGCCCTACTGATCGCAATGCAGTGAACACAGCATTCACGAAGATCGACCACCCGTACCGTAAAATGTATTCTGTGGTTTTGCGAAAAGTTTGGCACACCCTCTGCCTAGAACTCCAGAGCAGTTTCTTTTGGCCTTTTTCAAACTCTATAATTGAAAAAGTCCATCCGAGCATTTGTCACTTCGGGCTCGTTAAAACATCGAAGGAGACTAGAGTCATCTTTAGCTTTTTCTCGACTCTTAAAAAGTGAAAAAGCAAGTTGTGTCTAAAGCATCGTTATAAAATTTATTTTAAACAGAACATAATCACCTCCCATTCCTGCGTTGATCTTTAGGTTGAGAACATGGAACACACCAACCAAGGAATTCCCCATGATGGAAATCCTAGTCCCTTCTCCTCTTGGGGAGAAGTTGGTGCGCCCCACATGGCCACATTGTCGCTTCCAGCACTGACAATTGGCCTGCCAGTTTGGCTATTCTCAACCATTGTAGTTCAGAACACCACGGTTCCTGAACAGTCGAGTCAACAGTTAGATCAGTCTAGAGCTGCCCTCCAGCCTTCTACTTCTTATAAATCTTCCTCCAATCCTTCCTCTTCGCAAGGTAGAGCCGGCAAAAGCCAAGCTCCCAAGGAGAAGAAGGAGAAGAAGAAGGGAGAGAAGAAGAAGAAGGAGCCTAAGGCGACTGGGGGCAAGCAAAAGACATCTGACAAAAATCCACACACAGCACAGACCGTGCCTAAATCGCCATGTGTCATATGTAGAGGAGACCACTTCCATCGAGATTGTCCCTGTATTCCCCGGATACTAAGGGACTGGTCCCCTCGTTTGCACAGTTCGGGAGCATCAACCTCTGATAGCCATGTTGAATGCTTACCGTCAACCAGCGAAAGTGAAGGTTCTAGACAAAGAGGGGGAGCAAGATCCCCCTGCAGACTGTGTGAAGGCGATCACGCCATCCACCGTTGTCCCTTCTTAGACGAAGCGAAGAGAGTTTTGGAAGATCGTCCGGTTTCACCGTTACGACTCCCTCCTGGATACAAAAAACTCGTGCCAAGTCCTTCGTTGGTTGAAAATACAGCTGGCCCGGTCAAGTTGTCAGCTGAAGCGTCAGTCACTGAAAATGAACCTACTGAATCCAGACCGGACGAAAGTCCAAAGGTCGAAACGGCAATTGACCCGGTTCTCCCTTCAGAAGTTTCATCTTCAAATGACACCGTCACTGAAGATTCATCTTCAAATGACACCCTCACTGAAGAGAATAAGGATGACACCATCCAAATTCTTTTCATCAACACCGACTCTGATGAACACCAGGGCAATGCGCCCACTCCTTTATCGCAGGAAGGAGCATCGTCAGGGTCATATCCGGCCATGTATTCGGTCCCACCACCAAGCAACCTGGTTGTGTCCTTTGATTGGAACCAACTAGGCAGACCCCGGTTACCAGCCAGTATACCATTCAGAATTATAGTCCAAATATACAGAATGGTAATGGCTGGAACTATCATTGATGAAGGGGCATCTGTGAGTATCCTTTCCTTTATTGCTTGGAAAGCGCTGGGTTCCCCGGCGCTTTTGCCTGAGATAAGAAATCTCTCGGGTTTTGATAAAGGAACCAGTCGACCATTAGGGATCCTCCCCAATGTGCCCATTACATTGAAAGGGAAGGCCGTTCAAATGAACGTGATGGTCGTCCAAGGACCCTTGGATTATAACCTACTCCTTGGACGAGACTATATATATTGCATGGGAGCAATAGTCTCCTCACTCTTTAGAGTAATGTGTTTTCCACACGAAGGAAGAATGGTCAAGCTCGTAGACCAACTTTCATTTCCGGGATCACGCATCGCAAATAGTCACATACCAACCCTGAATGGTCTATTCAATCAAGAAATGTCTCCACCCCCGGTTCTTCTTCCTGATGAGTGCGAGTGATTCGGGAAAATAGGACCGAAACCCAAGGGGCATGCATCCTGGTCTGCTTTGGGCAGAGAAAACCCTGGGTATAAGGTAGAATTTCCGCGGAAGAATATGACTAGTCCGTACCGCGTCCGAAAGAAGGAAGAGCGGTTGTTCTGGAATAAGATTCTTTTGTCAAAGTTATGTGTTTAAGGCAGCGCCACTCACCTGTGTCCACTTCGGTAGACACCGCCGAGGAATGTTCTGTTTAAATTGTTAATGGAACAATCTTTGGATAACCTGAAAGAGGTATGCTTTTGGTAAAACAAATGTTTTGTCTTTGAGGAGTGTTCTTCTCTTGTCGCAAGTAGCTGTTCTCTTGTCGCAAGTAGCTGTTCTCTTGCGATCTTGCAAAGATTCATCAAAGTTAGACTAACGAGAAAAACCAAGTAGCTGCTCTCTTGTGATCTTGTATAGTCCCAGTAAAACTAGACTAGCAAGGAGACAAGTAGCTGTGAACACCCAAAGAAAAGCAGATGTAGAAAGAGGGATAACCTTGAAATTATACTTTATACCTGGGGGCATGCAAACCTTTTGGAGTGCAAGCAAGGAGCGATTATTTATCTGCTTTTTGGATTAGTCGTAACCAAACTTGCATAAAGAAAGGATTTGGAGCAAAGCGTAGAGAGATGAAGCTTCGTAAAAAATAGCGATCTCCAGGAGACATTCTTATCTTATGACTGATATAAACGAGCAGTTTTGGCAAAGTTCATGCTCGTTAAAAAATAAACGCAAAATCGAGCAGTTTTAGCAAGAGTTCATGCTCGCTAAAAAATAAATGCACCTGTGAGCAAGCTTCCCCCAGAGTTCAAGCTCATCCAGAAAAAATGAACCGGTAAATAACCACTTGAGATCGTAAATTCATCAGCCATAAAAGCCTTGGTCGTGTTTGCACCGTCACCTCCACTTTTCATTTGGCCGATCATTCACCTCCACTTGATTGTTTACCTATTTTGAGGAACAGCTGCGAAGAGTGATTTCACCTAGCCATCCTTGTGACACTGCCATGATTGGAAAATTCCAACCTGTACCTGGAATCTGCTGCTACTCCTATTTATCACTCGTTCCTCAAAATACGAGTCTTCTTTGAGCTCTTTTCATCTGACTCGTAAAATATGAAAAGTTTGCCGAGTTTTGGCCTTCCAGCTCGTTAAAGTGACCAGAAGAGCTATCCATCCTCTAGATTTTAATCTTTTTGGACCCGAAGGATTATTGCACAAAAAGATCGAGCGCTTGTCTAGTTCGGCTCGATAAAACTATCGAACATTCATCCCTTCTGTATTGTTTTATACTTTTTCGGACTTAAGGGATTAGATGACGAAAAAGGACCTTGGGAGTTATTTTACGTACCTTTTCAGACTCTCTAAAAATGAAAAGGACCGAGTTGTCTTTGTCGCTAGACTCGTTAAATACATTAAATAGCGACAAACTTGTCTTTAGACGAGAACGAGTTTCCCTATCGCTAGGCTCGTTAAAACATAGCGATGGGCTTGCCCGAAGGGCAGGTTATAGAACAAGCATATGTTATCCTCCTCAAGCTTGACAAAAATAAAGAGGTACTGGTCAGAAATGACTGGGGAAAAATTGGGAGAATCTCAAAGCTTTAATGGTAGCAAGTCGCTCTTGAACATGACACTTTTGCCTCCGTACCACATCGGGTTGGGTTGTTTCATTCACCGGTCTCATCACCATGGTCTCGCCATACCATCCACATTTGGGGTAATGCTACCGATACATCACATCAGTGTCGTTGTATGTTCAAGAGATGTCGTTCAGAAAGAGTCAACCGTGTCCCATCCACTGCCATACATCATCTTTCATCCTTTCATGACTGCCACCCTGAATCATATTTCACAGATCGTTTTCACCTTCATCACAATCATTAGCTCCGTTCCGTGTCACTGATGTGGGATTCATTAAGGCCCTCCTTTGACGGATCGCTTCTTGTCGACATCAGCTCATTATCCAAGAAGTTGATCTAGGAACACCCCCCTCAGTACTTTGAAGCTTGCATGCCTCAATGGCAAGTTTCTCACTTCCGGCGACAGGTATACATCAATGACCTTCGACCGAAAGATTTTGCGTGGTGTTCGACGCCAAGTCCTCTATTCACACCACGTGAATTGTACTGCAGTACCTTGAGGGTCATCATCATTATCGGTGATTCCTCTCGCGCTTGTTAACGGTTTACATCATTGACTGGTAATCAAGCGATGTCTTTCCATGTTCGACTCCAAGAAATTCTCACATGGATCGACTTGTACTTAGAGTGACGATCGGACGAGTTTGAAGACCCCGGATCTAGTTTCATCCATCCGGGCTGCGATATATATTCAAGAAATAAAGACATTTGACATGTGCAGCAGATGATCATCCTACTCAAAGGATGATAATTCCAGCAGAGAATTATCAGTCTACCATCAGACGATTGTCTGTTCTATGTACAGAAAATGTATTTATAAAGCTGAGCATGGGAAATGCCCGCCTCAGCTAGATCATGAAAACAGTATGAAAAATAATGTATTGTATTGTATCTTATTACAGGTCACCTCCCAGCAATTGAATGAACTTCGGATCCTCCTGATAAAGCATTTCACCCGATAAATGACCTCATACTTTAGGGGGCAACTGTTATAGACATTTTTGTGCTTTACAGCATGAAGCATGAAATGTCCATAATCTAAGGGATCCAAAGTCCCTAAACATGTTGTTCCTACCCCTAGAGGAACAAGGTCAGCAAACCACAGCAATTCAAATCAGTTCTCCACTGAAAAACACTCAAAAACAAGTCAATTCTGGATCATGTCAACTGCTCCACTGAGCATCTGCGCTGAATGTCAACTGCTCCATGGTCTACCTGCGCTGAATGTCAACTCCAGCAAAGGCTACCTGCGCTGAGCGAGATTTGACAAGTGGAAGTCTCATTCCTCAATGTGTCAGTGCCCAGGAAGCTTCCAAAATGACACTTGGATCAAGGAATTCGCCTAGTGATGAGTAAGAGGTTCTAAAACTCCAAGTGGAGGCAAGGATCTCCAAGTGGACTCAAGAACTGAAGAAGAACTGGAGTTGAAGAGGACACTAGTCAGCTTCATACCAGCCTCAAGCTGACTCATGCTCTCTCCAAAACTCTATATAAGGATCTCTTCCCTATGAGATCTAGAGGCTGGAATTTTGTGTAAAGAATTGTTGTTGGTTTATGTATAGAACTATTGGGCGATTGCTTTGAAGGAGGTGAAGGGGGGATTTCTTTCCGTCGGGAAGGTGATGCTGGATTGGGCCTCTTATGGTTGTATCACTTCCTGAACCTTACTTTCTTCCATTAATAAAGCATTTGAGGTTCTTCTATACGCATGTGTTTCAATGATGTATTGTTGTACTTGTGTATTTGATTTATTCTAATCCTTGAATCAATTATGAATGTATGCTTCTTGTAGTTTCCCTCTCTTGTCATTTTGCAGGATCTCTGTGTAGCTGGGCCCGTGAAAGAGCAAGGAGCTGGGAGCAAGCAGCAAGGAGAGAAGATTGGATCAACCATTAGCGGAAGACATCGGTTAGTGGATCTCTTTCTTCCCCCTTTTACATCTCATAAAGAAGTAATCTTAGATAGCTTTACTTTGATTGTTGCTAAGGAACTATCACCCTTAGAGTGGGATAGGGTCATTCCGTATTGGATACTTTTCCCAATAACAAACTTATCTTCTCTCCTTGCTACTTGCTCCCAGCTCCTTGCTCTTTCACGGGCCTAGCTACACAGAGATCCTGCAAAATGACAAGAGAGGGAAACTACAAGAAGCATACATTCATAATTGATTCAAGGATTAGAATAAATCAAATACACAAGTACAACAATACATCATTGAAACACATGCGTATAGAAGAACCTCAAATGCTTTATTAATGGAAGAAAGTAAGGTTCAGGAAGTGATACAACCATAAGAGGCCCAATCCAGCATCACCTTCCCGACGGAAAGAAATCCCCTCTTCACCTCCTTCAAAGCAATCACCCAATAGTTCTATACATAAACCAACAGCAATTCTTTGCACAAAATTCCAGCCTCCAGATCTCATGGGAAGAGATCCTTATATAGAGTTTTGGAGAGAGCATGAGTCAGCTTGAGGCTGGTATGAAGCTGACTAGTGTCCTCTTCAACTCCAGTTCTTCTTCAGTTCTTGAGTCCACTTGGAGATCCTTGCCTCCACTTGGAGTTTTAGAACCTCTTACTCATCACTAGGCGAATTCCTTGATCCACGGAACGGAGCTAATGATTGTGATGAAGGTGAAAACGATCTGTGAAATATGATTCAGGGTGGCGGTCATGAAAGGATGAAAGATGATGTATGGCAGTGGATGGGACACGGTTGACTTCTTTCTGAACGACATCTCTTGAACATATAACGACACTGATGTGATGGATCGGTAGCATTAATAAAAGATCAAAGATGATGTATGACTATTGTGTCCTTCCTGAACCTTACTTTCTTCCATTAATAAAGCATTTGAGGTTCTTCTATACGCATGTGTTTCAATGATGTATTGTTGTACTTGTGTATTTGATTTATTCTAATCCTTGAATCAATTATGAATGTATGCTTCTTGTAGTTTCCCTCTCTTGTCATTTTGCAGGATCTCTGTGTAGCTGGGCCCGTGAAAGAGCAAGGAGCTGGGAGCAAGTAGCAAGGAGAGAAGATTGGATCAACCATTAGCGGAAGACATCGGTTACGGAATGACCCTATCCCACTCTAGAATTCCGACGGAAAGAAATCCCCTCTTCACCTCTTCACCTTCCGTGTAGTTCTTGTACACGGAACTACGGAAACACGGGGATAGGGTGGCGGTCATGAAAGGATGAAAGATGATGTATGGCAGTGGATGGGACACGGTTGACTTCTTTCTGAACGACATCTCTTGAACATATAACGACACTGATGTGATGGATCGGTAGCATTACCCCAAATGTGGATGATATGGCGAGACCATGGTGATGAGACCAGTGAATGAAACAACCCAACCCGATGTGGTACGGAGGCAAAAGTGTCATGTTCAAGAGCGACTTGCTACCATTAAAGCTTTGAGATTCTCCCAATTTTTCCCCAGTCATTTCTGACCAGTACCTCTTTATTTTTGTCAAGCTTGAGGAGGATAACATATGCTTGTTCTATAACCTGCCCTTCGGGCAAGCCCATCGCTATGTTTTAACGAGCCTAGCGATAGGGAAACTCGTTCTAGTCTAAAGACAAGTTTGTCGCTATTTAATGTTTTTAACGAGTCTAGCGACAAAGACAACTCGGTCCTTTTCATTTTTAGAGAGTCTGAAAAGGTACATAAAGTTAACTCCAAAGGTCCTTTTTCGTCATCTAATCCCTTAAGTCCGAAAAAGTATAAAACAATACAGAAGGGATGAATGTTCGATAGTTTTATCGAGCCGAACTAGACAAGCGCTTGATCTTTTTGTGCAATAATCCCTCAGGTCCAAAAAGATTAAAATCTAGAGGAGGGATAGCTCTTCCGGTCGCTTTAACGAGCTGGAAGGCCAAAACTCGGCAAACTTTTCATATTTTACGAGTCAGATGAAAAGAGCTCAAAGAAGACTCGTATTTTGAGGAACGAGTGATAAACAGGGATAGCAGCAGATTCCAGGTACAGGTTGGAATTTTCCAATCACGGCAATGTCACAAGGATGGCTAGGTGAAATCACTCTTCGCAGCTGTTCCTCAAAATAGGTAAACAATCAAGTGGAGGTGAATGATCGGCCAAATGAAAAGTGGAGGTGACGGTGCAAACACGACCAAGGCTTTTATGGCTTATGAATTTACGATCTCAAATGGTTATTTACCGGTTCATTTTTTCTGGATGAGCTTGAACTCTGGGGGAAGCTTGCTCACAGCTTATGTTTATTTTTTAACGAGCATGAATTCTGCGTTAAAACTGCTCGGTTTTGCGTTTATTTTTTTAACGAGCATGAACTTTGCCAAAACTGCTCGTTTATATCAGTCATAAGATAAGAAATGTCTCCTGGAGATCGCTATTTTTTATGGAGCTTCATCTCTCTACGCTTTGCTCCATATCCTTTCTTTATGTAAGTTTGGTTACGACTAATCCAAAAAGCAAATAAATAATCGCTCCTTGCTTGCACTCCAAAAGGTTTGCATGCCCCCAGGTATAAAGTACAATTTCAAGGTTATCCCTCCAGTTTCCACATCTGTTTTTCTTTGGGTGTTCACAGCTACTTGTCTCCTTGCTAGTCTAGTTTTACTGGCACTATACGAGATCACAAGAGAGCAGCTACTTGGTTTTTCTCGTTAGTCTAACTTTAAAGAATCTTTGCAAGATCGCAAGAGAACAGCTACTTGCGACAAGAGAACAGCTACTTGCGACAAGAGAAGAACACTCCTCAAAGACAAAACATTTGTTTTACCAAAAGCATACCTCTTTCAGGTTACCCGAAGATTGTCTCGTTAATCTTTCAAACAAAACATTTCTTCGTCTATGTCTACCGAAATAGACAATGGTGAGTGACGACCCCCGCCCTCTCACATAACTTTGACAAAAGAATCTTGTTCCAGAACAACCCCTCTTCCTTCTTTCGGACGGGGTACGGACTAGTCATATTCTCCCGCGGAAATTCTACCTTATACCCAGGGTTTTCTCTGCCCAAAGCAGACCAGGATGCATGCCCCCTGGGTTCTAGTCCTATTTTCCTGAATCACTCGTACTCATCAGGAAGAAGAACCGGGGGTGGAGACCTTTCTTGATTGAATAGACCATTCAGGGTTGGTATGTGACTATTTGCGATGCGTGATCCCGGAAATGAAAGTTGGTCTACGAGCTTGACCATTCTTCCTTCGTGTGGAAAACACATTACTCTAAAGAGTGAGGAGACTATTGCTCCCATGCAATATATATAGTCTCGTCCAAGGAGTAGGTTATAATCCAAGGGTCCTTGAACGACCATCACGTTCATTTGAACAGCCATCCCTTTCAATGTAATGGGCACATTGGGGAGGATCCCTAATGGTCGACTGGTTCCTTTATCAAAACCCGAGAGATTTCTTATCTCAGGCAAAAGCGCCAGGGAACCCAGTGCTTTCCAAGCAATAGAGGAAAGGATACTCACAGATGCCACTTCATCAATGATAGTTCCAGCCATTACCATTCTGTATATTTGGACTACAATTCTGAATGGTATACTGGCTGGTAACCGGGGTCTGCCTAGTTGGTTCCAATCAAAGGACACAACCAGGTTGCTTGGTGGTGGGACCGAATACACGGCCGGATATGACCCTGACGATGTTCCTTCCTGCGACAAAGGAATGGGCGCATTGCCCTGATGCTCGTCAGAGTCGGTGCTGATGAAAAGAATCTGGATGGTGTCATCCTTATTCTCTTCAGTGAGGGTGTCATTTGAAGATGAATCTTCAGTGACGGTGTCATTTGAAGATGAAACTTCTGAAGGGAGAACCGGGTCAACTGTCATTTCGACCTTTGGACTTTCGTCCGGTCTGGATTCAGTAGGTTCATTTTCACTGACTGACGCTTCAGCTGACCACTTGAGCGGGCCAGCTGTATTTTCAACCAACGAAGGACTTGGCACGAGTTTTTTGTATCCAGGAGGAAGTCGTAACAGTGAAACCGGGCGATCTTCCAAAACTCTCTTCGCTTCGTCTAAGAAGGGACAACGGTGGATGGCGTGATCGCCTTCACACAGTCTGCAGGGGGATCTTGCTCCCCCTCTTTGTCTAGAACCTTCACTTTCGCTGGTTGACGGTAAGCATTCAACATGGCTATCAGAGGTTGATGCTCCCGAACTGTGCAAACGAGGGGACCAGTCCCTTAGTATCCGGGGAATACAGGGACAATCTCGATGGAAGTGGTCTCCTCTACATATGACACATGGCGATTTAGGCCCGGTCTATGCTGTGTGTGGATTTTTGTCAGATGTCTTTTGCTTGCCCCCAGTCGCCTTAGGCTCCTTCTTCTTCTTCTCTTTCTTCTTCTTCTCCATGGGAGCTTGGCTTTTGCCGCTCTACCTTGCGAAGAGGAAGGATTGGAAGAAGATTTATAAGAAGTAGAAGGCTGGAGGGCAGCTCTAGACTGATCTAACTGTTGACTCGACTGTTCAGGAACCGTGGTGTTCTAAACTACATTGGTTGAGAATAGCCATACTGGCAGGCCAATTGTCAGTCCTGGAAGCGACAATGTGGCCATGTGGGGCGCACCAACTTCTCCCCAAGAGGAGAAAGGACTAGGATTTCCATCATGGGAAATTCCTTGATTGGTGTGTTCCATGTCCTCAACCTAAAGATCAACGCAGGAATGGGAGGTGATTATGTTCCGTTTAAAATAAATTTTATAACGACGCTTTAGACACAACTTGCTTTTTCACTTTTTAAGAGTCAAGAAAAAGCTAAAGATGACTCTAGTCTCCTTCGATGTTTTAACGAGCCCGAAGTGACAAATGCTCGGATGGACTTTTTCAGTTATAGAGTTTGAAAAAGGCCAAAAGAAACTGCTCTGGAGTTCTAGGCAGAGGGTGTGCCAAACTTTTCGCAAAACCACAGAATACGTTTTACGGTACGGGTGGTCGATCTTCGTGAATGTTGTGTTCACTGCATTGCGATCAGTAGGGCGGCCGACACGGCTTCCTATGGATAAAGGCTTTATTCCTATAGGGGTCTCCCAATATATATGCGACGGTACGTGGGAGCACAAGTCCGTATTGATACTTATCGCTTCACCGTGGAGGAATCACCCAACCACTCGACGCTAAGATATCACGTTTAACGACGCCGGAACACGTCTCTAGCTTAGACCTCTATGTGTTTTCGTTATGTTTCAAAGCGTTGTTATGTAAATTCAATTCATTTTAGGTTGATCTTGTTTAGCAGTTTGCCTTTATGGATCACCACGTGATGTATGGTACAACTCCTAAATGCAGTCTAAGAATGATAAGCAAGCTTTTTCAATCTTTCAACTTATGAAAATCTTAACAAATGAGGGAAAAGAAAGACATCATCTTTTCACACAGATCATAGAGCACACACTAATGCACTTTTTCCTAAATCAACATGCAAAGAACTAATCTTAGATAGCTTTGCTTTGATTGTTGCTAAGGAACTATCACCCTTAGAGTGGGATTTGGTCTATCTAAGATTACTTCTTTATGAGATGTAAAAGGGGGAAGAAAGAGATCCACTAACCGATGTCTTCCGCTAATGGTTGATCCAATCTTCTCTCCTTGCTGCTTGCTCCCAGCTCCTTGCTCTTTCACGGGCCCAGCGACATAGAGATCCTGCAAAATGACAAGAGAGGGAAACTACAAGAAGCATACATTCAAATTGATTCAAGGATTAGAATAAATCAAATACACAAGTACAACAATACATCATTGAAACACATGTGTATAGAAGAACCTCAAATGCTTTATTAATGGAAGAAAGTAAGGTTCAGGAAGTGATACAACCATAAGAGGCCCAATCCAGCATCACCTTCCCGACGGAAAGAAATCCCCTCTTCACCTCGTTCAGGAAAGTGATACAACCATAAGAGGCCCAATCCAGCATCACCTTCCCGACGGAAAGAAATCCCCTCTTCACCTCCTTCAAAGCAATCACCCAATAGTTCTATACATAAACCAACAGCAATTCTTTGCACAAAATTCCAGCCTTAAGATCTCATGGGAAGAGATCCTTATATAGAGTTTTGGAGAGAGCATGAGTCAGCTTGATGTGTGACTAGTGTCCTCTTCAACTCCAGTTCTTCTTCAGTTCTTGAGTCCACTTGGAGATCCTTGCTTCCACTTGGAGTTTTAGAACCTCTTACTCATCACTTGGCGAATTCCTTGATCCAAGTGTCATTTTGGAAGCTTCCTGGGCACTGACACATTGAGGAATGAGACTTCCACTTGTCAAATCTCGCTCAGCGCAGGTGGCCTTTGCTGGAGTTGACATTCAGCGCAGGTAGACCATGGAGCAGTTGACATTCAGCGCAGATGCTCAGTGGAGCAGTTGACATGATCCAGAATTGACTTGTTTTTGAGTAATTTTCAGTGGAGAACTGATTTGAATTGTTGTGGTTTGTTGACCTTATTCCTCTAGGGGTAGGAACAACATGTTTAGGGACTTTGGATCCCTTAGATTATGGACATTTCATGCTTCATGCTGTAAGGCACAAAAATGTCTATAACAGAGGTTGAAAACACGCCAGAAAGCTCCAAATGCAAATCAAGCAGATTCCTAGAGAGCCGATCTAGGGTTCTACGAATTCTGCTAATCTCGGACCTTAATAATGCTAAGCTGGCTTTCAGGAAGATATGACGGTTCAGAGAGTAGAGGCGATGCTTAATTTGAGCAAAAACTGGAATAATGGTGGAATCTTTGCACCTTTTAAGAAAAGCGAGATCTGCCTTCAACTTAGAAACCTGCAAGCGTGCCCGTTCAAAACGATGAACTTTAGTTGCCATGGCTTCTCCGTGCAGGGATTTAATTATTGAATTAAGGCTTCTGTGATCCATATCAAATTTTGGAAGATTCTCCGGCGAAAATCACATAGAGAAACATTTGTCGACGCGTTTCGAACCAACCAGTGTGGTTCATCGTCAGGACAAGTTAAATGAGCAGATCTCGTTTTGCACATTAAATAGACAGGGCAGAATATCCCATGACCCAATTTTCCAGACAAGATAGCGGCTAAAATGACAACAGCTAGATTTGACCGGGAAACGGCTAGTTTGATTGGATGATTTAGAGGTTTCTCCTTGCCAATGATCATGTACTTCATCTTTTTCTCCTGGTATAATTTCCTCAACTGACCAAACACGGGAATAGTAGCATAGGAGAAATCAAGCTGCACTGTCCCTTTGAGTTTTGCTCCCCAAGATCTGGAAAGAAGCATACCAAACCTAGGAGGAATATCAGCGACAACCACATCCATCAAAACATTCTTCGCCGGAATCTAATCTAATGTGACTACCAAATCTTTAATAAGCCCAATGCATCTGACCCTACCAGAATCAAAGGAATAAAGATCATGGTACTTGCGAGTGATATCTAAACCCAATTTTTCCATGATTGCTTTTGGCATGAGATTATGAGAGGCTCCTGAATCAAACATGGCGTTGTGCAATACATAGTCATGCAATCTAAGGCTGATGTAAAAAGGAGCTACATCACTATCATCATATTGACCTTCCAATGCCGGACCAAAGATAAGTTCAGGCTGGTCATCCTCCACATTTACTATGTTAGATAATGGATCCAAATTCAAAATCTTTGACACGTGACCTTTATAGCTGCTATTCTTCATTAATTCAGTTAAAGGAATTGACACTTTTAGCTTAGCAATTTCATTTTCTAAGCTAAAAGCTGATGTTTTTTCTACCTCTTTGACTGGCGCATCTTTTTTTTCAGTCTTCTCCTTTGATACAATTGGCTGATTTGATCTTTCATTTGCTGATTGTGTTTTGCTGGTGGTAGGATTAGCTACCTCCTTTCCCTTTTTCTGCACTATTGGAGAATCGTTCTTTGGCGGTGTCACTTCCTTCCTCTTCTGAATTGGATTGATGGGTACCTCTCTACTCCTGAGTGAATATTGTCTTGTTTGGGTTGTCAAAGCATTCATGTATCCCCTCTAATATTCATCAGATTCTTCTTCAAGAATTGTTTCATTTGCTAAGATGAAATCTTCATCCCTTTATACAGCTGAGCTTTCTGAATACTCTTCATCCTCGGTGATATAAATTGGCAGATCATCAGGTGTAAAGAAATGATTCTCCTCACCTATTATGTTCTCATCATCATTTGATTCCGAACCATGTACAAAATTCTACTGTAAGGGTGTCTTTACTTGCTGTTGTGTTGCTTGGTCTTGTGCTCTTTGTTCTCGTTGCTTAATTCTGAATTGTGGTTGCTGTTGACCACGAAAGTTTGGATTTCTGACTTGCGTTTCAAGCTTATCAGCAATTGTGAGTCTATCAAACATCTTCTCGATCTTGCGAAGCAAATGATTTGAGGAAGAAGCTTCCTCCTTTATCGTCACCTTCTTTTCGGCCTTTGCTCTAGCTCTCTTGGCAAGCAGATTTGTCTCAACGCTGACTGTAATTTTCTGCATGTCCTCCAATGTGGCTAGATCTCTTTCTCTCAATTGATATGCCATGTCAGGATCGAAGCAATCAAGAAATTTAATCAAAGCCAGCCCCATAAGCGGCTTTATATCAGCAGAAATTGCATTGTAAACAGTATTGAATCTGACACAATAATCTTGGACACTCTCACCAACATTCCTCTTGATGTTTTCATATTCGGAAAGAATTTGAAGATGGTTTTTCTTTACCTCCCAGCGATCCAAGAATTGTCTCTGAAGAAAAGACAATGTAATGATACTTGCATTCGGCAAATCTCTGAACCACTTCCGCACTTCACCTCCAAAATTTTGCACAAATAGTCTCATAGTCACATTTTCTTCATCAATATCATGAAGATCAAAGAAATCGGGCATCCTATCCACATGCTGCTGAGCTATGATACTTTGGTGGGTGCCATCAAACAATGGAATTTTGCTTTAATAATCAGCGGGCATGGCATCCAAGTTTTGAGGCAACACAAGAGGTGCATATCGGGCAGCCATTGCTCTAGGTGGATTTGAAACTGGTCTTGGGGATGTAGGAGGAGTCGAAACAACGATAGCAGCCGATGATGTAATTGGTGTATGAGGTGTCGAAGGAGGGGAGGAAATATGAGATGTTTGAGGTGTTAAAGTGGTTGATGGGGGAGAAGAGAAAGGAGATCTCTGATCTGATATAGTGGGCTGCACAGGAATGGTGGGAATGAAAAGAGGTTCGGTAGGAATTTCTGAACCAGATGCAATAGCAGATGAACCAAGAGTTGCAGAGGCGGATTCTAAGAACTTGGGAATATTTGTAGCCACAATGGAAGTTTGAAGATGCAAGATGTAATCGTCAATTGATCTATTGGCCTTTTTAGTTTCAAGATCTTTTACAAACTCCGGATTTAGGACAGTAGAACCAACAGCACTTTCAGATTTAGTCTCAAACAATGACAGATCAAAATGTTCATCAAACTCAAGATATTCAAAAACAACTGTACATGACTGAGATCTGAACACGGGAATCACAGAACTTTCTTGTCGGAGAATTCTTGGGATGAGATTTGGGTTTTCATACACAGGAGGAGGATCAAGATCAGGATTGGCCCTGGTGTATCATCTGGAAGTCAGTGTGTTGAATTATTCCCAAAAATCAAATTGACATTATCAACTTGTTCAGCCTATCGAATTCTAAACTCATCATCCAGAGTCTAGAATTGCTTTATGATACTATGGTAATCGTTTAGATCAGATGTTTTAGTTTATAAACTAGACTGGAGATTAACTTAAGCAGCATTCATCTACTTTTGCTAATGCAAAGCAAGAGCATTTTGAAGGCTACCTAGCTAACTTCAGGCTCCGTCTGTAGTCTACAAAGCAAAACAATGATAACAAACTTTTCTTCCCCAGTGAGTCACCAATATGTTAGGGCCTAAATCTACCTCAGGCTGAGAAAGGCAGGACCTAGGGTAACATCAAACCATGCTTAACCTGGTAGCTAGCCCTATCAGGTCGGGAGAGGGCTCTCTCCTTGTCAATCTCAAGAAAATATGATCAATGAGGTTTGAGATGACTGATGTAAAGACTAATTTTAGGCTAGGTATATGCTTAGAGGAGTTTGATTGCATTTAATGTTGGTTTGCTGGCTCAAATGTGAAAAGCAGATTTGGGTCCGAGGAATGGACTCAGTCTTGCAGAGATTTCTGTGGGGCGAGGTAGGCAAATGGTTTAGTACTTTGAATTGAGTGAGATAGAGAGTCTTATGGCTGGTGAAGAGTTGGAAAGGGCATGAAAGTCTCAGGGATCCTCTTCAAATAGTTGAAAACATAAATAACTAAGCAAACCCTAGGTAAAGCACTACAACATCAATGAATTCTACCTTTATCCTTGATTCATTTAGTTAAGCTGAAAAGAGAGAAATGATGGCATATATAAACACATGTAAACTTGAATTGCAGAAGGAAAAACAATACCAAATCAACTTGCCACAAGAATCCGACAAAATGTTGCAAACCCTGGTCTATTTCATTACCAAACTGCAGAGATGATGTACAATAATGCTCAAAGCATTCACAAGAGTCCAACCTTTACAAATGACTGAAAAACTACTAGATATAGGCATCAAACAACTTATGCTAGGCTTTAGGGGTCGAATTCATGAGTTTAGGAGCTGTTTCAACAAGATCTAAACTAAGAACTGAAAAGTAGGCAGTGGAACAGCTTGCCTCTAAAACCTAGGAAACTGATTCATTCAGTTCAAAACTACCTTTTCATGATGTATCTACCTCCATGAGTGAATTTTCAACATTTTTACATCAAATTCCATCAAATTACATCAAGAGTTTGACCATGAGAGAGAGAAAAGTCAAACTGAGAAAAAACTAGGCGAAAAACAAAGTTTTTTGGCAAAAATGACAATTTTCCATCCTGTGCGCCGCACCACTGTCCCTGTGCGTAGCGCCTTTTTGCAGCTGATTTTGGAGGCCTTTCCATGCACCAAATTTGCTCCAAGTGGGCTTGTTGGAAATTTTTGTCTGTCTACTTTCCAGAATAGGTGGAATTTCTGAATTTGGTGTCCATTTTCCCCTCCAAAAGTGAGTTCTCCCAACACTGCTTCCTGTGTGGCCAAAAAGGGGCAAAAATGGCATTTTTAGGGTGTTTTTGACCCTTTTTGGAGCTCAAAACTCAGCAAAACTTTATGGCCATTTCTGGGCATTCATAATTTTGCATGAGGAATCCAAAAATGCTGCGTTTTCCTCCAGAGGAGGTCCCTAGCAAAAGCGAGCGCTAGGTAGAAAAATCTGTGTTTTGCTCCAAAAATTTCAAAATTGACAAAAATTGTGCCAAATTTCTTGAAATTTGGACTGAATGACCTACATCAAGTGCTATGTTGGGCTAAGGAATCCTCAGCCAAAATCTTGAGCTTGACTTGTTCTTTCCTCTTCCTCAAAGCTTTCCTCAACTTGGCCTTTAAAGTCCTAATTCTTGCTTTGCAAACTTTGTTTCTTGCCAAATAGTGATAGGCCATGTGCCTCAACATCTTTTTCTCTTTGTTGGCCTTTTCCAAAAGCTTCTCCAAATTCATGTTTGTCCTTTCAAGCTAAGATTCACGGTCAACTTCAATCTCTTGCTCCAGTGGTGTCAACTTGATTTTCCTCCTCTTGGCTGCTTGCTGGTTTTCTTTTATGTTTTGTAGCTCCATGATAGTTTGTTGGTCTTCCAATTGCTTATTCCTTTGCTCAAGATAGTTTATTATCCACTTGGCTCTTTCTAGGTTGAGAGACAAGTCATGAATGTCAGCTTACTGTTCTTGGATGATCTCCTTGAGCTTTGAGCTTTGGGAGCCCAAATCAATGTCATCATCCTGAATGAGAATGAACTCCCTCTCTTAACCTTCTGAAGGCCCCTCATCATGCAATGGTTGTTTACCTTTGTCCTATACCTACTTTTCTGTTGAAGGAAACGAGACCCCTTCCACCCCAGGTGGAGATAGTACTCGTTTTACTGTTGCAAACAACCTCCTTCTGCGCTTTTGGTAAGTGACAAACACTGGCACACTGGTGGTTTGAGTCTCATGCACCTCTTACTGATGTGAAGGCTCTCCTGCCTCATGAAAAACTGATAGAGGCACTTGAGGGCTTGTGAAGACCTCGTGTGAAATGAAATCATCCCGTGAAACATTCAGTAAACTCAGCTGATGCAAAACCACAATCTTAATCAATGCAAAGTGATAGATGTTGTTATACTGCTGATGAGGAGGTTTCCATTGTACCAATGTGGTCATTTTCTCAATATTCTGGCATATGAAATAGGGGATGTTCATCATCCTCACTCTAGTAAAATGCATCAATAATCTGACATGATAGGTGTATAGGCAAGAAAAATTGCCTTCACAACTGAAATATTTGATTATGAGTTTCATAAGGGGAGCATATGTGTCTTGTAGATATCTGAAAGGGAAGACCCTACTAATATGCCTCTGAAAGCCGGCCTTGATATAAGGCTCATAATGATCTCTGTCCACCAGCTATCCCTTGTTCCACTATTCACCCACATTCGGAATGCCCGTTGCTTCAGCTATAGTCTTCGATGTCAAAGTGAATGTCACACCTGCCAAATTGACCTGGCCATTGTGAAGATGGAGCACAAAAACTCTGGCAAGCTCATGGTGGTATTTGATTCCTTCCACCATCTCACAAAATTGGTAGCAAGATTGATGTTTGAAGCATGCTACAGCAAGAGGACAAGCCAATAGCTCAGGAAGTGTAGTGGGTTCCTCCCGGATGTGTTTTCCTCCCTTGTGAGATTTCCTTGGTGCATGAATTTCTTTGGAGGAATCACTTACTGTTCCTCATCTCTGTCATAAGATGAATCTGTCTCTATGTTTGCCATTGTTTGGGTTGAAGTGATGAGTATGAAAAGATTTTATATGAACAATAGGTGTTTGTTGTTCAATGAAAGGGATTGATGAGTGGGGATTGTAAATGAGGGATTGTGATGTTGGTTGTAGGGTTTTTTGGGAGTGGCAGGGTTTGGGGAATAAGGATTAGGGTTTAGAGTTGCCAATTAGGGTTTGGGAGTAGTGGAATTAGGTATTAGGGTTTATATTTTTGGGGATAAGAGAATGAATGAGTGTGGATGAGGAAGGGGAGGGAAAATAAAATGAGGGGAGTGTAGTGAAGAGGGAAAACGAAAATGGTGCAGGGGACAACAACAAAAATTGCAACTTTGCAAACCCTAGGCAGCTTTTCAATATGACTGTGCAAGGAACTAGGGTTTTGTTTTTTACCTATTGAAACACCATGAAAACTGACTAAAACCCTTGCAATGGCAATATGAGATGCTTGACTTACTTGGAAGGAGGGAGTTTGCAAGCTTGGAGCTTGGAGGAGATTTGAGTGAATTTCGGGCTCAGAAGACAGGTGCGTCGCGCCCGTTACAATCTCAGTGTATTTCCTACACTGCGTGCGCCGCGCCAGGAACCTTCACAATTTTTGCTGCAGTTTCGCTCCTTCGGCTCAAAAACGTCTTGGCTCTTGTTCTCTTTCACTCTTTAGACACAAATGAGCTTCTTCAACATGAAAAATGCTTTATAGATTTTAATTTTTCACTTATAAAAAACCCACTTTCTAATGTTTGTCTTTCACTTGTCTTTTAAAACTCTGTTTTGGCGGTTTGACTTGCTTTTTTGCCTTTGATGGACTAAATGCTTTGAAAATTTTGACTCTTTTGCAGGAGCTTGGCAAGGTGACCAGGGCTACATCTCGGAATTATTACATATAGGAAAAATGAAATTACATGAAATTTTGTACATAAAACATAAAAAACTTTGTTTTTCCTCAAAACAGGGTTTTGAGGAAAAATCAATCACTGAGCATGTGATTATTGAAATTTTTGTTGCTGAAACTTTATTTGACCTCCTCATGTGCCTGCTAACCATTATTGAGCTTTTACAAGACTTTATTGACAAAACCCTAGACCTAATGAGACCTAAAACCCTAAAAATGACTTTTGCAGATGTAAAGACAAAAAATCACTGCAAATGACCTAAATGTATGAAAATGGGCCAGTAGGTAAAGACCATGAGGGAGAATTGAGAATATGCCACTACCATCAGATGATCCATGATCCTAATGGAATGCAGCGGATCGGATGAAACACATAAAATGCAATGCAACAAGAGAATTTTGATCACTAATGGAGGGATGAAGATACCGACCCTAACACTATGCTACCCCAAATCAACACAATTATGAGTGTGATGCCATGACCCCATAGGGTTTTAGCCCACTAACTGGGGTTACTAACTTCAAACACGCAAGAATATCTCTCAAACCGTGAAGAATTACGTGGTGTTCCATATATCAATGGAAACATCTCAACGAGTAGAATCCATCTAGAAGATCCTTAACTCAGAATAGAGTACGTTGTTAAGTCAAAATTCCCACGCAAGATCGAGGTAGCCCCTGGTGCTGCTTGGGTTGACATCAATGACAACCACTGATCAACACCACTCACAACTATAAAGATGGAAGTGTTGTTTCTCCTAGCCTTCCACAACCTACAAGGTTGACACTAAAACAATTGGAAGAAAAATGAGCAAAAGGTCTTTCTTACAATTGTGATAAAAAAACACTAAAGGTCACAAGTGTGCTAAGAAGAAATTAATGTACATAGTTTGGGAAGAGGAGAAAGAAAATGGACAAGAACTATCAAAAGAAGAAGATATACACCATGAACCAACCCCAGAGAAAGAAGAAATGAATCTGGTCATAGCTTGTAATGCATTGACAGGAATTACCACTCCTCAAACTCACAAGATAGAAGTACATATCAAGAAGAAAAAGGTAATAGTGTTGATTGATTTGGGTAGTACCCATAATTTTATTCATTGTAAGGTAGCCAAGGAATTGAATTGCTTCCTATATCTAGCACCAGAGTGTCAAGTGATGGTTTCAAATGAAGAAACCATAAATTTCTCTGTAAAGTGTCATAATATCAAGTTATCCATAGGAGAATATGTATTGAATAGTCCAATGCTTTCCATTCCAATGGGTGGTGTTGATGTTGTACTAGGAGTCCAATGGTTACAATCTTTGGGTATGATAGATTTTAATTTTCAAGAACTTTTCTTGAAATAAAGTTGAATTAAGGGGCATCACAGGGAAACCAGGAAAGATAATCAGCTCTAATGGCATGACAAAGCTTCTAAAAAAAGAACAACGGGACATAATTGCACAATTGTGTTCACTAGAGGTTCAAACAGCAAAATCATCTATTTCTACAGATCTCAAAAAACTCTTGGACAATAGTTAAAGACCACATCAAGCATCAACAAAAAGTTCTCCAACTCTTAAAGTATAATGTCACTTTGGCGCAGAATCGGAGGAAACAACGAGAAGATCAACGTCGCAGCAAAAGTTTTGATGTAGGCGACTAGGTATTTTTACAGCTACAACCATACAAACAAATGTCCCTCAAGCCAGCTAAGAAGGATAATAATTTATCACCAAAGTACTATGGTCCTTACAAGGTGTTGCAAAAGATTGGTACTATGGCATACAAATTGGAGCTTCCTGCATCTTCCCAAGTGCACCCAGTTCTACATGTTTCATGTTTAAAGAGGGTTATAGGTGACAAGCTCCCAATTCACACAATATTGTCGGAACTTTACAAGGAAGGAAAAATCATATTGGAACCTGAAGCAGTCATGGAAACAAGAACCCGACAGCTACAAAATCGATCAATTTCAGAGTATCTCATCAAGTGGAAGAACTTACTCGTTGAAAATTCCACATGGGAGGACGAAAATTTTATACAAAAACATCTAAAACTACTCAAGCGTTGAGGACAACACTTTTTTTGAGAGAGAAGGACATGTTAGGTCTTTATACTACTACTGTAGCACCTTATTGTTATTAGTGCAACTCCCTTATTGTATTGTTGTGCCCATGTAGTCCCCATATTGTTATTGTTGTGCCCCATAGACGCCCACTATTGTTATTGTTGTGCCCTTACAATATTATTATGTAGGTTCTAATTATATTGTGACCCCTTAGACTCCTATATATAGAAAGGAGGTCTTGTCATTTGTATCATCCAAGAATTGTTCATTTGTATAATGTAAAGGAGGTTGCCTCCTCGAAGAGGCTGATTTTGAAGTCGTTGATCTATGTTTTCTTCTATTTTTTGAGTTGGTTTCATAACATTTAAGGTCATCCTCTACCACTTCTAACAATCCCTTGGTCCTTCAAGAGACTTGTTCCTTAGGGATTGAATCAAGCCTATGCAACCCTCCGCAAGTTTCTCTTTACGCTGCTCCAACTCTACCACTTCTAGCAAGCCTAAAGTCCTTAAGTCACTGCACTTAGGCCTCAGATTTGGTCCACTCTCATGTTGCCCTCCAACATTCCACGAACATCCAATACAATGTCCTCTCCTGGGACCTCACAATCACTAGCATCTAACAATCAACAAGAAGACATCTACAACGCACAGTTGTTGCCTCCTTTCCTTTGGATCTATGCTTCCTAGAGCACTAGTTAGGGCACACCAGCAGCCCTAAACCCTACTCCAAACATGTGCAATCCTTCCAGACTTTGTTGCCTTCTTTCGTTGCCCTTACCAACCCTCTATTCGCATTGTTATAGGCCTTGGGCACCTCAACAAGGCTCTCTACAGCTCACGAATCAGCTACAGCTAGAAAATATGCCTTGTAATAAGGGTTAGCACCCATGTTCCTCCTGTGTTATGCTTGGAGAGGTTGTAGCTAAGGTAGAGGAGCCTTCCTATCCCTCTCAGCCCACTCAAACAGACCTCCCAAACTTGTTGTAGCTAGAGATACACATGTGACCCAGAACAAAGAATAAACACACATTAAAATACACACGGAACAATCCCTTACCTTACCTCAGACCTATGGCCTAGCTCTGCAAGAGGATTTGCACCCAAACCTGTCCAAAACTCGTCTTCTAGGCCTGCGTGCTAGCTGCCTCAGACCTTAGACACCTACAGCCTATCTCCACAAAATCCACATCAAAACAGAGAATGGATACTCCATAAAATATTTTCCTTGCTCCCTTGCTAGTTTTCCTCAGATCCACACAATTTCAAAGGTACTTTGATGTTAGATGCACATGGGATGTGACAAATAGCCTCACACAAATCCTCTATTTATATATTCTTCTAGGGCAACGTCTAACCCAACAAAAGGTCTCCTCGAGTCAATGTTGAATTGACTTCTCTAGACAATTAGCCCACACATAACTTCAAAAATTCATATCTCAACTTCTAGACCTTGAATTTCGATAATTTTTGTTGCCCCAGGGTGCTCTAGAGGTCCTCTATCATCTCCATTGGTCAAACCATCAATCCTCATCACGATTTCACACCCACATGCTTGGGTACAAATCTCACAGGCTTGGGTTCTTAGCCCACAAGTCACTTTTGTGTGCCAATTCCTCCAAAAACCACTTCAAAAATCCATATCTCAACTTCTAGACCTCGAATTTCGATGATTTTTGTTGCTCCAGGTTGCTCTAGAGGTCCTCCATCATCTCCATCGGTAAAACCATCAATCCTCATCACGATTTCACACCCACATGCTTGGGTTCTTAGCCCACAAATCACTTTTGTGTGCCAATTCCTCCAAAACCCACTAGCCTAGGGTTTGGAGTACCTCCCAAGCTACAAATCTCAACAAAGTCAAATAGTGTTGATGCAAACACTTTTTTCATAAAGAGGGAGTGTTAGTTTTGGGGGTTACTTCTAAAGTGTTTACATCATGCTTGGGGTGTCTCATGTGATGTGAAGTGTATGATGTATGGATGATCCTTGGTTGTATAATGATGGACATACACATTGGAGTTGGCTTGTTTATCGATTTGTATGCCTTAAATTTATGTTTGTTTGGCATTCTTCCTTCGAGCATTGTAGACATATCATAGCTTGATGATTTCTTCATGTAGTGAACACATAAAGGGTAGTTGCTTGTGAAGATGACTTGCCTTATAAGAACGTTGAGCATCTTCCAAGAGGGAGTTCAACATTGGATGGCATGAGGAGATTTGGTTGCTTCCATTAAGGCTTGTACTTTAATTGAGAACACTTGGGTCAAGGAGTCATGATGTAGGTGGGGTGGACCCAAAGGTTCACATGGCTTAGGAGGTGTCTCAAAGCTTTGGAGGCCTTTGAAGAACTTCCTTGAGGAGATTTTGTGGCACTTGAAAACTTTAGTGATACTTGTCATGCTTACCAAGGAGGAGAGAAGAAAATGTATTGTACACTTGTGGGATGCAAGTATGGGTGCTAAAAAGAACTTTTGGATGGTGATGTTAGTTTGTTGATGATATATGTTGAAGTGACCAACTCTAGTTAAGAGTGATCCCTAACTAGAAAAAAGTAGCTGTTGGCATTTTCTTAACTAAGGTTTGGAGAGCTTGACTTGTATAAACTTCGTGATAAAGTTGTTATATGTACTTGTACTTCATCTCTTCTATATATGTGTGTGTGTGTATGTGTGAAGTTCCCAATAGTCTAAATAGTGTACTTCGTAATTTGATTTTCAAGCATCTTCTTGATTATGTAAATTCTAGCACTTCTTCACATTTATTTGACATCACATATAGTTAAATTGATTAAGTCATTCAACACATTTTGAAGAGAAATTCACAAATCTATTGATGTTATGACATATGCTAATAAAATAATTAAAATCTATTATATCCATAAAAAATGTGCCCCAAGGGCAATAGCTTTGTGGCACTAAAGTACATTTGATTGGTACTTATTTTCTTGCATTGCCTTGTGAAATTGGGTTGAAAGTAAGTGAAATGTTGATATTGTAAACTCGTAGTTTAGATTTGGTCTTTAGGTCAAAAGTTTGCGGGAATATATCGGCAAAACTCAAGGCAAAGGTGAAATCTCTGAAAGTCGCATTTCTCAAAATTCCCATAATGGTAGAAATCACTTAACTATAGCAAGATATCAAAACCTTCCAAGTGAAAAACATGAAAATTAGTTTTAGACAAGTGGTCTCATACCATGAAGAAGGATAAAGAGAGTGGTAAAGATTTACTTTCATATGACAACTGTCTATTACAAATTCATGGATGTCTTCAGCGTAAAAAGTTAATAATCACTAGAACCCTAGCTACAAATATAATCTCCTCAATACTAACTTGGTTGAAAGATTGCAAGTCCCTGCCAAGCATATACAAAGCATAGAGGTCAAGGGTGAGTATGTTAAAATTTTAAAGTTTTGAAGATTACCATGAATATATATGCTTTGTATTCATATTTGTATGCAGTGATATGGAAATGTTGATATTATTGTTGAATATCCATGGATGGACTCATTGGGTACATTAAATAATAATGTGCAAAAAAAAGTATGAAATTTTGGTACCTAAAAAGAAAAGAAAAAATCATAATTCAGCGTATCTATCTCTTACTAAACAACAAATGCCCATGGTGGCACATGTAGCTATTGGGAATCACAATTGTTGTTAAACCAAATCCCGCAGATGTTAGTCAATGATCGCATCGCCAGAGATAAGGATTCATGAGAGGCAGTTAGTCCATGTCATGAAACACACGGGGAGCGTTGGTTTATCCAATGTCCAACAATCTCCCCCCCTCCCCCCAACACGAGCTAGGTGTGTATCAAACTCGTGACCTACGCTCTGATACCACTTGTTGGGAATCACATTTGCCGTTACACCCAAAACCCGCAAGTGTTAGTCAACAATTGCATCGTTAGAGACAAGGATCCACGAGAGGCAATTAGTCCATGTCGCGAAACACACATGGAGCGTTGGTTTATCCAATGTCCAACAGTAACAATGTTTGCAGGAAAACTAATCCAGTACATCGAACATATCAATGAAGAGTTCAACATTGAATCAAAAGAAGGTTTTACAAAAACCCCTGAAAGGGAACCCTAGGTAGCGCATAAAAACACAAAAAAATCTACAAAGCTACATTACTCAAAAGAAGCACATGCTAGAGTTCAAAAGACCCAACAACTAAGGTAGTTGAGTATCACCATGCACGTCAAGATGAGAAACAATGGCCAAAACAAAACAAGACTAAGAGCATGGACCAACATGCCACCAAAAAAAGGCACCTGCTATAGAGGTACATGGAGGAACAAATGTAATGAGTAGAGATATCAAAATAACACAGCAGCAAGGAACCAAATGAGAAATCATAGTCGATATCAAGATGGCAAAGAAGATGCTAAGTCCCATGTCCAAATATCCCAATGAGAAATCATAGTCGATATCGAGATGGCAAAGAAGATGCTAAGTCCCATGTCCAAATATCACTAAAATAGATGGTTGCTCATGCTTGGTATCAATGAACTACACTAGTAAACTATATGACTTACACTGATGTTTCGAAGACAAAACATGTGAAGGGGAATGAAATGTAATGTACTTGAGAATATTTTCTGTAATGTTAAGTATCTAGGGAGGTACCCAAAGAGGATAATTAATACCCCTGAAATAAAGCCCACGAAGATATTGGTATAAACTCATTAAGTAACGCAATCTTGCTTATTCATTCAGAAGGCTCATTAAGCATTTGATGGATAATGAATAGGTACAAAAAGGTAGTTAACATAGACCCCAATGAATACTCATGAGAAAATATGTATACATATGCATATCATTAGATTGAGCATGTAAGATATTATATTGTAATACGCTTGGTTTACGAGGTGATTCCCTCCGCAAAGAATAAATTGATTTTTTTATCCTACGTTGCATATTTTTTCTATATTCTTGGTGTTGATTATTTGTATGCATAAACTTGTTGTCTTAAAGATTACAGGTTTTATCTTTTCTCTACTACAGGTTTTATCTTTTCTCTACTATGGTTCTTTACAACATGAATTGACGGATTATCTTTATTCAAGTTTATGGTCAAATATTATAAATAGCTGATAAATGAATACATGAAACTATTTGGTATAAATGGAAGAGGTATCTACAGACACCTTTCACAACCATGATGCAAGGGGGAATCAAGGAAACATTAAGAAAATCTGCCAATATGTTGTTTCTTTTTTTTTCAGAGAGAAAAATCAGAATATTTATATTAAGATAATATAGAGGTCAAAATACATATCTTATCTGTGTGAAAACAGCAGGAAGACATGCTGTTGTTCCATAAGAGAGAACTGGTGAGGCAGCATATATACATTGTCACTGATTTTATAGAGAGAAACCAGTGTGTAACAATGAGCCCCGCCTAGAGCAAAAGCGCAGCACATAGACATGATGAAAAACCATGAACCAAAAAACACAATTGTCGCTTCAAGACAGAAACAGACCTTCCAAAAAGATTGAGAGAGTCAGTCCAGTAAGAAAATACATGAGTATTGAAGAGAGAGTGCCGAAATATGCTGTATATGAAAAACCAGGACTGTATTGGAGATTAATCTGCAGGAGGCAGATTACCCGTGATTTGGATTAGGATAGAATCAAGGGCCCTCCTGGAGTTCTGAAAAAATGCACTCATTCCTCCATTTCCAAAGATACCAGCAAGTAAGGATAAACAATGTGCGCCAGGAGGGGATCTGAGCGTGCCACCAGTTGAAGCCTTCCTGTACAGATGAAAAAACTTGATGAGGAAAACCATATATCAAAGATAATTCATACCAGATTGTTGAAGATGAGGCACAGCTGAAGAACATGTGCACATTGGATTCAACTTCTGAAAGGCATATTTGACATCTGCCAGGACCCTGCCATCCCTTTCTTTGGAGAACCTGCCAGGTGAGATTCCTGTCCGAGAAGAGGAGCCATGAGAAAAGAATCATCTTGAGAGGACAGGAAGCTTTCCACAATTTGAGGGGGAAGATGGGAGAAGGAGATGACTATTGCGGAAGGAAAGTAGCATAAAGATCTCTGACAATATTAGATTGAGTAGAATTCTTGAGCGACCAGATGAGTTCATCCTTGGATCCCGATCGTGAGAAACCCCTGCTGGAAAAACCGTTGATAGCAGATGACCATGAGGGACGAAGAGAGAGGGGCAGTGATAAATCAGCCGCATCCTTCCACACAGGGGTCTGAGATGACCAAGATTTTATTAATTTGTCCCATGTGAACAGGCCCCTTTGGAAGAAGAAAGAAAGCAAAGCTGGGGGAATCCTTGATTCCAAATCAAACACCGTAGAATCCATGCCAATATAAATGCTGGAACCCGTGAACAGTTTCCATCTTAAATTCATCAGGAAGAGAGTCTGGATCTTTCTAAAACTCTGCCAGATGGGGGAGCCTCTTCTGATGCCCAGAGAGCGTCTTCTGTACCAAAAAACCATAGATTTTCGTTTGAGGTATTTCTGATTTATGATAGTGCTCCATTGACATTTCCCATATATACCTCTGATGAGAGATTTGCATAGCAAGGCTTTCCCGAAAGTCGGCATGTGCAAAAGGCCCCAACCGCCCAGAACCTTTGGCCTTGTGATGGAGTCCAGCTTTACGAGATGGATCTTTGACTGATAAGTTCTGCCGCCCCATAAAAAGGAGGCCGCCAATGAAGCCATTTTCCTTATAATAGATGCAGGAAGCAGGAAGAGGTGGCCCCAATATACCGCCAGTTGAGAGAGAATAGAGCGAACCAATATGTATCTGCCTGCCAAGGATAAGACATGCATCTGTCGGCATGAGATTTTCTTATAAAAACACTCGACTAGCCATTGTCAATCCTTTGCATGATAAGCTTTTGCTTTTAAGTGGAAACCAAGATATTTAAACCCGTCATTAATCAATGCAAGTTTTATGCCAAAAAGAGCAGCGATCCATTATGCTATGACCGGATTGGTTCCATTGTGATACAAAGTGGATTTGTCTTTATTGATAGAGAGCCCCGATGCCGAGTGAAATTTCTGGAAAATCACGTATAAGCAGACCCATGAAGATTTACATAGCATCGCGAGGAGGAGGATGTCATCTACAAAGAGGTTATGTGAGAGAGAAATGTCCTTGCAGATTTTGATCGGCCTGCATCTCCCATCTGCAACTGCCCGATTGATCTGTGTGCTGAGGGCATTCATCACGAGAATAAAAAGTAGTGGGGAAAGAGGGCAGCCTTGGCGAAGGCCCCTCTCCGCAGGAAAGAAGGAGGATGGAATGCCATTGATGAGAACTGAGTAGTTGACGTTTTCGACACACGCCATGATCCATCGAATACCCTGAGCATTTAATCCAATTTTTGCAAGAAGGATTCGAAGGAAGCCCCAGTCTACGCAATCGTAGGCTTTTTTGAGATCTATCTTCAGGACTGCGGCATCTGTATTTTTTGTTGCAATTGAAAATAGGCATTCCTGCGTCATAGCAACAGCGTCCATAATAAGCCTATCTTTTAAAAAGGCATGCTGCTCCTTTGTAATGAAGGAATTAAGAACCGCCTTAAGCCTTTCGGCGATGATTTTAAATAGGGTGTTGCAAAGGGCTATCGGCCTGAAATCGGAGAATGATTCCGATTTATCCTTCTTGGGAATAAGTGCTATAAAGGTGGCAGATAGCGCACTGTTAATGTTCCCAGACATGCGAGAGGCATCCACCATTCCCAGCAGATCCTTTTTGAACAGATCATAGAAATGACTAAAGAACTCTATCGGCCAGCCATCAGGCCCAGGGCTTTTGTCCCTTTTGAACTTTTTATTGGTGTCCAGAAGTTCCTCCTCCATGATAGGCTTAGAAAACTGTTCATTTGCGTTCTCGTCAAACATTACAGGCAGTTGTTCCACGGCCCATAAAGAGTCATATGCATTGTTGTCCTGCGTTTTATAAAGATTTTGAAAAAATCTAGAGGCTTCCGCCGAGATATCCTGTTGAGTGTAGAAAAAACCTCCGTTGCCGTCCTCAATCTTCCAAATGGAGTTTTTGGCCCGACGTGCATTTGCAAAGTTGTGAAAAAATTTTGTATTACGATCACCCTCCCAGAACTTAAATGTCATCATATTCACATTAAATGTGTTCCACAGGTAATGGTTGTTTTGAATATTTTCTAGTCTGATATGCATTAGCCAAATATTTTTTAAACGACTCCACAAAGAAAGTACAACAAAAACAAGATTTTAGCCATCAGGTATTACAAAGACCTTGAACTCCTTCACAGCATCATGTGGGCATGTGCTACAACCAGACACTCAATTTTCAAGGGGCTTATCTATTAAGCCCTTTCCATAGGGTCATAAGGAATCAACACCAACTGACATTTCAGCACCAGAAAGGGGGCAAATTTCAAGAACTATCCAATACAGTTAAACTAATGCTAACATCTGTTAGAGAAAATAAAATTGCCTTAAACTTTCACAAAGAAGGGAAACAGCCATCTAACTAACATGGAATTCTCAACCTAGGAGCCATAAATTCAAAATCCAATTCCACCAAAATATTAATCTTGGCCCAAGGATTCTACTAGGGTTTTTGGTTACAATTGAAATGGTCCTACTACAGTAAAGAAATTGGCCACCCCTCCAAATATTAAATGCTCCTCATCAAATTTTCCCAGAGGTTATTGATCGTGCTTGCAGTCCTTATGGAGTCCTCAAAAGTCTCAAGGCCAGCCAAGGGCTCCATTCCTCGGGAGGTTAATGTTGACCTCTTGTAATGCTGAACTAACTGTTATCTTTCTAAAACCCAGCAACTAATCTAAAATGAAATAACTGAACCTGAACTTTCAAAAGCATTCATCAAATATACTGAGTTTCCTAATTGAATATTGCAGAGGAAAATATATTTGAAGACAAAAGCACATAAAATATTCAACACCAGAAATTTACCCAGGAAACCCCAACTGGGGAAAACCTGCAAACTTGTGTGCTCTTATACTTCAGCGAAATATTCAGAAAATGATTACAAAGAGGAGGGAAGACTTCCCTTCACTGAACAAATCCCTCAACACAAACTGGTCTGTGCCATTCTCTTCCTCTCGGCCTGGTTGCCTGTGCACTGTACGGCAATCGTGCAGGTCCATACAGCCTGAATACAGCCCCTCTGTGCAGCTGAAATCGGGCTGGCTGAAGATGAATGCTGGCTGGAAAATTCTGAGGCTGTTTGACCTCTCTTTCTTGCCCTAGTTGCGCTGAACTGAACACCCTTTTTCCTACTGAGTTGAACACACAAGTTGTCTAGTGCATAATAAGCGAAGTCTGTGCCCTTTTCCTCCTTTGAAGTTGACCTAGGCCCACCATCTCCACAAATGGCTGAGATCACTTCAATTTTTTACTATAGAAAATTAAAATTTTCCTAAGTCAAACTAATGAGATAAAGTGTAAACTGCACGTTTGGCCCACTTGTGGGTCCCCCTACTAAATTTAGTGCACCTATAAATTGAGCTGAACCCTTCCTCCTCTAACTCCATTTAACACGAACTCCATTGACATCTCTATGAATGGAAAACCAAGTCGATTTGGACCATTAGAGTTGCCATCTTCTCCTCGGGATCAGTCTGCTCTACTATATGTGGGGTTAGAAAAAAGTCAATGTAGTGACTGCGAGTTCGAGGCAATGCAGTGTAAAGCATAATCTTCAAGTTCATCTGGACTGCATAAATAACAGAGGCTGTGCAAAAAATTGGGACAAACTCCAAACTTAATTCATTTTGTTTAAATTTCTTATATACTTAGTAAAATTATAGTTTGCCAAGAGCTGCAATTCTCTGCAGTATAATGTTGACCTCTCATAATGCTGAATTGGCTCCAACAATATCCCTATGAATGGAAAACCAAGACGCTTTGGGCAATTGGAGTTGCCACCTTCTCCTTAGGATCAGTCTGCTCTAATACAAGTGGGGTATAAAAATCAATGTAGTGACCAGGAGATTGAGGCAATGGGGTCTAACTGCTAAGCATCATTTTCAATGTCATTTAGGCTGCATAGATACCAAAGGTTATGCAACAAAAATGGGACACTCAATTTGATTCAATGTCTTTTATACCTTATAAAAATTGGCTTTTATAACTCACAAATTTCATGGCAGCACACAAACAACCAAATTCAAAGACAAATATTTCATTCCACAAGGCATGAAAATTTGTTCTATTAATCTTGGCAGGAAAGTATTAGTAGAATATAATTTATAATGGTAATTAGGAGGTTTTATGTTAAGAGTACTTTATGTTTTAATTTAATTGTCTAATAAAGTTAATTTGGGCGGTCTTAACATTAATTAAGTCGCATTTATAATTAGGTGTTGAGAAATTGAAATAAACAGTCACTCTCCTTGAAGCGTTGCAAACATCCCAATTTTATCGCGATTTTTTGGGCTAGCCGATATTTGCTGATTTTTACTAATATTTTGGTGGTATCTTAATTTTCCTGATGTTTGTCGATTTTTACTAATATTTTCCCCATTTTTATGATATTTTGGTTTTCCGGACCCTTGCTGATTTTATCCCCATGCCGATTTTTGCAATATGAATCAATTAGTTCAACATGTTCTTTATTCCAATTCGCTGTTGTGTGAATCTGTAATTGTGTATATAAACAGTGATATGGTATCAGAGCGATGGTGGACCCAAGGAGAAGGAAATCCAGGAGACACGGTTGGAATGGATAGGAGCTAAAGGTTCTTGTAAATGCATAACATCGAACAAGGCCAAGAAGATTGGCACTCATTAGAGCAGATTTCCAGCAAAGGAGAAATTTTGTGATGGAAATATACAAATCTGAAGGCATAAACATGTTTGCATTTGTCTTGTTAATTATGTTTCAAAAGAGACAAGTTTGAGGGGCAGACACGAAATTTGAGGAAATTCCAGTGCAGATTTCGAAGAGACTATAGATTTCAAGGTTCAGCACACAGATTTTGAGGTGCTGTACACAGCTTTTGATGTGAAGCAGATAGCAATAGAGGATAGCATACAGAATTCAAGAATATCACACAAAATTAGTGCATAGACTTCGAAAAGGCAGCACATAGAATTTGAAGTGACAGTGACACATAGGAAGGTATGAATCCCAAGGTTGACATGAACAGAAATTCACACAATTTTTGGTTGACATGTACAGAAGCAGGCATGAAATTAACAACAGGCTGTAAGTTTTGAATGTAAAATTTCAAGACCATTTCTTTGGACAGGTCTGTTTCTCTAGAGTTTGCTAGGTGAACAAAATTTCTGCTACAGACCAACAGGGTAGTTGTGGTGCTACGTTGATTCTGGTGTGGTGTCATGGTGTCATCTAGTTCACCAGTGTGTGCACACAACAGAGTTTTGGAGGTAAATTCTGAATTTTTTTAGGTTTGATGTGTAATATTCCTAGGGAATTTTCTGGCCTTAGGGTTATAAAATTACAAGATTAATTATAATTGATTTTCACAATTTTCCTTCCAATTCCAAACAGATATAGAATACAGTGATATAGTCAAACAGTAGTTTCACAAGACATCAATAGCTCACATCACTTTCAATTAACTGTTCCTAGGGCTATTACACCAGTAGACCTGGTTGTCTAGCATCCATAACAATGACGGTCCCACCAATATCAACCCTAGAAATTTAGATTGCTACAACAGTAAATTCTTTAATCAGCAAATTTGAACCAATAACCACTTACAGGACTGTTTATAACCTAGGAAATAACTTACTGTGACCTATGTTAATTCCGCTGCTCCAGGGATGCCTAGCTGAGCTGTCTGTCTTGCTGTGGCTTCTCTAAACCCTTGACACTGGGTGCCAACTGGAATCCTTGTTCGTTGCTGCTTCCTCCTATGCCCTAGTTCATCCTCTGTTGTCTCCAGAATAGCTCGTCACCCAATTCGAACTCGAGGAGGGATAGGCTGCGGCCTCAGACTTTTCTGCAGTTACAATTTGTGACCCTTGGTTTTAGCATCGTGAGGGATTGGATATTTTCTGGTTTGTGAGCTGAAGCTCTGAGAATTTTAAGACCCCTTTTCCTTGCTTAGTTTCGGTGGGGTGATGATCCCACCCTAGCTAATCCCCTCTTTTATCTCTATTGTTTAGCATAATTTCTCTGAGGAACTTCTCAGCTGGTCTGGCAAGCAAAGAACTTCTCTGGATGAATTGATACTGGAATTCTTATCTGACTGTGGCAAACAAGGGTTTTCTAAGGCAGATACTGTTGCAGTTTGGAGAGTACTCTGCAGTAGCATTGAGGAGAAAATCACAGGAAGTGAGGGTTTATTACAGCCAGCGGCTTCACTAAGAATTGGTTCGTGTACTTCAGACCAATAAGGACCAAACGCTTGTGATAGCGGCCCTGTCCAAACAGCAATCAAAGGCAGAATTGGCAGTAGATTCGTCTCTGAGGTAGCAAGGGTCAGAAATTGTAACTGCGGAAAAATCTAAGGAAGCTGCAGCCTGTCCGTCACTGAGTTCGGGTTGCTTGACAAGCTATTCTGGAGACAACAGAGGACGAAAGAGGGCATAGGCGGAAGCAGTGAAGATCAAGGGTTCCGTTTGGCACCCAGCATCAAGGTTTTAGAGCAGCCACAGCAAGACAGGCAGCTCAGCTAGGCATCCCTAGAGTAGCAGAATTAACATAGGTCACAGTTAGCTGTTTCCTAGGTTATGAACAGTCCTGAAAGTGGTTATTGGTTCGAATTTGCTGATTGAAGTATTGTCTGTTGTGGAAATCTAAATTGCTAGTGTTGATATTGGTGGGTCTGCCATTGTTATGGATGCTATACAACCAGGTCTACTGGTGTAAAAGCCCTAGGAACAATTGTTAATTGAAACTGATGTAACCTATTGATGTCTTGTGAAACTGCTGTTTGACTATATCAGTCTATTATATTCCTGTTAGGAATTCGAAGGAATATTGTGAAAATCAAATATAATTTATCTTGTAATTTAATAATACTAAGGCCAGAAAATTCCCTAGGAATATTACATGCTGAATTGTTCCATTGGTCCTCAGGAGAGAAAATAGTGAGTCTCTTGAATATAATGTTGGTCCCTAATCAAAAGTTCAACAGTCACAATTTCAATATATGGAAACAGCCCATGATTGTCATATTCCAGTATAGGTGATAGTTTGAAGCAGTGTTAGACATATCGCGATAATTATCACAATATTATCGCCGAAACCCAGATTGCAGATATTATTGCCAGATATTATCGTGATAATTTGACCCAATTGAAATTATCACGATAATTTTGAGATATCAATTTGGGTTTTTGAGGGTCACTTTTGTTTTTTCTTGTGCCAAGATTGAGCTCTGAGGGCAGTGTGAGTCTTGTGACCATTTTTCATCAAACAAACAAAGGAAAATCCACAGTTTTCTTTGCCATTAACTGAGCATTTGTGAGGTGGAGATCTTCTCCAACATACCATATCCATATTTCCAGGTATGTAAAAAAAATAAAAAATAAAAAATAAAAAAAAATAAAATCCTTCCTTTACTTTGTTTTTCAAGATTTAGTATAAATTTAGATATGCCTCTTCTTTCCCTTTTTAATGAGAGATTTAATACTTATATTGCTATGACATTTTAATTGCAGCATTCTTCAAGTTTTTGTGGATTTTCATTTTGAAATTCCCCATTTGTTTTGTGTCGTAGGCTCAAAAGATAAACAAAAAAAATTAAAAATTAAAAATTAAAAATTAAAAATAAAAAATCAGAACTCTACAAAATGGCAAAGCCATTGGACCAAATGCGGGAGTATGGTGAACCATGTGAGGGTGATAAGAGAACAAAGAACTTGCAAGCTATGTGGAATGGAAATGTTTGGCAGAATACCTTGCCAAAACCCCAAGGCATGAAGTGGATATTTTCCCTATAGCTACCCTAGACATTGTCCTTATTGCAAAGAAGTTAATTCTTGATACTGCTAGAAAGAGTGATTGAGGGAGGAATTTTGGAATTGCATGGAAACCACAAGCTTCTCAGGGGCGAGGGAAACCTAATCCTTCACCACACCTTTTTAGTGCATTATGATTATCAGATTATCATTATAGTATCTAGAAGCCTCATGATGAGCATCTCATGAGATACATTTATTTTTGTTTTGATGTGATTTTGTATTATCTTGTCAGAACTTATGACTTAGGACAGATATCATATTTTAATATCAATGACTGATGTACCACTTGACATCTTATGCATTTTAGATTGCAGTTTTATTTTCATGTTTGTGTGACGGTGTATTTGTTTGATGCTGATGTGCTTTAAAAGAATAAAACATTGAAAAAAAACAGATTATTTTTGTATTTTTTAAATGTTTTGCCAATAATTTCCGATATTTTCCCCGATATTGCCAATAATTTAAATTTCGGACCCCCAATGACAAATTGGGGATGACAATAAATGTAACATTGGTTGGGGGTGAGATCCAAGGTTCAAATCCCCTAGAGTAACCTAGTCTATAGAGAGGACTGTCGTAGGCCCTAAAGGTATAGTGGTAGTGGCCAAAATCAACCCCGTGTCATGTGAGTACGAGCCCAACCAAGTTGTCGATTCCTCTGGTATGAATAAACCAAAAAAAACATTGGTTGGGAGCATTCATAGGCAAGGACAAGAGAAACCCTCATGATGAGGACAATTAGGAAGTTTTTGACACAAAGAATAGAGATGTTGAGACGCTGATAAAGTTGTCCATAACAAATAATATGCTACTACAATTGCAAGATGCGAGAGATGTTTTATGATGTGGGCAAAGCTAAGGGAAATGCATGAAACTTCCTACAAAGGTAGGACTACTCTACTGTGGGTAGTATGAAACAGTCAACTCCCTCTTGATTCCTATCTTCTTGCAAAAGCCTTTGAACTCTTTGGAGGTATACTCTCCGCCATTGTTCAATCTAAAGACTTTTATCTTCTTCCCTATCTGGTTTTCAACTAGAGCTTTGAACTCCTAAAATTTAATGAAGACCTCATCCTTGGTCTTTAGGAAATAAATTTGTGTCTTGCAAGAGGAGTCATCAATGAAAAAAACATAGTAAATGCTTCTTATAATTGATGTTATCAACATTAGTCCACAAACATCTGAATATACTAGGTCTAGATTCATTTTAGACTTGTTCTTATTGATTGAGAAAGCAACCCTGGCATGCTTTCCAAGCATGCACCTCTACATATACCATGTTGTTCAATATTGAACTCTGGAAGACTTGTAACTATCTCCCTCAAAATATGCAACATCTTGTGATGCAGGTGCCCCATCCTCTTGTGCCACAACTTGTACAAGTTGTCACTCCCATGCACCAAGGCTCGAATTGGTTCACCCTATAACATGTACAAATTACCTTCTCTAAAACCTAATCTATATCTAGGCTAGATTCCTTTGGTCTAATGAGGACTTCTTGGTTCTTGAACTCCATTGCAATGCCCTTATCCTCCATAATCAAAACTCAAAGCAAGTTCTTCCTGAGCCTTGGTACAACAAAACTGTCAGACCAGGCAGTAACTCCTCAAAAACAATTCGTTGATATTCATTCAGGTTGGTCTTTATTATATACATGCGGGAGAGACTGTTCATTTCATCTCCCGATGACTATTCCTATTCTCTATTATTTATTTACATTAATTTCACTTATTCACCCAATCCTGATGATTAGGTGTCAACATTCCCCCCCTTAATCTTTCTGAATCTTCCAAGCGCTTTGGTGAAGATGTATGCAATTTGCTCATTAGTGGAACAATAGCAGAGATGGATTGTTTTGGCCTCAACATGATGTCGAATCAGATGATATTTAGTATTGATGTGCTTCGTTCAATCATGGAACTTTGGATTCTTGGCCAATTTTATTGCCGAGGAATTGTCAATCATGAGTGGAGTTGATTGTACTTGTTTTACCTGCAAATCTTCAAGAATTTTCCTGAGCCACACAATTTCTTTTGTTGCCTCAGCTGCTGCCACATATTCTGCTTCTGTTGTGGAATCTGCTAGAACTGATTGTTTGCGTGATCTCCAGGAGACAGCTCCTGATCCAAGACTCATAGCATAACCTGAAGTAGATACCCCAGTTTCTTTGTCTCCATCGAAGTCTGAATCAGAGTATCCAATCAAGCTGAAGTCATCCACCTATGTATATTTGATTCCAAAGTATTGAGTTCCCTTCAAGTACCTTAGAACTCTTTTTGCAGTAAACCAATGTCTCTGTTGGGCCTCAAAATCGTCCCTATTTTCACTCCATTATTCACTTATATCTTCACATTTTACCTTCATGTCACCTCCATTCCACCTCCATATCATTATGTTTACCTCATTATTGGGTCATAACAATACTTTTCCAAAGTTTATTAATTCTTAACATTTCTAAGTGAATTTATGGCTAAAACTTAGAAAATAATATGCTTAAACTTATACCTAACAATTAGCATGAGTTTGTTGACATGTGTAGGTTGCAAGGAAGCTTCCAAGACACCTTTTTGTGGCCTTGAAAGATCAAATTCGAATTTGATAAGATACACCTCATGGAAAAGATCATGGAGAAGATCATGGACCTCATGGAGGAAATCATGGAGGATAGGATTATGTGTCTAGATGGTTGAGAAATGTATGGAACTAAAAGAGAGATTAATGGATCATCATTATGAGTTTGTTATCTCCTCTCATTGTATAAATAGGAGTACCTCCTCCATTCCAAGGAGAGGACTCTTAGAGCATTGTATCCAATTGATGATGGAATAGAATAAAGCTTCATTTTTCATATATTTCCATTATGTAGATAGGAATTTATGTAGTTTTTAGATATGTTTTCTTAATGTAGTATATGGAATAATTTGTCTTGTTCTTAGGAGAATTGAGCTCACTCTAAAAGGATGAGAGAAACATGTTATTTCATATTAGATCTTATTTCATTTAGTTGCTTAGATGTTTGAGAATTTGTTTGTAGTTGATGAATGAGTTTTGAATTAAAATCTTATCAGCATGTGAGAGAACAACCAAGGGTCTAAGTTAGACTCTCTCTCTATTTGATTTGCATGATAATTAAAATTCATTCTTTTGCTTTTATGTTTCAAGTATCATATGAGGAGATACCAAGAGTCTAAGTTAGGCTCTCTCTCCAATGATTTATATGGTAATTGAAATTCATTCTTTTGCGCTTTTATTTCATTTAGTTTACGCTTATGGATGAATTTTAGTCTAGTCTGGATTAGTACAAGAGAGGACAATCAAGAGACTAAGTTAGTCTTTCTCTCTTTGAATCTAAACAACAATTAAAGTTCATCCTCTCGTTTGCATTTTAAGTTTCTAGTTTTATATGGTTTCTCTATGATACTGTAGGGAAGGACAACCAGGACCTCCTTAGTTAGGAGCCTCTTCCCTTGCATATTATATGGAATCGTAAATGATTAAGTTAGACATAGGTTAGTTGCCTACTCCTGCACATATAGTGCTGGCATCATCACAAGCTTACGAGTTTCCCTGGTCGATATTTAATGCAGCAATTTAAGCACAATAAATTGCCCAACAGTCTCTCACAAGGCTTGTGCATAAACTTGGAGAGGATTCCAACAGCAAACGAAATGTCTAGTCTAGTAGTAATTAGGTAGTTGAGACTTCCTACAAGTTGTCTATACTTTGTTGCATCCTCAAATTCTTTTCCTTCAATGGATGTGAGCTTTAAGTTTTGTTCCATTGGAGTAGTAAGAGGATTGCATTCTGTCATGCCAAACCTGTTCAACAGATCTCCAATGTACTTTTTTTGAGAAAGAAATATGGACTTCGAATGTTGAGTTACTTCAATACCAAGATAGTAATGAACATAGCCCAAATCAGTCATTTCAAAACCTTTCCTCAATTCCTTCTTTATGGATGCAATGTAGCTTTCATTGTTCCCTGTCATCAAAAGATCATCTACATATACCACAAGATATACAACTGTTTTGCCAACTTTCTTGACAAATAAAGTTGCATCATCAAGATCATAATGTTTGAAATTGAGTTTCAGAAGATGCTCAATTAGTTTTTCATACCAGGCTCGTGGTGCTTGTTTGAGGCCATACAAGGATTTCACAAGTTTGCATACTTTATGTTCATGTCCTTTAACAACAAATCCTTCTGGCTGGGACATAAAAACATTCTCTTTTAGATCTCCATTCAAGAAAGCAGTTTTTACATCCATTTGATGGACTTTCCAACCGTTCTGAGCTGCTAGGGCAAAGAGTGTCCGGATGGTAGCCCATTTTGTTGTGGGGGAAAAAGTCTCCTCATAATCGACCCCTTCCTTCTGTGCAAAACCTTTTGCCACAAGCCTGACTTTGTGCTTGTCAAGTGAGCCATATGCTTTATACTTATTCTTGTAGACCCACTTGCAGCCAATTGGTTTGGTTACTAATGGAGGATCAACCAGCTTCCAAGTGCCATTCTTTATCAGGGCATCATAATCCTTTTGCATCGCTTCTTTCCATTCATCATGAGAAGCAGCTTATTTGAAGGAAGTTGGTTCAAAATCTGTAGACAAATTCAATTCACAATCATAAGAAACATCCATAACAACAGGTGAATCAGAGTCATCTACATCACCTCCATTTTGCCGGTTTTAATTTCTAGTTCCTCTCTTTCCAACCTCATCAAGATGAACACTTTCAAGTGTCTTTATCAGCCACTTTGAGGGACCTTTTTCAGATGGTCCAGGTTGCTCCGTTGATTGATTTGGGATTGAATCAAGATTGAGTCTCCCAATTCTATCAATCACATCACTTAAAGCATCATCCGTTGTTGGAGTTTCATGCGGGGGAGAGAGTTCTTCAAAAGAAGATTCCACATGTTGATCTAGTATAGGAATCCCCCCTTCAAGATGTGGAATCTGATTATCAAATTCTTGAAATGATTTTGCATTTGCGAATCTATCCAAGCGATCAAGTTTCTGCTCAACAACATTGTCAGTTTTGGATGATTCAAGAAAGATTACATCTCTAGATACAACAAACTTTTTATTGACTTCATCATAGAGACGGTATGCTTTGAAGGTGTTTGAATACCCCAGGAAGATTCACTTACAACTTCTTGCACCAAGTTTGTTTCTATGTACCTTTGGTATCAAGGCATAACAGGTGGAACCAAAGACCTTGAGATGCTTTACCGAAGGAACGTGCCCATACCACATTTCATATGGAGTCTTGTTTCTAATAGCATTAGATGGGCATCTATTCTTTATATATACAGCACATAGAACTACATCAGCCCAAAACATCAACTTTACATTTTTGAAAAACATCATCAAGCGTACCATATTTAAGATTGTTCTATTCATTCTTTTAGCTACATCGTTCTCTTGGGGATTATAAGGCACAATTGTTTGATGTTTGATGCCATGTTGGCGAAGATAGTTTTCAAATTCATTTGAAGTGTATTCTTTTCCATTATCAGTGCGAATAGAGCCAATATGAGATTGTGCATCATTTTCAATCCATGTATGAAAGTTCTTGAATGTTTGAAAAGCATCAGATTTGTTCTTCAATAAATAAACCCAACACATTCCGGTGTAGTCATCAATAAATGTCATCATATATTTATTTCCATTTGCAGAAGGAATAGGCAATCGACCACATAAATCTGAATGAATGAGTTCAAGTTTTCTATGTGCTCTTGAATGTGAATCATGAAAACACTGTTTGTTATGCTTTCCTAGAATGCAAGCATCACATTGCTTAAGTTTCCTATGAATTGTAAGCAAACCGACAACACCATTTCTCTTCAACAAGCGGAGGTTGTCATAGTTCAAATGTCCAAATCAAGCATGCCATAATAAACTTGATGGAAGTGTACCTTCTTCATAATGAGAATTGTATGAGAAATGTTGTGCACGAGCAGAGGTACCTTACTTGAGAAGCCTTTCTTCTTCTATTCCCCTCATGACAAGTGAGTGATCAGATGCTTTTCTCACCTCAAGCTTGCCATCAAACATATGAATGGAGTGACCTTGCTGGCGTATGTGGACCAAGGACAGCAAGTTTCTCTTCAGCTGAGAGAGATATAGAACATGATGCAGAAGGAAGTCTGGAAGACTAGGCAATTTAAGCCTGATTGTGCCAAGCCCTGATGGCTTGATTTTTGATTGGTCTGCAAAGTATACTGCTCCATCAACATTGTTAGTAAATTCTTCAAAAAAATCTTTTCTATGAGTCATGTGGCAAGTTGCTCCTGAATCAAACAACCAATCATTTTTCCAAGAAGCAAGTGAAGCATTAAATAAATCTTCATTTACTCTGATATTACATTGTGCCACGACATAATGAGCGGATTCAAGTGCTTTACCTTTGTCTGTATCACTAGTTTTACCTTTGGGTTGATTTCTTTGTTGCTCAATTTTGTCCCAAGGTAACTTGCATGTAAAGGCATCATGTGATCCATTTCTTTTGCAGCGTATGCAGTGCAAATCTGACTATTCTCCTTGAGAGTGTCTGCCCCCCTGGCTCTAAAATATCTTCCTCTTCCTCTTCAACCACCTCTTCCTCTGGAAGAATCTTGAGCAGGATTCTTTTCTTTATGAGCAAGGCACACAACCTCTTCAAAAGATTCAGGGGCTGTCTTCTTTCCAAAAGCTTTCTCTCTTTCAGCAAATTTTTTCACAAGAGAGTCAAAGGTAATATCTTTGAGATTTCCATTTGCTTGCAATGACTCAAGATAATTGGAGTAAGTAGGATAAAGTGCCTTGAGAAAAGCGATAAGAGGAATATCCAATTCAACCTTAGTGGCTTTGATATCATGCATTATAGATTTTACTTCGGATGCAAAAGCAAGAGGATCATTATTTTGCAATTCAAGAGTGAAGAGTTTAATCATGAGTTGAACAACTTCAAGTGCAGAATGTGAGTCATCGAGTTCTTTCACCTTTTGTAAGGCTTCGAAAGCAGTTGAAAATGGCGAAAAATGGAGACTCACCTCTTCACTTATAGATGCTGCAATTAATGCATAAGCTTCACTGTTCTTATTTTCCCAAATGGCGAGCTCTTTGTATGAGGTAAGCTGTTCCGGCTCTTTGTCTCCGCCTCCAGTACACACTCCTTTCCACAACTCATTGAAAATGAGGGTGTGTTTTATCATCTGGGACCACTCAGGATAGTTCTCCTTGCCAATGAGAACTATTCCCACAATAGATATGATTGAATGCATACTGTAAAAAAAAACTTTTGTTGCTAAAAAAACGATTCGGATAGAGTATTAGAGCGGATATCAAAATGCGTTTGAATACCCACAGCATTTCATTATAATACTCTATTTCAATATAGTACTGACATACCATGTCATAAAAACCATAAAAACCATGTCAGAGAACTGGTGGTATGTGTAATATTACACCATAATTATATTAAAAATCATTCGTAGCATGGTAATATTATGGACCAATCATTAAAAAAATCCAATGTATTTGAGTTTACCAAATGAATCCCTTCAAAAAATTCCATTGCTTCACGTGAGTGCATAGAGTTCAGAGTGGCGCACCATTTCAACATTGGAGGCCATATGAGTTCATCTCCACAGCTGTTATGAGACCAACAGCACCATACTATCCTCTGTCCACATCCGTTTTAATACATCGGTGTTTTTTTTTTTGAATGAGACAGCGTAGTATTGTGGGACAGCGTAGTGGATAGGTGTGATGTCGCTGGAGGATGGCAGTATATGGGCAGTAGCGCAAGGGCGCACGGTCAAAAGGGAGCACCGTTAAGCTGCAACATACCAGTCAACAGAGTATTGAACATAATGAGCCATCGCTCTCAATTTATCAGCACACCAAGCAACGTGGAATTGAGCACAGTTAGCAGAACTGCGTGCCTGGAGCAATATTAATGGTGTTAAAATTTGGTACCGGAGGACAGGTGGTTCCCTTAGGCTTTGATCTTTGGCCTAGGGAAAAGTGTCCAAAAGAATTTAATTTTTCTCCTAAAGTGACTTTATAATTTTATAAAGTTAAATCTAATTTAAAAGTGACTTTAAGTGATAAAATTACTAAGTCTAATTTTAAAGTGACTTTTATAAAGTCAATGAAAAATTAGAAAGGAAAAGTGACTTTGGAAATAAATGACTAAGTGGGTCTTTATTAAAGTGGGGTGAATTAAAAAATAAAAAGTGAGATTTAAATGAGCATTTAATCTCAGCCATTGATCTAAATCTATTTCAGCCATTGGATTTAGAGATCACCCAAAAGTCACTTGGGTCACCCAAGAGTCACTTGGAGTTATATTAAGGGAGGAAAAGGAGGAAAAGATCACATTTGATTCAATTCTTTCATGAGAAAATTGAGAGAATGAGAGAAAGAAAGCAAGGGAGATTTATGGGCGGTGTATCAGCAACAGTAGCGGTGTATCAGCAACAGAAGCGGTGTATCAGCAACAGCAGTTGTGTATCAGCAACAGTAGCGGTGTATCAGTAGTTTTGTATCAGCAATAGCAGCGGTGTATCAGCAACAGCAGCGGTGTATCAGCAACAGCAGCGGTGTATCAGCAACAGCAGCTGTGTATCAGCAGCTGTGTATCAACAACAGCAGCGGTGTATCAGCAACAGCAGTGGTGAATCAGCAGTTGTGTATCAGCAACAACAGCGGTGTATTAGCAGTTGTGTATCAGCAACAACAGCAGTGTATCAGCAACAGCAGCGGTGTATCAGCAACAGCAGCGGTGTAACAGCTGCGGAGTAACAGCAGGCTGAGTTTCAGCAAGGCTGAGATAAGTTGTAAAAGTCTGTTTGCTGATTTTTTTGCTGAACATTTCTCCTATTGTTAAAAAGGCATTTTCCAGAAATAAAGAAGAGCTCTCAAACTGGTTTTCCCCAAGAGTTGTAGGGGGTTTTTCCAGGGTCACATTGACCAAAAATCTCAGTGTTTAAATGTGTTTTAATGGCTGTTTATTACTGCTGATTTTTATTTCTGCAATTTCCAGCATTCTGTAAAATTTCCAGAATTTGTGTTTTCAGCAAATTTATTTTTTTTCAGCTTGTTAAATGTATGGTTATGGGAAAGGGCATTTAACTATATGGGAGAAATAAGGAGAAACTGAAAACCGGGGTGGGAAATGAGAAATTTCTACATGGTATCAGAACTTGAGTGCTGAAGGGCAGTTTGGGACAGCAAAAGGAAAAATTACAGTTGCTGATTTTTCACTCATAAAATTCCAGCAAGTTGATTTTTTCATAAACAGGAGTTTTATCTTTACTACAGCAGTGCTATTTTTCAGTTTTAGGACAGCAGGATGTCATTGGGATTGAGGGTGGAGGATAGGCTGGATGGGCATATAAATTACAGCGTTTGGAAGGAGAGAATGCAGAGTATCTTTGAGGAGGCAGAAGTCTGGGATATCATGGTGCATACCACACAGAACCCTGTTGTTGTGCCTACTGATGCTACTCAGTTGACAGCTTATAATAAAAAGAACAACAAGGGTAAGAGGCTGATTCTAGACGGAATCAAAGACCATTGCATTCCTCATGTGAGAGGAAAGAGCAATACCCATGAGATGTGGACAGCATTGTCCAATCTCTACCAGAGTACCAATGAGAACCGGAAGATGGTCCTGAAGGAGAAGCTGAAGAACATTAAGATGGGTAATGATAGTGCAGCTGGATATCTCACAAAGATTACTAATGTGAGAGATGAGTTGGCAGCGATTGGAGATGCCATTCCACCCACTGAGTTGGTGCGGATTGCAGTGAATGGCCTCCCCCGTTCATGGTTGAACTTTGCTGATGGGGTTTGTGCACGTGAGACCCTTCCCACATGGGAGAGGTTTTGGGATGATTGCATTCAGACAGAGATCAGGAAATGTCAGCTTGGGGCAGCCAAGCCAGTTGAGCAGGATGAGGATGTAGCACTGGTGGCAGGAGACAAGAAAGGCAAAGGGAAGAAGCAGGCTTCCACAAGCAGTGGTGGGAGCAAAGGCAAAGGTAAAGGTAAACAGGGGAACACACAGAAGGACTATTCCAAGGTGAAGTGTTGGAATTGTCAAAAGATGGGACACTATGCAATTGTGTGTCCGAAGAAGAAGAAGAAGAAGGGGAAGAACCAGGACGTGGCAGCTTCAGCAGAGATTGAGGACTTTGCTGGTCGTTTTGACCGAGAGTTTGCGTTCACTACGTGTGAGTCCTCTAGTGCAAGATCACCTGCCACACAGGTTCAGAGGGAGCATGCTTTTCCCTCGATTAGCGGAGCATCTTCAGGTATCTGGTATGTGGGCAGTGGGGCTTCACGTCATATGACAGGAGTCCGTGAGTACTTCTCAGAGCTTTCAGAGAGTGGAACTGATATTGACGTAGTACTCGGTGATGACAGAGTTGTTAGAGCAGTCGGGGTGGGGGCAGTGACATTTCAGAGGGAGTCCAAACCTCCCTTGAAGGTGTCAGAGGTTCTTTATGTGCCAAAGATGAGGAAGAACCTCATATCCATCTCAGCTTTGGAGGACAGAGGATATGAGGTACTGTTCAGGGGAGGACAGGTGTTGATGTATCCCAGGGGCACTCCAGCTGATTCAGCTAGAGTGATAGGTGTACGCCATGCAAAGGTGTACAAGTTTGCATTCCAGCCCCTTTTGGCATTGAGCAGTAGTACCGACAGCAGAGCTAGCAGTTCTGAGCTGTGTGAGATTTGGCACCGCAGGATGGGACATATGTATCATGGAGCCTTGAGGACATTGCGGGAGATCACTACAGGTGTGCCAGATTTCAGTACTGATCACTTTGATACTTGCAGAGGTTGTGCGATGGGCAAGTTTGCCAAATCCCCTTTTCCCAGCAGTGACAGTAGAGCGACGGGGATACTTGATTTGATTAATTCCGATGTGAGCGGTCGGAATCTCGGATGTCTCATGTTTCCTTGAGTGGATATGAGTACTATGTTTTATTCTTTGATGATCACTCCAGGAGGACCTGGATTTATTTCTTGAAGACCAAGAGTGAGGTCTTCAAGCGGTTTCAGGAGTTCAGAGCTCTTGTGGAGACTCAGACAGGTCGAAAGATCAAGTCCCTGAGGTCGGACAATGGAGGAGAGTACACCCTTGGAGAGTTTGTTGACTATTGTGCGGAGGCGGGCATTAGGAGGGAGTTCACTGTTTTTTACAACCCCCAGCAGAACGGGGTTGCGGAGAGGAAGAACAGATCCATCATAGGGGCTGCCAAAGCCATGTTACATGATCAGGGGTTGCCATTGTTCTTGTGGGCAGAGGCCTGCAACACAGCTGTTTACTTGCAGAACAGGAGTCTGCATCGTGCCTTGGGGCACATGACTCTGGAGGAGGCTTTCTCTGGGAAGAAGCCTGATATTGGTCATCTTCATATCTTTGGATGCATTACATACTCCTATATACCCAAGGAGAAGAGGACCAAACTAGAGCCCACCACAGAGAAGGGTATCTTTGTGGGCTACAGTGAGACCTCAAAGGCCTTTCGGATTTACATTCCTACACAGAGGAGAGTTGTTGTCAGACGGGATGTGAAGTTCGAGGAGGACAAGGCCTTTAGGAGGTCAAGGGAGTTAGAGTATCTAGATCAGCCAGACCCTCAGCAGCAGTTGAGTCAGTCGCAGGGATCCAGTGGGCAGGGATCAGGAGGATCCAGAGGTACATCTATGAAGATGTCAGGTCCGTCAGTGAGCAGTGGCTCGCCGAGCCAGAGGGGTGGTGCTCCGGGCAGCATGCAGAGCAGTTCACAGAGCAGTTCACTAGGGAGTCCATTGATGGACAGTTCACACGGTGCCTCAGCTTCTACATGTTCAGGTGCAGGCAGGAGGACAGCAGACAGACAGTCAGGAGTTCAGGCTACTGATGGTGATGAGGAGGAGGAGTTTCATTCTCCTATGGGAGAAGCATGCTCAGGGAAGAGAAAGCCCAAGTGGCTTCAGGACACCTTGAGAGATGCCTCATCTGTTGTTGAGCTGAAGAGGCCGATCAGAGAGAGTAGACCACCTGAGAGGTTTTGTAGCTATATGGCGATGGTTACCAGCATCCTTGACTCTGAGCCTTCTAGCTATGAGGAGGCAGCTAGCCAGCAGGTCTGGAGAGAGGCCATGCAGGAGGAGTATTCTTCTATCATGAAGAATGATGTTTGGGAGGTGGTGCCGAGGCCTGAGGGCAAATCTGTGGTTACTTCCAGATGGCTTTACAAGGTAAAACATGCTGCAGATGGCAGCATTGAGAAATTCAAAGCGAGGTTTGTGGCTAGAGGGTTCTCCCAGGTAGAGGGAGTTGATTATGAGGAGACCTTCGCTCCCGTGGCTCGATATACTTCGATCCGCTCCATTATATCGATAGCAGCAGAGATGGGTTGGAAGATCCACCAGATGGATGTGAAGACCGCATTTCTCAATGGCTTCATACAGGAGGAGGTGTACATTGAGCAGCCACAGGGCTTTGAGGTGCATGGGAAGGAGTCCCATGTGTGCAGACTGAAGAAGGCCCTTTATGGCCTGAAGCAAGCTCCCAGAGCTTGGTACTCCATGATAGATACATATTTGCAGGGGATGGGTTTCACAAAGAGTGAGGCAGATCCGAACCTTTACTTTATTGTGATTGGCGAGGAGCCTCTCATTCTGGTGTTGTATGTGGATGACTTGATCATTACAGGTGCAGAGAGACTCATAGAGCACTGCAAGAGAGATCTTGCGGCGAAGTTTGAGATGAAGGGCATCGGCTTGATGCATTACTTTTTGGGTTTGGAGGTGTGGCAGGAGGAGGGGCATTTCTTCCTGGGGCAGGGGAAGTATATTGTGGACATCCTTAGCAGATTCCACATGGAGGATTGTAGACCCATGTCGACACCGATGATCACCAACTGGAAGAAGCTTCATGCTTCGGATTCCGAGTTGGTGGATCCCACATTGTACAGGCAGCTGATTGGTTCCTTGATGTATTTGGTCAACAGTAGACCAGATATCTGTTTTGCAGTCAACACGATCAGTCAGTTTATGTGTGAGCCTAGGAAGGTTCACTGGGTGGCTGCAAAACACATTTTGCGGTACTTGCAGGGGACAGTGGATTATGGTCTGGACTACAGGCAGGGAGATGGAGTGAGATTGGCAGGATACACTGATTCTGATTGGGCAGGTTGTGCTTCTGATAGGAAGAGCACTTCAGGGTGCTGTTTTGGGTTGGGTTCAGCAGTAGTGTGTCATGGTTCAGCCGGAAGCAGCAGTCAGTAGCACTGAGTTCAGCGGAAGCAGAATATATGGCAGCCAGTCTAGCTAGTTGTGAGGCTATCTGGCTTCGCAAGATGTTGTTTGGCTTATTTGGTCAGCCGTTGAGACCTTCAGTGATTTACTGTGATAATCAGAGTTGCATTAAACTCACGGAGAATCCAGTATTTCATGACAGGTCAAAGCATATCGGGATCAGATATCATTTCATCATAGACTATGTTCAGAAGGGAGTTGTGAAGCTTGAGTATATTTCCACTGATGAGCAGGTTGCAGATATCCTTACCAAAGCCTTACCACGGGGCAAGCATGTCTACTTCAGAGACAAGATGGGTGTGGTGAGGAACACCTTCCTCGGTAAGAGGGAGTGTTGAAATTTGGTACTGGAGGACAGGTGGTTCCCTTAGGCTTTGATCTTTGGCCTAGGGAAAAGTGTCCAAAAGAATTTAATTTTTCTCCTAAAGTGACTTTATAATTTTATAAAGTTAAATCTAATTTAAAAGTGATTTTAAGTGATAAAGTTACTAAGTCTAATTTTAAAGTGACTTTTATAAAGTCAATGAAAAATTAGAAAGGAAAAGTGACTTTGGAAATAAATGACTAAGTGGGTCTTTATTAAAGTGGGGTGAATTAAAAAATAAAAAGTGAGAATTAAATGAGCATTTAATCTCAGTCATTGATCTAAATCTATTTCAGCCATTGGATTTAGAGATCACCCAAAAGTCACTTGGGTCACCCAAGAGTCACTTGGAGTTATATTAAGGGAGGAAAATGAGGAAAAGATCACATTCGATTCAATTCTTTCATGAGAAAATTGAGAGAAGGAGAGAAAGAGAGCAAGGGAGATTTCTGGGCGGTGTATCAGCAACAGCAGCGGTGAATCAACAGCTGTGTATCAGCAATAGCAGCGGTGTATCAGCAGCTGTGTATCAGCAACAGCAGCGGTGTATCAACAGCTGTGTATCAGCAACAGCAGCGGTGTAACAGCTGCGGAGTAACAGTAGGCTGAGTTTCAGCAAGGCTGAGATAAGTTGTAAAAGTCTGTTTGCTGATTTTTTTGCTAAACATTTCTCCTATTGTAAAAAAGGCATTTTCCAGAAATAAAGAAGAGCTCTCACATTGGTTTTCCCCAAGAGTTGTAGGGGGTTTTTCCAGGGTCACATTGACCAAAAATCTCAGTGTTTAAATGTGTTTTAATGGTTGTTTATTACTGCTGATTTTTATTTCTGCAATTTCCAGCATTCTGTAAAATTTCCAGAATTTGTGTTTTCAGCAAATTTATTTTTTTTCAGCTTGTTAAATGTATGGTTATGGGAAAGGGCATTTAACTATATGGGAGAAATAAGGAGAAACTGAAAACCGGGGTGGGAAATGAGAAATTTCTACAAATGGAGCAGAACTAATATATCAATGGAACGCATATATATACCAAAACTATATATCATGGAGCAGAACTAATATATCAATGGAACGCATATATATACCAGAACTGTATATCAATGGAGCAGAACTGTATATCAATGGAACGCATATACATACCAGAACTGTATATGGAAACTAAGACAGTGAGACAATGTTGTATGGTATATTCAACAGCGTAAGAAACCTAGAACCTAGAGAACTAAGGTTTGAATGATAGACATAGCATGAATATGCAGTTTCAGTCATGCGTGCCAAGGCTCTGGAAGATGAAAGGTTTCACCCTTTTGGTAAGCTTTCACCCAAAGTGACTATTCGAGCGAACAAAGAATGAATACGGTTACCCAAACCTAACCATCTTTTGGTGAGCGCTATGTAAAAACAAACTCAGCGGAGCAAAGAATAATACCATGTCAGAGAATAATGGCAAATCGCAGATGGAGCAGATCTGGAAATGGAGCGTTGTTATACCAACGTGGAGGGAGCAGCAAAAGCTCAAGCGTTACTGAGATTATCAGGTAGAGGGAAGACCCAGATTACTGAAAAATGGCAGAAGGGAGTTATAACAGCAGTTAAAAGCCAAAAATGGCGCTGGCTCTGATACCATGTCAGACCAGGCAGTAACTCCTCAAAAACAATTCGTTGATATTCATTCAGGTTGGTCTTTATTATATACATTAGGGAGAGACTGTTCATTTCATCTCCCGGTGACTTCCTATTCTCTATTATTTATTTACATTAATTTCACTTATTCACCCAATCCTAATGACTAGGCGTCAACAAAAACATTGTCAAAATATAAAGAATCACTTGAGTCAAGCTAGAAGGGAATACACCAACTCCTCCTTGGTACTTAGCATTATCACCAAGATCAACTTATACTCCTACATATGCCTTTTTAGACTAGAAAATAACTATTGCATTGATGTCATATGTCGAAACGCCCCATTGTCCACATACCATGCATCCTTCGTAATCATGTTGGTAGAAAGGCTTGTCGAACTCAAAAATGAACTTGTTCATTTAAATTTCTGCAGAGGCTACAACCTGCTTCTAATGCTACTTCCATTTAACGGTTATGATGCATAATGACCATGCTTATGACAAATGAAGCACTTGATTTTACTCAAGTCCTCCTGTTACCCATCATGTCAGCGAGGGTACATACAAATTTTTGCAACATAATTTCACCACCATTGTAAGCCCAAGGTCACAAGTCAAAAGTATTATAAAAACCATGCGAGGCCCTATATTAGGTTTCCTAGATCTTTCTGTTTGGTAAAACCATGGTCGATACTTTGGGTTCATCTTTAGCACATTTCATCCTGGATAGGATTGGAGGGCCTTATGTGGGGCTTACTTGGGGACTCATGGTTCTAGGGAAGCCTGCTTTTGTACGGGTGAACATCAATGTATGGTCCAATCCAGCCCGAGTCAAGGTGCACCTATGTCGTACCGCATGGTTATGTGTTTATCAAGTCTATATGTGGCCTTAGCTTTGGTGCAATATCCCTTTCTCATACATAACAGTCTATATGCAACATTTTACATTTCTTGAGGTAATTCACATTTCCCAATGCAGGTGGTCCCAAAGTCAAAAAGTTAATTTGGTCTCATATTGTTTAAGCTTGATGAGGGGGTGACATGCCACATAAAAAATTTCCAAATGGTGAAGGCAATGGCAAGTTACAATTGGTTAAAGGCAGTCAAAAGGGTATTATGGGTTTGCAGGTGGCAGAATGTATTACATTAAAAGTGGTCTATAGAAGAAGAGGACCAGAAAAGTCAAGAAAAGTCGATTTTACTAAGCAAGAAAAGTCAAGCGAAGCAACCATTTGGTGAGTCAACTAGTCATTAGAAGGGTCAAGCTAGATGTTGGAGGCACCTTGGACCAAGGAAGTTAAGGAAGGGACAACAAACTAGCCATTGTAAAGTCAAAAATTCATCTCAAATAGCACATCGAACTATTTTCCAAGAAAACAAATTGCCAAGGACCAAGATGAACTTCTAGAGAGATGTTGGATTGCGAGGTTGAGTTTCTAGGCCATACTATTCTTCATAATTTACAATTACCAGCCACAAGCAAAGAGAACGTTGCACCAATTTGGGCATTGTGGACTAATTCCACCCCTTTAGTGGGTAAACTCATGGTTGTAAATTGTAATGTAATATTTTATGAAAATTAGTAAGTCTCCAATATGCAGATGACTAGTTAAAATATATTTTTTAGAGTCCAACAAGCCGTTACCTATTAGAAAAAAAAAAATTATAAAAGGCTAGCTTCCCCTCTAGCAAAGGTTGTTGCTGTCTTGTGAGATCAATTTCATTAATAAAAGAGCTCATTTGTGAACTTGAGTGATTTTCTTACATTTGTGGGTTGGCTCTTATTATCTCTTTTCTTCTTGGTTCTTTGTGGTAATCATTTTAATCTAAGTTATTTTCCAGTTAGTAATATCACACAAAAGCTAGAGGATTGAGCCACTAAGGGGCTACATAGCCACGTGGAGGAGGCAAACTAGAAGAGAAATACTGCTTTGTTTCTTTGTTGCAGGTGAGTCATTCCAATGAAAATTGAACTATTCCAACAGGGAGCTTCAACCGGGAAGGAAGCTTGCATTCCACCACAACCAAACTGAAAGTCGGAGAACGCCCCACTAGGAGCCACTACCAGTTGGGTCCAAAAGTGGAGTACCACGAGTCACAATTGGAGACAATTTCTCTTGCAAACCAATCCTAATTCCTTGGTTAATACAATACTGACTTAGAGAAAAGTGTGTTTCACAACCCAGCTCTTAAGGTAAGTTATTGGGGCACAAGGTAACAATTTCCAAGAACCACCTCATTCAAAACTCAAAAGAGAATTGCTTTCTATTTTAGTTTAGGACATTTTACTTGTTGGTTTTTCAAGTTTTATTTCAAAATAGCATGTTAATTTACCTTGGATTGTTCAAATTGAAGAATATTTCAGCCAAGGTTGTGACACAGTTAATTTGTGCTACTTTTTGCACAATCTTTCACCCTCTGTATCAAGTATTCTCTCGCAGCTGTAAGCATTTTAGTGGTTGTTAACAGAAGAAACCTGCAATATTTTCAATATTCCCTGCACATACCAAGTACTTTTTGGGATCTTGCATTCAAGACTCTAGTATTAATTTACATCATTGTTTTATCAATTTAAAGTCACAATCTAAGTTTTTTCAGCTGTTTCTAATTTAATACCTATTGCTGGAAGCATAGTACCCAGTGGGATTTGATCCCAAGTTCACAGAAATATAATTTCCAGCTTGCTGGACATTGATATTTTCTGTTGTCCAGAGCTTGAAAGTGATCTCTCAAAATCTATTTCACTCTTTCCACCTCACCAACCCCTAAATTTGTGATCTTGGGGTGCTTTGGCACTCATTGGGTGGTCTATTAAAAGGAAACTGGTTTTTTCCCATGCAATTTACTGCAAATTCTGCACTTTGTAGTTACAGGGCAACAAGCAAAGTTGCTCTATAACTCCTCTAACTAGTGACCCAAACTGGAGGAAAACTTTATATCTGGTTGGTACATTTTTTCTATATGAATTTTGTCTACTTATATACCATATTTAATTGGTGGTGTTTTGCTAGTTTTAGTTTTCTACTACAGATTTACATATATAAATCAGCCAGACAGCCCCTTAATTAACTCCACCTCATCTGTGACACCATTTAAGGTACTCGTCTTACTTGGAGTGGTTGGGGTATTGAGAAGGAATCCTTTCTTGGCCTTTTAGAAAGAAGTTGGGCCTAAAAAAAGGTTCAACCTGAGGTGACAGTGGGCCCTTACCTTGTGTGCGCCCATCCTAGAAAGTTGCATAGACCTTTGCAATCCTGCTAATCAGATCAGTAACACCTCCTTTCCTAGCAATAAGGTTGAATCTTTCCTTACTATTGTTGGGTCCTTTATCCTTATTTGACTGACCAAATAGAGCTAGGTCCTTATCACAACCCTTCTTGTCATCCTTTTACTCCATCCAGGTCTCCTCCTTGATACAATTATCCCACAACCTCTCAAAGTTAGGGAGGTTCACTCAAGAACAAATACCTTTGACAAATAAAGTTGGGAATCCATTTAGTGCCATGCTCACTAGCTCTTCATCTGCAACCTTCTCTACAACTGTTGCAAGTTAATCATTAACTTGTGTTGCCTTCATAAGGTAATTGGTGAATAAGTCACGTCTAGTCATCTCTATGAATCTGAGTTTGTTCTGCAAGATCATCTTCTTATTTATGTTCTTACTCTGGTAGAGATTTACAAGGGCATTGAACATCTCCTTTGTTGTCCTCTTCTCAAATATATGACGCCTCAGATGATCCTTTATGGCATTCAAGATCATCCGCTTAACCTTCACTTCTTGTTGTCAGTTGTCAACTGTTGTGAATTTGTAGGTAGAGTCACAAAATCCTTAACAAAATCCCAAAGATCATTCTCTTCTAGAAGTGTAACCCACACATTCTATGATAAGAAATTTGGGCATCATCCAATCTGTCCTCAAATCTTAGGCTAGCCAATGCCAATTCTGAGATCTACTGCACAAACTCCCAAATCTAAAAATTAGTTTTGGAACCCTCTAACTGCTAGTCATTTTTCCCTGCAATTGATTCACTGCTACAAATCCCTAAGAATCTCAATCAGAAAAATAGCTTGATACCATTTTAAAATTCCAAGCTTAGATGACTAATAACCTTAAGATCTCAATTAAACAAATAACTTTCTGAGTTTAATTAAATACAGAAATTAACTTGCTGAGAAATTAAATTTCAAACCATAGCATCAGTCACATGATAGCTGGAAATTAAAAGGTGGAAGCATAAAAAAGTTTCACACATACACAGGAATTTCTCCTTCGAAACAACTTCTCATTCCTTCCAAAAAAAAATTATAAGAAAACCTCCACAATCCAGTAAAAGCAGTAGCTCCATGGTCAAAAATCACCCTCAGCTAAGCTGTACTGCTTGCTGAGAAAATTAAAAATGCTGTACAGACCATATGATCATGTTGTACCGGCTGTATGACTCTGTCCATACAACTTTATGGCCTATCCATATGACTTTATGGACCTATCCAGACGACTGTACAAATGTGTACTGTGCAGCCTCTGCCTACTTCCTGAATCCCTACTCTCTCTCTCTCTCTCCCCCTCCCCCCTAGTCCGTCAACCTACTCAACTGTACCACTATGTCTGAACCCTATATCTTGACCTGTCTTTATACTTTTAGTTTTAACCCTAATCTACCAAAAACCAAATCTAATTTTGAGATTAATTCTAGTCCAAGTCATAAATGCATGAAAACACTTTATTAGATTCAACAGCTAAAAATAAAACTTTTCACTTTTTTACTAAAGTGAATTACAAAATAAAATTTCTTTTCAAAAATAACTCAAACTACTTCCAGCACATCCAGTTTGAACCTGTGTGGGAGTTTTTGTCCGAGCTATACATTTCTCAAAGTCATGTCTATCAAGACTCAAAAGAGGAATGGATGAGAGTAGTCAAGAAGAAGAGCACTTCAACCCTGCAGTCAATGATTACAAGAAATCAACATCAAAACTTATTTTAGACAACAAAGGAGATGTTCAATGCCCTTTACAAGTCCATCTCCTTTATTCGTGTTCTGAGCTATGAAATAAACACTAGGAAAAATGAAACATCGGGAGTTAGTGGAATTCCCAACCTTTTTGAGCTGAGAGTATCTCCCACATTTGGCCATTGCCATTTTTTATTGGATTGCAAAGTTGTCCAGTTCAGCCGCAACTTTTTCTAAATACGAAGCAGACTGTTATCGTGAATTAAACTACAAAGGGCAAAATGGTGGTTGGAATGCTAGATATTCACAAGGAAGAAATATGTGAGACATCTCTTGCAAGCAAACGAGACAAATTGGCCTTTGAAGAGAGAATCTTGAAGAAATAATGGATTTTTAAATTTGATCTATGGTGGTATCTAGGATCCAGTCACAACAGTGTTAGTTTGCTGTGCAGAATATTTTTTTGTTGTTTGTCAACAAGTTTTCCAAGAAAATTAGTATATATTTTCTCAAAAAGAAGTCAGATGCCTTCGTTGAGTTAAAAAAATTTAAAGCAACAATAAAAAGGTGTTTGGGTGCCCGGCCATGTTCTCCAAGTTGGCAGCCGGGTACCCATGTCACCTAGCGTAAATATCTCCTTTGGTTGCCATTTGAATTGCTAAGTGGCCATTATTTTCAGTTTGTAGCAGAACCCATAAACATTACCATGCAAACTAAATGCAAAATTCAAATGAAATGCATCAAAAAAATACAATTTAAAACACACACACCTTCATATATTTATCCCCATGCTCAGCATTTACAAAAAAATGCATAACAAGAACAAATCTACAACAATTATGTGTAAACGTATGCTCAAATCATCCATATACGCAGCATTAGCGCAAAATGCATAAATTACATAATTTCATATATAGATTCACTCTTTAACCATGGGTCATAACAGCTCATGCCCACAACATTCATTCTTAAGAAGATTCATAAACTATTCCATTCACAGAATTAAACACAGCAATACAAAAATAAACATGAACAAAACAGCAACAAAGATGAATACTTATCTCAATAAGCAAATATAAGCAGTAATCAGCCACATAGGAATTATTCACAAGCCAGCCATAGATATCCAACATGGACATCAACCCCAAGACAGATTATGAAACCACATGGGCTAAAATGGACCTGGAGCCTCTATCTCCCAATTCATTCTCTGCCCCAGGCACCTCCATGACCTCTCAATCGGTCACTGTACACCATCCTCCCATCAATTATGCAACCAAGATTTGGGCATTTCCCTTGTGCATATCACCCCCCCAGGAATCCATACCAGCAAGTTTATCAGTATAGCAAGGAAGAATCAATGCCTTGACTTCTCTCTGGGAGACCTGGACAATTAAACACCCATCGGAAATTCTGTCATGCTCTCTAAATCTGTGCTCAACCAGTGAATTTTGCCCCGAGTCAAACACTATCCCATCTGGTTCACAACCAGCCCACACAGCTCTCAGACACACAGAATTCACAGTGAAACTTTGGAGATTTTAGACATGCACAAGTTGTAGGCTTACAAGAACATTAAAATCGCAGCCAACTGTGGCAAAAAATTACAATCTGAGAGAGAGAAAGGACAAAATTCAAAATATTACTTTATATAACCTTTGGTTTGCATGCTTATGCGTGTTTTCTCAAAAGGGTCACAAACTTTATATGGGCATGTGATCAATCGTGGTAATGTATCTCTTGATTAACATATGGAAATTGCTGAGTGTACTCAAGATACAGGAAAGAATTATTTTAATATTTTCCCTTTTCATCCCTCTTTCCACCATCTCCTCTTGTACGCTCACAGCACACCTAACCTATGCAGCCTTGGACTTGTATTATATTCCACATTCATAATGTTTTAAACATAAACTTTTTGTGTACTGCGCTGACATAACCCATGGTCCCTAGGAAATATAAACCAATGTCCAAACTTAACATCATACCCAAGCTTAACATCATAACCAATATCTAGCCAGGACTTTGCCTCGGGCTCCACACTCAGCATATAATATTGAAGTCACAAGCACATAACAGGTAAGCCTACCCAGTTTGACACCCCTCAAAATTATTGTCATTACAATATGTACATAATCTGATTGAATACATAACTAGGGTAATACAAAAGGAGTCTGCTATAAGCATTAAAACTCTCTAGACAGATAATGGAGATGAATTTTTTCCTAATGAGTTTTTTTTTATTTTTGTAAGCAAAAATGCACCCATAGGCAATTTATTGCTCCATATAGTTGATGCAGGGATACCCCTACACCTACTCATAGTATGCATGAATATGCATAAGTACAATTGTCCCAGGTGTTTAACTCCCTAAGGAGTCAAATCTTCAAACTCCAAATGGTTAAGCCCTTTATCACCGTTCCTTGTCATCGGAACTCAATCACCCCGCTTAAAACCCTCTATCGAGACTATTTGTTCCCTCAAAACCTTCATTAACCTTTTTAATGAAGTCCTCCATTTGTTCTTCCCTATCGGGATTTAAATCCGCAACCACAACCTTTAATTAACCCATAATTCATATATATAATACCCTTTCCCTTTAAACCATTGGTTAATATATGAAAACCACACAAAATCATACATCGGCGTTTAATTCCGTTATAGCTAAACTACAAAGGAAATCCCCGCAAAAAACATTGTTTCCGCCTTTTGTACGACTTCCGCACAGATCTCGAGACATCATTTTCGTAATCGGAACCTCACAAGTCCATAGTTATTCCTCGCCCTCTATCGCATCCGATATGCGAACATATTACATAGGACTATGGAAAACTTCGCTTTATTGTATAGCCGGATCTCAAGGGTTATTCATCCGCGAATATAAATTTGTCGGATCTGCGCTTGAGTCGCCCACTCCTCCGATAGGCCCGAACTCCGTTTGGCCCCAATCACCGATCTCAGATTATCGACGATCGTTGTATCGGCGTTCACTTTACACTGTCTATCGGCCCTCCTATCCTGCGATATGCGATCATTCCTTCGTCGTTCGATCAACTCCGATCCAACGGTCTACATTGTATCGCCCTATCGCAATCGGCGTTTGCAAAGGGTTAAGACCCGATCTATCCACGAAGACTTCTGTCGATGTGATCAATCTCGACCGTTGATATTTTAGATCTAACAGTTGCTGAGTCTTCTCGCGACTGTTTCCTTTAGTCTTGATTCCGCTTATCTTCAATGAACTCTGTGTTAAAAACGACTCTCGCCATACTATGTCTGCAATTATGGGTTCTTATATAATTTCTCTGGGAAAGCTTTGGATAATTGACTGAGCATAAAACGCTCAAACACTGCTAAGGAATTAAGGATGATCACGCTATTTCAACCACTGTCATTCCTAAATTCATGCATAAAACAGAGAAGAAGGCTTAGGTTCTTCCGCAGGCATACACACAGAGAAAAGCAAAGGATCCCATACAAATGGCCTATTAACACATGTACTGAAACATTTATTCCATATAACACTATATTCAGAGTCTCGCCTTCGGCTTGACTATGCAATAATAAACCCTGTTACAGTGAAATCCTCGCTTTCTCCTTTTTGCTTCTCTCGCTAAACTTCCAGCCTCTCTCCTCATCTAGCTAACCAACCACTAAATTATACAAGGAAATCACAATTTATACAAAGAATGGATTCATGACCCAATTCTGGGTCAAAACCAGAAATCTCTCAACCTCTCCTAAAATGTCTCTTCAGTTCCACTCTTTTCTAAACACTAAATCAAGCTTTCAGTTTCCTCATTTTCTATTTAAACCAATTAAATCTAACAGTTTGGCCTAATCTCCACACAGGGAGGATCAATCAGCCACTATACCCCTCTTTAATCATTTTTACAATAAATAAACACTCTCATATATTTAAATAAATAAAATCAACTAAACTCTTTGTCTTTCAACCCCTTGCTAGTCACAATATGTGATCATGCTATCACATTGCTGACTAGGCCTGAATGCTCCTGCATCAGACTCCCAAAGTTGAAAGTTTTCATGGACTCCTGTTCATGAGTCTTTCTACTTCCTCTGTTGTAAACTTCATCAGATTTCATTTCCCAACTGGCTACCTGATCCCTTTCATCTACAAGTGTATTTACTACCTCCTTTGTTTCTCTTGGTTGCCAAACTTTGTGTTGTGGATGTCTTTTTGCTCTGCATTCATAAGCATCTCCTTTGCATAATGTTTTGGTGCTGATACCATGTATAAACACCTCCTCAAACAACATAAATCTCTGCTTCTCTATCCACTGTTGTCCTGTCATTATACCAATAGAATTTATCTCCATCTTCATGTATTTTCTCTTGTCCTGTACCTGACTGTTCCTTTTGACTTTTGACTCGATCACCAGCATCTCCTTCTATCTATAAACCAATTTCTTTATGTTGTCCTGTATATCCTTCCATCTCCCCTTGATTCGCTGACTTTGACAATTTCTTATACTCATTATCTTTGTAGTTTTCATCATCCATCTATCAAATAGCTTAAATAGAGTCTTTCCAATCTCAAAAGAAGATTGGGCATTGTTTAATACAAGAACATATAGCCTTTCAACTATATATTGTCCTATGGCTGCAAATATTTTAATTATTGAGCTTGGTTCAATTTCCTCCATTCTCCTATCAAACTTAGTTGAACTGTTCACCCAATTTTCCAATTGCATCCTCAAGATAAACTCTTGACATTTAAGCCTTCTTTGTATTAAGAACAAAATCTGTCTATGGACTGTACTTCCACTTCTCCTGAAATCTTCTTCTTCTTCCACAATAACTTGTTTAAGAGCTATGCCAACTCTCCTTCCTCTATTCCAAGCTTCTAAGTCAACTTGTTGCTCACTCTCATCCTCTTGTTTCCATAAGGAAAACTGACCTTTTGTAGCTCCAGAATTTACACCTTTCCTCAGATTTATTAGCACAAACATATCTCCAAGAGTAGTTTGTCTTTCATCCTGAAAACCACATTCAACAATTAATAATTCAAAGTCAGAAAATATATTACATTTTCTATCTTTGTGTTCGTTAATTCTGCTCCACAAGTTTTTTGATTTGTCATCCTCTTGATGTATATATGACATGTCAAACTTGTCACATTGTGTTGTCTTGAAAAAATCTCCTTTGTCTTCACTTTGTTCTGAATGTTGTCTAAGTTCTGAATTCTGTTCTCTACTCTTCTCCTTGGCCTTCCTTCCTTTCACACTCCATTTCATTCTTCATGTTCCTTCCTTACAAATCTATAGGCCCCTGAGTTGTCTTTTCCATTCCTCCTTAGTTTCAATCAAAATCTGCCAATCTCTGAGTTTAGAACCTAAAGTTCTATTTGTTTCCATACAAGAAACAAAGTCACCATATACCATAGGTTTCCCATTCCATTGTTGAGTCCCTTTCACAATAGTGAAGATTACTGTCAACATCATAAATATCACCTTCCACTGTTCCGATGGGTTGCTCACTACATATGCATTGTTCATAAAAGCATCCTTACCTTCATCCTCTAAGATTGCCTGTCTATTTTCAGTTTGTTGTTTACACTCACCTTTAGTCTTTTGGCAATTTGTACAAATAACATTGTCTTCAATTTCCAGCTATGCATCAATGTCTACCAACCTTTCCTTGAGTGCATGCTTATCCCCTTTTCCTTTCTTCTTCATAAATTGGAATGGATTAACTGTACCTCCCTGGGTTGAATTTTCTTTATAAACCTTGGTTCTATCATTTCCCATAATACACTCTTTAGTAAGATTCCTTTCCATTAATGATCCATTATGTCCTTTCAAGACTATTTCTTGTCCATTAACTATGAATACAAGTTCATAATTTTTTAATAAAAATTGAAGAGACAATTCCATTACCTCAAGTGTTTGTACTGCATCTACACTCTTGGTTGCTCCTTCCATAAGGTTGTCTTCATACCTCTTTTCTACTTCTCCTTTTGCAATTTGCAACTTCCTTTTGTCTTCAGACTGTCTACCATCTTTCTGCCAAGTCTTACTGGATTCATCATCTTCATCCTCCTTAGTAGTCTTCAACATTTGTCCATCTCCAGTGTCCTTGAACACATGGTCAATCAAGAATTGCTCTATTACATCCATTTCTTCTAACAACTTCATTTCTTCAACAACCTGCATAAACATATCCTCTAAGGATTGTTCATCACCTGCATACATACACAAATCATTAGTTTCAAAAATTCTAGGCTCCTTTTTCTTCGATGTTTCAATCATCACATCTCTCTACTGATTCGAACTTGTCCAACAGTTCAAGAAATCATCAATGATTCCTTTCTTAGTAAGGTAAACCTCTTGCTTGTGTCTACAATAGCTATCCTCCATCTCTAACTCAGCTGCTCTGAGTTCTTCTCTTAATTTGATATACTTTCTCCTCTTTACATGTTTCTGCAACAGCGTCCACTTTATCTTCTCTCTTTTCATAGTCCAACCATATCTTCGATTTCCTTCACCTTTTTCTAGCAGCACTTTATGGCATCCATAATTGCCTTCAGTTCTGTAATTTCTCTGTCAAATATCTCTTGACTCATCTTCTCTCCTTTGCCTTGTTCCTTGGCATCGTCCGTTCCTTTGTTGTGGCTTCTCTCTGAACCCCTACTAAGACTATCAGTAGTCATTTCCTCGTTATCTCTATGAGCTTCTCACTCACTATGAGTTGCACTAAGCCTCTGTGACAACAAGTCCTTCCTGCTGTCACTTACCTCACCAATCCCTTCTCTGGACTTGGCCTTTTGTTAAGCACTGGTTCTCTATCTCTGGAACCTCTTGAGCATTCTCTTCCGCTCTCTTTAAGCTTGTATCCTCAACTCACATTCTCTTGAGAACACTTTAACTGTTCTCCCTGTCCAACTTTCAGCTGGAATATTTAAGTTCACTGCCACTAACACAACTCCTCTCTTTCTTTACACAGTCTGCTACTATGTGTTGCTACTACCACTCTCTTCCCTTTATAAAAACAATTCAAATGAACCAATCATCAAAATACAACTCATACATGTTGATCTATCTCTTCCATCTTTCATTGGTTGGACAATACACATGTTGCTTTACCTTTCGTTGTCTGCACTTCAATCCTTCTTTCAACTGAATTTTTTGTTCTTGCTGAGTACATCTATATTCACTCTCTCCTTACAATAGTTTTGCTATAATTTCATTGCCTGCATTCACCTACACATACCATTAAAGCTTTAAAACTTACCAGATCCTTTCCGATCCTAGCTTCCTCAAATCCCTTTTTCCACAATCTCTCTTAAATAACCAACTGAAGTCTTTATTGCCTATAACATGTCAGAATTCCTCCGTGCATGACTCCTTGTGCTCCCACTGTGTCAGATCCATTACAATGCCAGTTATATATGCTGGAAAATAAAATCCAGTTCCTCAATCAATCTCCACAGAGCATTAATCTTGCTCTGATACCAAAAATGATGCAGGGATACCCCCTACACCTACCCACAGTATGCATGAATATGCATAAGTACAATTGTCCCAAGTGTTTAACTCCCTATGGAGTCAAATCTTCAAACTCCAAATGGTTAAGCCCTTTATAATCGTTCCTTGTCATCGGAACTCAATCACCCCGCTTAAAACCCTCTATCGGGACTATTTATTCCCTCAAAACCTTCATTAACCTTTTTAATGAAATCCTCCATTTGTTCTTCCCTATCGGGATTTAAACCGGCAACCACAACCTTTAATTAACCCATAATTCACATATATAATACCCTTTCCTTTTAAACCATTGGTTAATATATGCAAACCACACAAAATCATATATCGGCGTTTAATTCCGTTATAGCTCAACTACAAAGGAAATCCCCGCAAAAAACATTGTTTCTGCCTTTTGTACGACTTCTGCATAGATCTCAAGACATCAACTTCGTAATCGGAACCTCACAAGTCCACAGTTATTCCTCGCCCTATCGCATCCGATATGCGAACATATTATATAGGACTATGGAAAACTCCGCTTTATTGTATCGCCGGATCTCAAGGGTTATTCATCCGCGGATATAAATTTGTCGGGTCTGCACTTGAGTCACCCACTCCTCCAATAAGCCTGAACTTTGCTTGGCCCCGATCGCCAATCTCTGATTATCGACGATCGTTGTATCGACGTTCACTTTACACTGTCTATCAGCCCTCCTATCCTGCGATATGCGATCATTCCTCCGTCGTTCGATCAACTCCAATCCAACAGTCTACCTTGAATCGCCCTATCGCAATCGGTGTTTGCAAAGGGTTAAGACCCGATCTATCCACGAAGACTTCCGCCGATGTGATTAATCTCGACCGTTGATCTTTTAGATCTAACGATTGCTGAGTCTTCTCACGACTGTTTCCTTTAGTCTTGATTCCGCTTATCTTCAATGAACTCTGTGTTAAAAACGACTCTCGCCATACTCTGTCTGCAATTATGGATTCTTATATAATTTCTCTGGGAAGGCTTTGGATAATTGACTGAGCATAAAACGCTCAAACACTGCTAAGGAATTAAGGATGATCACGCTATTTCAGCCACTGTCATTCATAAATTCATGCATAAAACAGAGAAGAAGGCTTAGGTTCTTCCACAGGCATACACACAGAGAAAAGCAAAAGATCCCATACAAATGGCCTATTAACACATGTACTGAAACATTTATTCCATATAACACTATATTCAGAGTCTCGCCTTCAGCTTAACTATGCAATAATAAACCCTGTTACAGTGAAATCCTCGCTTTCTCCTTTTTTCTTCTCTTGCTAAACTTCCAGCCTCTCTCCTCGTCTAGCTAACCAACCACTGAATTATACAAGGAAATCACAATTTATACAAAAAATGGATTCATGACCCAATTCTGGTTTAGAACCAGAAATCTCTCAACCTCTCCTAAAAAGTCTCTTCAGTTCCACTCTTTTCTAAACAACTACTAAATCAAGCTTTCAGTTTCCTCATTTTCTATTTAAACCAATTAAATCTAACAGTTTGGCCTGATCTCCACACAGGAGGATCAATCAGCCACTATACCCCTCTTTAATCATTTTTACAATAAATAAACACTGTCATATATTTAAATAAATAAAATCAACTAAACTCTTTGTCTTTCAACCCCTTGCTAGTCACAACATGTGATCATGCTATCACATCACTGACTAGGCCTGAATGCTCCTGCATCAATAGTCTCCAATGAAATGATGCTACTCAATAGCGAAACAGCGCAGTGATTGAAATGGCCAAAATGTATGTTGGAGTGTAAAGTAAGGCCACGTAAATATTGGAACTTGGAAGGAAGAAATATATATTACTTTCTATTTTGAATTTATGTCCTATAGACCAGTGGAAGAGGCCACTCTGGAAAAGGCCTGGGAGGGAAAGAAAGCTACGGGGTAGGTCAACTTAAATTTTTTGGGTCTGTTGCATATGTTCTAATTCCAGAAGAGAAGAAAATATTTGGATGCTAAATGTATGAAACTGATGTTGGTAGGTTATGGTGACCAAAATAACAACCAACCAGTTGTTAGAAATGGCTACTAACAAGGTAACAATTAGCCATGATGTAATCATGACAAACGTTCAGGGAATTTTCACTCTGATTTGAAATCGGTTAATGGTGGCTGTTTGGGGACAAAATTTCAGCCAAGTTGCATGGCATGAAAGTGCAGGTTGAGAGACAGACATTAGGGGTTAGTGTAAATGAAGAGCACAGCGATGAAGAGGCTGAAAACACTTTAAGGGAAACTGATAGCAAAGCTGATTTGGAGATTGAAACAGAAAACAAAAAATCACAACGCTATTACGACACTTTGGAGGACATGCAGTTGAAGAAGAAACCTTAACCAAGAGAAGAATCACCAAGTGGAATTCAGTTGGTTAGCTGAGAAGAAAAATTGATGTAAAGAGTGATGAAGACTAGCCACAAGAACTGCAGTGGAAAGAGGTTGGTCTATTTAAAGGTCATGGCAATTTCAATTGGGTTTTTTTTAATCCAATCTTTCTACCAAGAGGAGTTTTTTTTTTTTTTTTTTTTTTTTTTTAAATACAACTAGTTTTCCTCATATTTTATTGTCACGATCCTACCCTTAACATATATATATAATTAAAAAAAAATATTTTAATCTTTTTATCCTTTACACACTTAACTTACCATATTCTTTAATTCGCACACACTCTGCCATGTCAACCAGTCCACTCGGACTATTAATCTCATTAAGGAATGTTAAGGAATATTTTACCAACGACAAACCAATCTATTGTCCGTATAAATGTTTTAGTGTGTACGCATCGATTATGATACTTTGGCAACATATAAATGTTTTGGTATGTATGCATCGGATATGACACATGGGCAACCGGATAAAGGCGCTGGCATTTTATGTTGTGACCGGAGCATTAATCCAGCGATGAGTTGTTGAACTGTATTAAGTTTAAGGACAGATGTTTAATGTTCTACAATGCATCTAGCCTGCCCTTCCTGCTTGACCATGTGAAGAGGCAAAGCCCCGTACCCTCATTCCCCGCGCCTCAGGTTCCCGCCTCATTTCAACGGAGGGGATCATCCGATCTAGATCTGAGGGTGGAGGTTTGTCGGAGGGTTTTAGGGTTCGTATTAAGCGGCTTGAGTCTTCACCCAGTTCATTTGGGCCTGGCGCCGCTCCCAGGTTTGGCTTGTCTCCTTCGCGTACAGGGGATGTCTTTCATGAACTCCTCTGCCAAGGTTCATCCGCTACACAGGAGTTACCCCTTCGGCTTCCCGGGATTAAACCTCGCAGGTGATGGCATTTGTTACAGTTAATTTTCTGATTCTCCTATTATGATATTCTTTTATACAGGCTTCTCCTTCGATTTAATATGTGTATTAACAGTTCTATTATTTCTCTGTGCTTGAAGGTGGTTGCTACGGCAATGAAATCTTTCCATATGCAGGACGTTGGGCTCTTGGCAACCAAACCTCTAACGCCGTATAGCGGGTAAGCAATTTCATGCTCGAATTGATTCCTGGGTGCGATGTTTGGGGTTTCCCTTTCGACTGTTGCGGCTACGAAATTTATACATACTCGTTTTCCTCTTTATTGGTTCCAGATTTCCATATCCTGACTGAAGTAACCCAAGACAGGGTCCTTGAGGCTTGCCTCCGAGGCTACTCATGGTTTTTCTTTTGTTTGTATTTATAAACCATTTTACAGTTGTAATTATTTGGTAACGGAGTAGTAAGACTACTAGTTGGACCGGTCGTGGAACATGGAACCTCTCTATTTTTTCTAATGAATAGTATTGTTATAGCTCGAGTTTGTCATTCTCTGGAATGATTTCTCGACTCTGTAATTATCAGTTTATTTCTGGTTTTTTTTTTTTTTGAGAAGTTAATAGCAGACTAAACTCGCCTCTCTGAAATAGTTTATGTGTGTTATAATATCAGTACTGTCATATTTATATACATGTTCTCATTTTACTATGATATTTATAAACATGTTCTCATATTTCCGTGATATTCATATACATGTTCTCATATTTTTGTGATACGGCGGAACCGCCGTTGTCTTAAAGGAAAATAGTTGTTGGTTTTTCCTGTTTCGTTTTCGGCTGTGTGCCTCATCGAACTGTTAGAGCACCATACTATTGATATGTAATGATTATGATAGAAGGTTTTGTTTATTATTGAAAATAAATGTGTGATTGTTTCGACGGTAGAATCCTCACCGCTTGTCGCATTTGCTTTCTTGTCTATGGTGAAATATGCATTTTGCACTTGTGATTTATTAACCAACGAAGGGTCTAATTCATGGCTTTCTCGAACCTTCCCTAAGATTACTCATGCCTTTACCGTCTATCCGTCATCTCTGTCTATGCGTTTTTCTTTTTACTTCTGTTATATATATATACTTGTTCTACAGTTTGTGCAAACTGTCATATATGATGTAATCTCGTCTGGTCTTCTGAATTTCTTTAATGGACGATCACACTACAGCCGTTAAGGTTATTAGTTCCAGAGAGTGTTTCCTACCACAGTTCTGGTAATCCCCGGCTCGGGGCCTGTTATATTACTCTTTGCTAGGTGAACAGACTCATGGTCAACAAAACTTATTTATTTCCTTATATAGGTAAAGTAATTCATCAGTGTTCTATACAGGAATATTTGACCTCTGTTTTTGTGTTTGAAGAACCAATAACCATAGTATTTATTTTGAACAGATAACATTACTGCATGTATAATAAGGATAAAAGAAATGTGAGTTTTCAAATAATTTCACAGCCCTTTCTACTGTACTTAGACTTCTGTAACTTGCAGTTAACGCTAACATCATAGATGTATAATCATCAATAAGATAATTTCTCCAGAAATTTCCACTTACCTGGTCTGCCTGGGTTGTAGATGCGTTACAGAGGTTCACCTGTATCCTTTGTTGCTCTTGACCACCCAACCATGAGATCCATCGCCAAGACTGGAATCTCCCCCCGAGCTATCTTGCAGGCCCAAAGCCCTCAACAAGATTTATGCAACTTGTGCTTGGTTATCTGGTCCTTACCAGACTTAACCAATTTTTCCTCTTTTCTTCTGTCTGTCCTTACAGCACATAATTTTTGTCTCTCCCTTCCCTTTTCCCCGTGGAGGCCTTTCTAGTTAGGGAAGGTAGTTTTTATGCAGTTTTCACAACTGATTTCCTCTTCCAATCCTCCTTTCAGAAGTTGCCAACATTTCAAGAAATGTATATTTCTTTTTAATATGTATTTTAATTCACAATAATAAAATAATATGATTAAAGTTTTTTTTTTTTTTAACAAAACAGTCTTCCAATTCTGTCTTTTAGCACAGTAAAATTCCAATATTTACATTCTCTGGGGTCATCACATTTACAAAATTGGATTGGGCCTTTTTATTTCCAATCTTTCTACAAATAAGAGCTTTTTTATTTTTTTCTAAATACAACTAATCATCGTTAAGATAAACTTTACAAATAAAAAAAAAAGTAATGTACATTTTGATTGCCTGTAATTTGCAATTTAGATAATCATTTTAGTATAAACACTTTTACTCAAATTAACCTAAATACATATTACATTTTTAGTGAAAAAAAATTCACAATTCAGCTTCTTTGCTTCTTGCAAAACAACTCACATTTTCTATGCATCTATTGTTATCACTTGACACCTATCCTTGGCCAAAAAACTATACCATGACAATAAGGGGCTCACATAACATAAGTTGTAAAGTTAAATAAATATATTTATGCTCCGTCATTATCCATTCAATTTATGCTTTGATTAATTTTTTTCAAAACTCATTGAATTGATCTTGAAAAGCTTGACTATGCATAATATCTTGTATGACATATGCAATCACTCTTTTCTATTTTTAGTGTTTGTATTGTTAACTATTTATAAGGATGTTTTTCTTAATGTGGTTAATATTTTGGAACTTTATTGTATTATTTGTTTATGGTATTATAAGATGTTTTTTTTATTAAACAAGTAAACATATCATTCTAACTAAACAAACTAAACCCTATATGCATAATATTCATTTATGCTAAAAATAGTGACATGCCACCATTAGTTTAAAAAATAAAATATCTTAAATAAGATAATTAAACGTTAAAAATTTGCTAATCATTTAAAAATGTATTATTGATAAGTAAGTTTACCTTAATTTAGATTTTATACTTAAGCTAGATTTACTTAATAATATAATTATTTGAGTAGAAAATACAAATCATCTAAATAAAAAAATAATATATATTTTTTTTAAATTAAAATTTTAACCCTTCAAAACATAAAAAAACATCCAAGTTTTATCCAACAAATAATTGTCACATCAAAATACTTAATAAAATATTAGTGCTCATCTTTATGTCAATCATCTCCACAATAAGACAAAAAAGAATCCACTTTTGAAATATGTGATTTCTACTCAATAATCTCTCCACTTTTGAAATATGTGATCTCTACTCAATCCCTGACGGATCAACTAAACGTGATTGGTGGTTAGATGTTTAATGCATTAAGTTCTCATTAAAATAGTATTTTCCTTTACATTTTACTTCCACTTTCTCATAAAATAAGCAGTTGTCTATAACGCGACTTTTTGAAAGCCTTTCCGGCAGGTTTTTCCGGTGAAAATCCGGCAGCAATTTATTGGAATCACAAGTTTGATAGCTAGTTTCTGCACAATCAAAGCGTCCCAGGGTTTTTCAGGGCGCTGAATCCAAATATGCAGTTAAAAAACCATTTTAACTGCAACAAATCATGATTTAATCTCAATTTCTTCTGCCGGATTCCGTCACCGGAATCTCCAAAAAATCGCATTATATACAACTCCATAAAATAATACTTGAGAAAAGACAATAATCGACTTATAACACTCAGAAAATAATTTATCGGGAAGAACTCTATGTGTAAATTATGAAGCGTCTCTATGTCAAAACCATGCCGGTTGTCATCCACGACCAAACCATAGGTCGTGGGTCCTCAACGCGGAAATTGCTGCGCCCATGTCACTTTCATTGTACAATAATAAATTAAAACAATTAAAAGAAAGAGGTGATAAGGTCATAAATTTCGTTCCCTGTTTGCTGAGCGAGGTTGTCATCCACGATATCTTGACTACAAGAAGATCCACACCAAACCATAGGTCATGGGTCCTCAACGCGGAAATTGCTGTGCCCATGTCATTTTCATGGTTCAAATGATAAATTAAAAAAGTTAAAAGAAAGAGCTGAGCCAGATTAGAAGCCTACCAGGTTTTAGAGCGCTTTTGTTCTCAACTTATTGCCAATTATTCAGAGACACAGAACGCAAGAAAAGCCGAGTGAACTAGTCGTACCTTGCGGTCAGCGACTGCCAGTCACAGCGCAAGAAAGACCGAGTGTACGAGTGGTCATCTTCTGGTAGACATTTTGCAGTTGTTCTGAGAGAAACCAGACAATCGTATAATTCTAATCTTGTGGTGATATGGCATCCACTGGACTCTATGATAAAGTCCTGCGCGTGCTCCCGTGGGTTCCCTGCATGCTCTGCATATTTTATTTTAAATTGTTTTTGATATATATTTTATTTTAAAATAATTAATTAATTTAATTAATATTTATTTTTAAATTTTATCATTTTCAAATTTATTCTTAAATAATTATAACTTTATATATACACATAAATTATATTTTATAAAATTTTGTTTTCTTAATAATTTACTGTTTTCATTTTTATTTTTAAGGAATATATTAAAATGTTATAAGTAATCAATATTTTATATTTTAACATAAATTTATAATTTGATGCTTGAAAATACTTTTTTTTAAGTGTATTATATATTATTTTATTTTTTAATACCTAAATAATATATAAATAAATTTAATAGATCTTTATTTTTATATTGATAGTATTGTCTTTTTGGCAAGTAAGTTAGAATTCTCTATGGTTTGTGTTCCAAAATAGATATGACTGTAAATACAGACAAAACTAAATTCATGATAATTAAAGCTCAAAGGAACCATTTATGATATTTTTATTTATGAAAACAATTTTTTGAAGAAAGTTCTTTTATACAAATATTTGGGAATTGGCATTCATCATAAGCTCAATTAGAATTATGACATTTAGAAAATGATAAATGGAGGTTGGAAAGCTTACTATGGGCTTGAAAATAGTTGCAAGTGCCGGGGTCTTTGGATCTAGGATAAAAAAATTCTAATGTTTGAGACTCTTGTCACTCCCCTTACTTTATATGAATGCCAAATTTGGGGTTGCAGTGTATGCAATGAGCCGTGAAGGAAGCTTGAACAAATCCAAATACAGTATATAAGCTACAACCTCAAGATTAAAAGGAATACTCCCTTCCCTATCCTCCTAATTGAAGCAAGCCTTTACCCCATTGAAAATATAGCTATGACTAGATATCATATGTATCAGAGGTTGTACAACATCCGATGTCAAGAAGCTTCTAAAATTTGCTTCTAACACTAGAAAAAACCTCCACTTTCAACTCAAGGGAGGGTGGCTTAAGGATGCCCATCTTGCCTAGAACATTGGGGAATAAAGGAGGAGATCATCTCACAAAATTCAGATAATATTAAAAATATTATTACTTTCTAATTCAAGGAGGAATTATAGGAAAATAAAAAAGGAAATTAGTGTATTATAAGGAGACGATAAACCCAAATCTCCAAAACTAAATTTATCTCTATGTTAGTGTTAAGAAGAAAATGGACTACCAAGATTAGAACTAATTCTCATGAGTTTCATAGTGAAATTGAGTTTGGTCAATTTCCAAAACGCCATGGGATGAAAGAGTTGTCACCTATGTGGTCCTAGGAGGATTGAGGTTGAAAAATATTTTCTCTTAGATTGCATTGAAGATACAAACACTTCCTCTTAAATTGTCCATCTTATACTCACATTAGATCTAATTTTCAAAATATGTGTTAAACAACCAACCTTCATGACCTTTTAACTCAGTAAGACTATGGTGATTTGGGAGGGCTTCCCTCACTTCTATTTTAGCATAGAAATATAATATTAAATAATTTTAATTAATTTCTTACTTTCTTAAGGTCCTATATACCATATAAATATTAGTGGAAGTTAATCATGATCATCATCATTATATATCCTATTTTATATCTTATTGCCTTAGGGGCATTCTACAATCCAATATGACCCTAATGCGTAAGTATGTATGTGCTCAAAGCTAAATTTTAGCTAATGTCAGCCAACATAAAAATAAAAAATTAGAAATCTAAATAATGTTTATGTCCAACCATCGAATAAATAATAATAAAAATAGAAAAAAATTATGTTGGTCCTAAACAAAAATGAAAATAATCATATAGATATTAAAAAAAAAAAAAACTACGATACAATTATTTCATGCGTTTAATAGTTCATTCATTATCATATACATTGAATTTGAATGGATCATAAATTTACCTTCAACAAAAAAATTTACCACATTAAAATTCCAAATTATGTAAAATTTTAAACATCTTTATTGTTTACTAAAGTCACTACCATTTCTTAAATCAAAGTAAAAAGGTTAATTCAACACAAAGAATCCAAAATATTTTAATATTTCTTTTCATTAATTATTTGTAAAATAAATCTTTAAAAGGAAAACTATATCCTATGGATATATTAAAAACTCGATAAGCATAAATATTTGGTAATATTAAAATATTCATTTGATGTAGTTTTATTATAAATTTGGTTATTATGTCATGTAAAAAAATCATTAAATCTAATATTGAAAGATTAATATTCATATTAATATTATTATTAAATCTAATATTAATATTAATATATTATAATATAAATATTATTAAACTTAATAACTTTTAATTAATACAATATTAAATTTAATGTAATATTAAATTTATTATATTATAATATATCATGATATATATTTACTCTAGATATATATGGGAGGGAAGAACAAAGACATAGTGATATAGGTGGAGAGATAGAGGGATTGATAGAAAGGGAGAGAAAGAAAGGATGAGAGAGGGGATTTGAGAGAGAGGAGGAGAGAGGGAGGGATAGAGAGATGGAGTTGGAAGGAGAGAGAAGGAGGGAAGAAAAAAGACAAAGAGAGATAAAAGTGGAGAGATAAAGAGAGAGAGAGGGAGTGACAAGAGAGAGATGTAGAGAGAGTGTGTATGTTTGGGGGTGAGATAGAGAGACAAAGAAGGATAGATGAAGAGAGGGGGGGGGAGAAGAAGAGAGGAGAGAGGGAGGGAGAGAGAGAGAGAGAGAGAGAGAGAGAGAGAGAGAGAGATGAGGGAGAGAGATTGAGGGAGGTGGGAGAGAAAGGGAGAGAGAGGAAGGAAAAGAGTGAGGACGTGAGAGAAAAAAGGAGAGAGGAAGAGAGAGAGAGAGAGGTAAGAAGAAAGACACAACAAGAGAAAGGTCGAGAGAGAGAGAGAGGGGAGTGATAAGGGAGATGGAGAGAGACAAAGAGAGGATATTAGGAGGGAAGAGAGATAGAAAGGGTGAGAGAGGGAGAGAAGGGGAAGAGCGAGAGATAAGGAGAGGAAGAGGGAGGGAGAGATAGATATATATGGAGAAATATTGTGTATGTTCTGGGGATGATATAGAAATACAAAAGAGAGACAGAGGGAGATGGAGATACAAATAGAAGGTGAAGAGAGGAATGCAGAGAGAGATAAAGAAAGGGAGAAATAGATAGATATGGAGGGGGAGAGAGAGAGCATGTGTGTTTGGGAGGGGTGAGATAGAGAGACAAAGAAAGAGCGGTGTAGGGAAATATAGATATAGATGTGGGGGGGGGGAGGGTAGAAGATTTCTTAGATTAGATGCATTGATTTTTGTGTAGATGGTGATTTCTGATCCTACTTGATTTCTTACACTCGAGGAGATAAACTAAATTAGAAGGGAGATGAGGAATGAAGAGAGAGAAGGAGAGGAATGAGAGAAGGAGATAAGGCTAAGAGAGAGAGAGGGAGACACAAATATGGAGGGGGGATAGAAAGAAGGAGAGAGGGAGGGTTAAAGTGATAGGATTAGAGGGTAGAGAGAGAGAGAGAGAGAGAGAGGAGAGAGAGAGATGGGGGGGAAGATAGGGAGGTGGGAGAGAAATGGACAAAGAGGAAGGGCAAGAGAGAGGAGGAGAGTGTGGGATAAAGGGATGGAGTTGGAAGGGGAGAAATGGAGGGAAGAAGAAAGACATAGAGAAAGAAAAGTGGAGAGAGAGGGAGGGAGTGACAAGGGAGAGATGGAGAGAGTGTGTATTTTTGGGGGTGAGATAGAGAGATAGAGATGGAGGGAATATATATATATATATATATATGGAGGGGGGAGAGAGAGAAGAATATTTTTTTCACTATATGGATTGATTTCAGTGTACATGGTGATTTCTTGATCCAAATGGATCCGAGAATGCCCTCTAAGTCTTCATAAATCTTTTAAAAATCGTGCCAAAGATAAAAAAAAATCTTGTAAAAAGATCAAAGTTATCGCAAAGGAAACACCCTTAACAGGGCAGAGAAACACTATCAAGAGGCCCAAAACTCGTGAAAACAAAGAAAAAAAGTATCAGTGGTTTTAAGGCAACGTTGAATCAGAGCCATCGGATCTGGCCGATCAACGGTCCAGATCCGATCAGTGAATCGCAATCGGCGGTGACATTCAGCGAAATCAGCAGGATCCATGCGACGGTGATTAGTGGAGTTAATCTGGACCGTCGATCAAGCACGCAGATCGACGACCCATATTACATCAACGAATCGCTATCAGGGGATTGCAAAAGCGCTTACAATGGAAAAAGGGTTATTGTGATGAGCGATTGTGATATATCACATCGCCGCATCACATCGGAACTATGCAGAGCGGCAGATATCAATACACCATGCGACAACCAAACCTGATCGCATTATAAAGGAAATTTGATATAATTTGAAGTCCCATAACAGAGCCATTTTTAATGTATTTTTGTGATTTTCATTGTATTTCCAAAACACAAAGGGACGAAGCCTTTCGATATGCAATAGCGACTTGTGGGCACACCCGATAGAGGAATGAATCATAGTTAAGGACTTTTAAAGTCCGAGATATTGAGTTTTAGCTGACTTTCTCTGTGAAAATATATTTTCACTCTGAAAACAAAGCGTGGCCATTTCAGGAGTTGTAGAGGCCCACGACACTCTTACATTTCAGAATGGGTGGCCACCTCCTCTCCATGTGTTAAGCAATGATGGTATAACGCTGGAAGAGGGATTCAAAGCGTGTAGAGACTGGGGAGACCGAGAGACAAGAACCGAAACGAACAGGCGGCATTGGCTTTAAAGCCACAGATAGAGAGTGCAAGAGAGAAGCAGTATTGCAAGCAAATGCCGAGACAGAGTTAGCATAGAGACAAAGAGCATTAAGGGAGTCTGTGTACTCATAGGGAACTTGAGAGGTTCAAGTAAACTCTTGTTATTGTATTCTATTGTGTGTGAGGCTCAAATAGAGCTCACTGTTGTAAAAAGATCTCTGCTTGAAGACATAATAGAGAGGCCACCGCTGAAGGCTGGACCAGGAGATGTAGCCTAGGAGTATTGGGTGAACTCCTCATTAAATTTTATGTGTTATGTGTTTTCTATTATGTTCCGTTTACTTCTCCATTGTCTGTGCATTTCACAATCTTATCGATTCATTGCATAAAATGGACATAGACTAATCCAGGCACATAAGTCTATAATACCTTATTGTTGTCTTAGATCTCATTATCAGATCAAGTGGTATCAGAGCTTTAGGTTGCTAAGGTTAGACAAGCTTGTGCTGGACTATTTGTGAATGCTAACTAGGTCAAATCTCAAATTAGGAGAAGGACAACTGGTTGAAACTAACCCAGAAATTGGTAGAGTATATCCTAAGAGGAAAATGACAGAAGAAATTCCCTTGGAATTAGACTCTCAGTTCATGGACACTTTCATGACCATGAGAACCATGGTAGAAGAAATGTATAGAGAATTTAAGAAAGATCGAAGTGAAAATTCTTCAACTTCCAAACAAGACAAAGGAACAAAAGAATTTCTTATAGATGGCCATTTTGAAGGAAAAAGAAAAGGAAAAAAGGCTCCTCTATCCACACCTCCCGATAGCCCTGAAAATACAAAGAAGCAAACATCTTTGATTAAATTAGATGTTAAATTTGATTTTCCAATATATGATGGAGAGTTAAATGCAGAGAATTTAGATAAATGGATTAGGCAGATTGATGTGTATTGCAGGGTGCAAAATATTGACTCAGATAGGAATAAAATTCAGCTGGCCAGCCTACGCCTTGGAGGAACTGCCTTGGTATGGTAGGAAGGCAAGACACAAGCTGACTTGAAGAAGCATGGTAAAATTATTTCTGTCTAGAGTAAATTTGTTTCTGCAATTAAAGAAAAATTCTATCCACTAGCTTATATGCAGCAAGCTATGATGAGTTGGAAAACTCTTCACCAATTAAGAGGGAAAAGTGTACAAAGCTACACTCAAGAATTTAGAAATAGAGCTTTGATTCTAGGCATTTCTTTAGACTCACTAGAAACTTTGCTGAAGTATATAGGTGGTCTACATATTTATTTGAGGCACACCATTCTCATGTTTAACCCTACTAACATAGATGAGGTATCTGTTCAAGCTACCCAACTAGAGGCTAGAGGCAAGGATGTGAACCCAGAAATTGGGGGATCATCAAAAACCACTACAAGTAAGAACAAGGAAAAGGGGAAGCAAAAATTGAAAGAGAGGAAGGAAAATGTTATACAAAAGGCCAAACCTTCATGCACTCACTGCAAGAAGGATGGACATGATGATGAACATTGTTGCTCTTTGCATTTGGAGTTGAAACCCAAGAAGTTCAATGACAAGAAAAAGAAGGTTGTTGCTGCTGTTCAGAGAGATTTGGGGTCAAACTCAGGTGACGAAACAACCATCATAGCCACATGTATACAAGGTAAAAACTATGAAGCATCTACTAGTAATTCTACCCAAACTATTGATAGTGAAGAAAATGAGAGAAGAAGACATGAACTTTTTCATATTAGAGTTATTTCCAAGTATAAAAAGATTGATACTTTATTTGATAGTGGCTCACAAGTAAACTTAATTTTTGAAGCAATTGTAAAGAAGTTGGGATTACTAACCACACCTCACAAGAAGCCATATCCATTAGGTTGGTTATATAATAAAGCAAAGCTACAAGTGACTAGAAAATGTAAACTTAGGTTTGCCATTGGTTCAACATTTGTAGATGAGGTTGAGTTGGACATAATTCCCTTGGATATATGTGGAATTGTTTTAGGAAGTCCTTACTTGTATGATAGAAAAGCCATCTTATATAGAGCTAAAAATAAGTATCATCTTGTTAAAGACGGAATAGAATATATTGTAAGAGCTCACAAACTCAAAAACAATTATACTCTCATAAACTCGGGGCAGATGAAAAGGATTGTAAATTCATGCAAGCACTTTTTACTGATGGTTATAAAGGAAAATAAACCTGATAAAACCAATGTATTTGAAGGTTGTGATGCTAAACAACAAGCTGATTTAGAAAAGGTTGTTTCAGAATATAATATATTATTTCAAGGACCTAAAGGTCTACAACCCAAAAGGGAAATTGTACATGATATTAATTTGCAGCAAGATGCTCCATTGCCTAACATCTGAATGTACAGGTTATCCGCTTCAGAGAATGTAGAAATCAAGAAGTAGGTACAGGAGCTACTTGAGAAAGGTTTCATAAGACAAAACACATCACCATGCAGATCTCCAATAGTGTTGGTGAGAAGAAGGATGGTTCGTGGAAGATGTGCATTGATTACCAAGCACTGAATAAAATAACGATCAAGAATTGTTATCCCCTTCCTCGCATTGATGATCTATTGGATCAATTGAAGGAAGCTATTTACTTTTCCAAGTTGGACCTACATAGTGGTTAGCATCATGTCAGAGTAGAAGAGCAAGATGCATGGAAGACTGCTTTCAAAACAAAGCAAGGGCTATATGAATGGCTAGTTAGGCCTTTTGGCTTAACTAATGCTCCTGTCACTTTCATGAGAGTAATGAATGATGTACTCAGGCTTTTTATTGATGATTTTGTAATTGTATATCTAGATGACATTCTTGTATTCAGCAGAACATGGGAAGAACATTTGAAGCAGATTCTAGATGTTTTGAAAAGGGAAAATCTCTATGTTAAATTATCAAAATGTGAATTTGGTAAAAAATATTTGAATTATTTGGGTCATATTGTAGGGGGTGGTGAATTGAAGATAGACCCCTCTAAGGTTGCAGTCATTGTAAACTAGCCTAAGCCCAAGTCTGCTACAGAAGTTAGAAGCTTCCTAGGAGCAGCACAATATTGGAGAAAGTTTATTGCTAATTTTTCTTTAATTGCAACTCTACATGCTTTGACAAGATTGAATAAGGTTTTTCAGTGGGGAGGGAAATAGCAGAAAGCCTTCGACACCTTGAAAGAGAAAATTAGTATAGCACCAGTACTAGCATTGCCAAATCTTCAACAACCATTTGAGATCGAAACAGATGCCAGTGATTATGCCATGGGAGTAGTGTTGATGCAACATGGTAAACCCATATGCTACTATTCTAAGACTTTTAATTCTGCAGTAGTTAATTATCCTACATATGATAAAGAATTGTATGCATTAGTCCAGAGTGTGAAAAAGTAGAAACATTACTTAATGGAAAAAGAAACGGTTATACATACTGATCATCAACCACTTCAATATTTACTCTCACAAACTAAGTTGCAACAATCAAGACACTATAGGTGGATGGGTTTCCTACAACAATTTCATTTAGTCATCAGATATAAAAAGGGCACACATAATAAAGTTGCAGATATGTTTTCCAGACCAATCATAAATGCATCTACTATACTTAAGCATAACTCAGTAATGCATGAAAGCTACATTGAACAACATGCTTAAGATATAGACTTTAAAGATGTATATGCAGCTTTAAGTAATGGCAAAAAGGTAGAAGAATTGGATTACTATGTTAAGGACCGACTCTTGTATCATTTGGGAAAGCTATGCATTCCACAAACAGAGAGAATTAACATAATTAGGGAGGCACATACTTCCCTGATATTAGGTCATTTTGGTGTAAGTAAAATAGTTGCACAGCTGCAAAGATACTGTTATTGGCCAAAAATGAATGAAATAGTTTCTAGGTATGTAAGAGGGTGTACCATGTGTGCTAAAAGCAAGCCCATCAATAGAAAACTAGGCATGTACACTCCACTTCTAGTTCCTTCCCGTCCTTGGGAAAGTGTTTCCATGGACTTTGTTGAGGGATTGCCAAAATCTAGAAAGGGACATGACTATTTATATGTTATTGTGGACAGATTCAGCAAAATGTGTATTTTAATACCTTGTAATAAGCAGATTACAGTTGAAAAAACAACGAAATTGTTCTTTCAGCAGGTGGGTGCATTTTTGGTTACCCACTTCCATAGTATTTGATCAAGACTCCCGATTTGTTGGGAGGTTTTGGTCAAGTCTGTAGGAATTAATGGACACCAGACTGAAGAAAAGCACACCTTTCATCTACAGACAAATGGCCAAACAAAAGTAGTCAACAGGACAGTGATCCAGTTGCTCAGGGGTTATTGCAACAAGAATCTCAAGCTTTGGGATGAACACTTATGTTATGTGAAACATGCTTACAATCGTGCTAAACATTATTCTACACAGAGATCTCCTTTTGAGACCTATTTTGGTTTTATACCAAGGTCTCCCTTGGATTTTGTCTTTGAAAAAGGATAGCAGTTGCTGGACACAATGATGTGGACAAAGCAACCAGATTCACTAAATAGATCCGCGAAATTCACTAGGAAGTGCAGGAACAGTTGAAAAAGAGCTAAGCCAAATACAAGGAAAGGCTTGATAAACATCGAGTGGAGCACAGCTTCCAAGTTGGTGATCAAGTCTGGCTATATATCAGCAAGGACAGAATGCAAAGTGAAGGAAAGAAGCTGAAGCTAATAAGGTATGGGCCTTTTAAGGTACTTGAGAAAATTGGTGAGAACGCTTTCTGCCTTTATCTGCTAGCATACATGCACATCTATTCAGTAGTAAATGCAGGAAATTTGAGACTATTTGAACCTTCTTTAATTGAAGATCCTAAAGAGCAAAGTCAATTGCCTTCCACTGATGATATGTTGCCTGAATACCTCAATGAGTTGCAGGAAGATACTGTTCTAAACAGGAAGGTGAGGACAACGCACAGAGGGGACGTGGAGTACCTTAGAATTGGACTCAAAGGTTCAAAACCCAATAGTGTCAAATGGATAGAGAATGGGTGAGTGAGGCAACTGTATCCTCACTTAAGTGATGCTTGAAAACCACTTTTGGTGGTCCAAAAGCCTTTTCAGTGGGAATCCATGATCCAAATGGATCCGAGAATGCCCTCTAAGTCTTCATAAATCCTTTAAAAATCGTGCCAAAGATCAAAACTCTTGTAAAAAGATCAAAGTTATCGTAAAGGAAACACACTTAGCAAGGCGAGGAAACACTATCGGGAGGCCCAAAACTCGTGAAAACAATGAAAACAAAGTATCGGCGGTTTTAAGGCAACGTTGAATCAGAGCCGTCGGATCTGGCCGATCAACGTCCAAATCTGATTAGCGAATCGCAATCGGCGGTGACATTCGGTGGAATTGGCGGGATCCACATAAGGCATGCAATGACGATTGGCAAATTTAGTCTGGACCATCGATCAAGTGCGCAGATCGACGACCCATATTACATCGAGGGATCGCTATCAAGGGATTGCAAAAGCACTTACAATGGCGAAAAGGTTATTGCAATGAGCAATTGCGATGTATCGCATCGCCGCATCACATCGGAACTATGTAGACGGGTCGATATCTATACACCATGTGAGAGCCCGACCCGATATCATTACAAAGGAAATTTGATATAATTTCAAGTCCTGTAACAGAGCCATTTTTAATGTATTTTCGTGATTTTCGTTGTATTTCCAAACCACAAAGGGATGGAGCCTTCCGATATGCGATACTGACTTATGGGCGGACCCGATAGAGGAATGAATCATAGTTAAGGACTTTTAAAATCTGCGATATTGAGTTTTGGTGGACTTTCTTTGTGAAAAAGCATTTTCACTATGAAAACAGAGCGTGGCCATTTCAGGAGTTGTAGAGGCGCACGACATCTTATGTTTCAGAATGCATGGCCACCTCCTCTCCATGCATTAAGCAATGATGGTATAACACTAGCAGAGGGATTCAAAGCGTGCAGAGGCTGGGGATACCGAGAGACAGGAACCGAAATGAACAAGCAGCATTGGCTTTAAAGCCATAGATAGAGAGCGCAACAGAGAAGCAGTATTGCGAGTAAATGCCGAGACAGAGTTAGCACAGAGATTGAGAGCATTAAGGGAGTCTCTGTACTCATAGATAACTTGCGAGGTTCAAGTAAGGTCTTGTTATTGTATTCTGTTGTGTGTGAGGCTCAAATAGAGTTCACTGTTGTAAAAAGAACTTTGCTTGAAGACATAATAGAGAGGCCACCACTAAAGGCTGGACCAGGATATGTAGCCCAGGAGTATTGGGTGAAGTCCTCATTAACTTAAATGGAATGGTAAATTAAGTATACCATTCATTTAAAAAATGATAGTTAAAATGTTAATTTTTCAAATTTTACAGCGTTTAGTTTTTAAGATAGGTTTGAACTCCTTAAAAGTTTAATATGGATTTAATTTTTATCAATTCATTCATATATACATTATGGTTTAGTGGTTGGGATGGAATTTTTCAATGGACACAATTTAAGTTTAAATTTTAATAGAACTATTATGTGTGTGAGGGATGGCGTTTGATTTTTTACAATTAGGTTTTTTTTAATAATTAAAAAAATTCACACTTCTTTAACATTCTAAATTAATAAATAAATATTAATAAAATACCTTATTATCATTTTATCACAAAATATATTTAAAATTTTTATAACCAATCTCCAACCAATAAATTATATTTGGGAAAGTGTAAAGTGTTTCACCTCCTAAAATTAGTTTTCTTCCCTAAAAGAGAATTCACAAATACTTTATTCTTTATTATCATTTTATTAAAAAACTTGATCCAAAAAAGTATAGTCCAATCCAAAAATGTATAATCTTCAACCAGTAAAATATATTTAAAAAATAAATAATTTTGAAAATAGTTGTTTACACACAATAAATAAATAAAATGTTATTTTTATTATTTATAATGCATAACCTATGATAAAGATGGGGAAGTCGAACATACTATTTTCCATCTTCAAATAATTTTGTATTATTATTCATTTATGTCTAAATAATGAAATATCTTATGTAAGATGATTGAGAGAGTTGAACATTAAAAATTTGAAAATGATAGTGAATTCTTTCAAAGATTGGTTTTAATTTAATATTTTGTATTATTCTTTGATTATGTTTTTTCATTCAAAAAATGAAATATTTTTCTGTGAACGGGTGGTATCACTAATGTTAATGGGGACTCTTTGTGAGATGTGCCCCTCAACAGATTGATCAAACATGTTATGGCGTGGCAGAAAATTGGTGGAGGGTGTTGAAAGATGTACTACAAATCTCGTCGATTTAAATGCAGGCTTGTTTCTTTGGGGTGGTGAGGGTACATAACTTGTGGGAAAGGAGTTAAGGTTGTATGTTTTCCCTCCTTCTCCTTGGCTTGGGTGGCGTCATTGTTATTTGTGGTTCTGTGGAGTGTGGGTGAAGTTGGTTTATCTCATGAGTTTGGCTTTGCGATATCAGTTGCATCTGCACTGGGCATGGTGCTACGGAGCAACGTGTTCTGCCATGTTAGAGGATTTTTCCTTTTAGGTGGACCTTCTTGTTCGGTTTGCATGGCACAAAGTCTTGACACTCCTTGGCCTACTTTTGGAGTTTTGGTCGCACTGTCTCTGGACGATGTCTCTCTATGGTCTGATGGCTCAATTTGGGTACTTCTCGTCGCACGTTTTGATTATGGCACGAAGGTGATAGTAATTAGGAGGGTACCATGACCAGTTTTGAATCTCTCCGTTTCTGTGGGCTTAATGGATATTCTGGGAATTGTGGCATGCACTCATGGGTTGTATAGTTATTGGCTCTTTTTGTTTTACTGGCAGTTTAGTTGTTTCTCTTGTATCTGGTAATTCCTTCTTCAGGTCTTTGCGACCTCAAGTAGTTGGCATGATTGTTGTCGAATTTGGTATATGTTTGTTGTTGTTTCTTATTGTGTTTATACTCACCCTGACCAATGGCAAGATTTTGGTGGCATGGTCGACTGCAAAATGATAATGGTCTAATTTTACCTTTGTAATGTTGTCCTTTAGGGTGCCAATGATTCTTCTATTTATGATAGTGTTTATATTGATAATGTGTATGTGTGATGTACCTCCTTTTTTATTAATAGAAAACTTCTTGTTGCAATTTAAAAAAAATGAAATATTTTAAGTATGATTAAGAAACTTGAACATTAAAAATTTGAAAATAAAATAATTTTTTTTAGAGCTATGATTTTAACCTAGTTATTTAAAACAAGTAATATTGATCAACTCTAAACAAGTATGTTTACCTTAATTTAATTGTAATTCTACATTTACATGTTAGTGATAAAATATTTAATCAAAAAATAATAATATAAATACTAGACTAAAAACATTACTTTATCTTTCAAATATAATTATAAATAAAATATAATGGAACATAAAAAAATTATTAAAATAAATTATACCATTTAAAATAATTTTTTATTAATTTATAAAAAAAGTTTTTACTTTTAAGAAATCCGTTTAGATATTAGATTATTAACCTATTTTCATATATTAAAAAATTACTCTTATATATATATATATATATATATATAAGAAAAACTTAACCTGAAGGAAAGTAAAAATTTATTTATTAACAAAAATATATTTTAAATTGCAGGTAAATACAAACCAACACCTACCACATGCCAAGTATATAAAAAATGAATATATATACTAATTTCAAATTGAAGGTTTACCCATTTAAAAATCCAAAAAAATATTATTAAAACATGGTTCTCAACTTTATGTCAATCCATGGGAGTTCTTCTCCATAATACGAGAAAAAAGGTTTTGGAGACCAAAAGAATCCAATTTTTGAAATACGTGATCTCTACTCAATTCAAGGTGGGATCCACTAAACGTGGTCGGTGCACCAAAAATAAAGCCTTGGTGAGAGTGCTTAATGCACTACATTTCATTAAAACGAAATTCCAAACCGCTTCCCTTGTCATTTTCCTTCCACTTTCTCCAAATAATCAACAGGAAAATAATTTCTCAAAATAATCAACTTATAATATTATGAAAAAAGTTTGTCGAGAAGAACGTTTCATGTATATATATATATATTTTTTATCGATAAAGACTAATTCTATTAAGTAAAATATAGTACAATCAGGAGAAGCAAGAGACCGGCAGACCGGAAATGATGGATCCATCAAGCTCGGTCCCGGAGGAAAGATTCAATCTCAGAGCTACATCAAATAATTGAGAGCAAAGACTGACTAACAGACTTTTACCCCAGAGGGTCAGAAACTACAACACAGTGTTTTTTCCCTTTCTTTTTGTTGACTTTTGTCCAGCCATCCTGGGGAGAATGCGCTAAAGCAACTTGAAGACTGGAATTCTCTATCTTCGGGAACTCCTTTTCTGATTCAGAGGAGGAAGTCTCATGGGCGCGTTTCTGGGAGATTGCTGTGACATGGGTGTGCCCCTTAGCATCCGTGGGCGGAACCATCGGCTGAGGCGCCTGGTCCAGATCTGAATCGCTTTCCTCATCCTCCATACTTCGGGAGCTAGAGCTCCCAGCTGGCGGCGGTGGACAGGGAGCCCAACGCTTGGGTTTGGATTTTGCGAAGATGCCCTTTTTCGTTCTTGTTGTCAGCGAAGGGCAGGAGTTCTGCAAGTGCCCTGTTAGGTGGCAATGGTGACATCAGAAGGCAGTGTTTTCGTAATCTAAAAACTGGGTCCAAACGGAGTCATTGATCTTGAGATTGATTTGCTCTGGCAATCCCTTGCTTAAATCTAGCTCCACACATACCCTGGCATATGTATAGAGGCCTTGCTGTTCCCTCTTGTAATCTCCCATTAAAAAGCAACCCAAGGTGTTGCCTATTTGCCTATATACTTCTGTGCGCCACATGTGTATTAGGAGATTTGGAAGTCTGATCCATACAGGGGCTTTGGTGATGACTGCAGAAGCTGGTTCAAAGTCTGGGAACCATGGAGTTAAGAAGAGGCCTGCTGAACCCATGAACCAAGGGCCTTCTTCTAAGGCATTTTCGTAGTGCTCGGGTTTTTCGAACAGCACTATAAAATATCCCTTTGCACAGAAATAAACCTTGCAACGGTCAGTCCAGTTGTCATTTATCCAGTCATAAAGCTCCTTTGAGCGTGGCCAGAGCCCATTGAATCTGCAGATGATGGCCCTTTCAGCAAATTTTTGGGTGTCGTCTGCAAGGTCAGAGTAGGAGATCTCAACAGAGGGAACCTCCTCCAATTTGTCAACCAGAAAAGGCTTGGGTTTGGGAGGTTCCGGGGTTGCGGGTATCTCAGAGCGGACTGCAGCTTTGTAGGAGTGTGGAGGAGCAGAAGAGGATTGCCCTGCAGCTCCACCTCTCAAGCGAAAGGAAAACACTAAAGAACTGTTGTTTTTTATGCTGTAAAAAGAGAGAGGAAGAGGATCTTCGAGCTGTTTACCTTGGAAAATAAGTCTCTGTAGGGCTGAGGGGATCCCAAGTATGTGCTCCAGATTTGCTTTAAGGTTTTGCACCAGATCTGTAGGGTTTACCCATTGCAGAATGGTCTTGCCAGAGATCTGTGCTATTTGAACCTGAAAGGGGGCAGAGGAATTTTCAAAAGATTTCTGGAGCAGCATGGGGCCAGAATCTTTTGAGTCTCCCATCTCTTGATGCAAAGGAGGCAGCAGGAGAGAAGAAATCTTCTGCCTGAAGTATCTTTTGCTCCAGCTCGGATCTGCTGCAAAGGGAAGGGCGTCCAATCTGTGGAGAGGCCCCTGATCAATGGAGGGGTCAGAGCTGCCATGGCTATGCGTTCCTGAGCTCAACATCTGGTCATTCGCCTCTTCCTTCTGCTCAATCTCCGCTTGGAGGTTCAGCTCGGGTACACGCCTCCAATAGATCCTGAGTCGAGCCCTCCTTTCAGCATCAGGTTCACACAGAGGCCCAGCGGCGGCCGAGGACAGGGAAGCGACAGCGGCTGCATCTTCACAGTTGGGTTTCAGCTCCGTAACTCTACTCAATACCTGTTTCGGCTCCGGCCTTCTTATCTGGAATGGATCTTCCCCTTCAGCGGCAGTGAGCTAAGGCCAAACGGAGGCCGAGGGTTCTGCGGCGGCGGCGGCTGTAGGGTTCATTTTTCGCAGCTCCGAGTTCTCAAATTTTCCCGTTTCATGTATATATTATGACACATCTAAAATGAACTTTAAACCACTTACCTCGTTATTTTCCTTTTTACTTTCTCAAAACAATCAAGATTATGAAAATAATTTCAATACACATTTAAAATTTCATTTTAAATGAAGTTTTTTTTAGTGTGATTTCTTGGATTTTTGAATTTATGGAAATATTTGAGGTGAAAGCTTGAATTGTGTTATTGAAACTGGTTTTAATCAATTTATAACATTAGGAAAAGAATTTATCGAGAAGAACGTTTTATGTATATATTAAGACACATCTAAAATGAAATTTCAAACCACTTACTTTGTCATTTTCCTTTTCACTTTCTCAAAACAATCAAGATTAAGAAAATAATTTCTCAAAATACATTACGAACATCCAATGAAAAAGATTTACAAATACTATGGCCAAAATATATTAGGACAAATTTCAGCATTGTATGAGAATCTCTCTCTTTAATATGAAATGCAATTCACGCGATAATTATAAACTTGCCACTTACAAATGCAATTCACGCGATAATTATAAAGTTGCCACTTACAAATATTTTCTATGTTTTTCATTTTAAAGTCATGTGATTTTACAACACTCACAATCTACATTAGAGCCATCAATTCTGACATTAAACATACGCATCTATATCCCTTTGTTTAATATGAAATGGAATACAAACTATGGTTCTTGACACAACTTGCAAATCTTCTATATTTTCAAATTTGTAGAGTGTATTGTAGATTTACAGCATTTGCAAGCGTGATGAAATTTGAAAGGGAAAAAATAATTTTATGCGGAAAGGTATAGTTTTATCGAACTTTTCTCTAATGAAAAATTGAAAAAAATAATATAGTTATAGTTTAATTAAAATGATATATTTAGGCCGATAGGCCTTTCTTTGAAAGGGACCTTTTCTGGTAGGATGGCAATTTGCTTCGTATTTGTTCATGGTTGATTATCAGGCTGACACCTGGCGGAGTGGTTTCTGCAGCTGATTTCACAGTTAGTTGTTACCATTTTAACCGGGAGTTCCAGTGGTGCAGCACAATCCCAAGTCCAGGTACATGCACCTGTCTGCACAAACTCACTCCTCCCTCTGCATTCGATAGGGTTTAGAAGTCTGTTCTCAATTTCAGGGAATGCGGTTGTAAGTAACAGCTTCAGAATTTTTCGGCAAGAATTTAAAGAAGGGTAGACGGATTTAACACGGAAACCTTCGAAATCTTTGAAGATTGTATTTCGAGTGTCTGTTTTGTAATTTGAGGCCCTGAATAGACATATTTTAGTGTATAACGTTGTCTGAATGCTAAGATTGCTGTATTTGTATCAATTCTGTGGTCAGGCACTTTACGAGTTGAACTGAGTTTCGAGCTTCTCGGCTTTGTTCTGGCGTGTGTGTTCTTGCTATTATTGCTCGTTAAAATCTGAACATGGAAGAAATGTATGGAATTCTGAGGCATTTGATGACCTTTGTTGTCATATGGTGCGCTGTGCTTGGAGTTGGTGCGCAGCAGGAGAACCAGACGATTTCCCTCAACGTGGAAGCAAGCATTCTGGTTCTTGCCTTGCTGCTTAACATATCTGAGTTACCTGTAATACTTCTCAAGTTTAAAGGAAGCACTTATTTCAAAAAACTGTTTCTTGAATTTTAGCATTTCCTACTTTGTTCAAATCAGTAGACAAAAAATTGAATTATTCTCTGAAAATATGTTGTAAGAAATGAGTTAGCTTCAAATTTATGTAATGCCCATTTCTGAATGTTTTGTCGAAGTTTGAATCAGCAATAGTCTCAGGCATATGTTGCAGGTCACATTTAAGCGGGGGAGTATCCAGAAATGTCGCTGAGTGTATGCAAAGACTCGGAGTTAAGCCCTTTATCATCAGTGTTGTTGGAGAAGACATGGCAGGTATGGTTCCGTATTGCTTAGTCATCTATCTGGTAACTTGTCGATTTATTCGAGATGTTCTATGGATTCTGTCTGTATTGTCTTGTGCAGGAAAAACATTGCTTGAAAACTGTAAGTCCCTTGGTTTGTCCATAGATGGTAAGTTCAAACTAACTCTCATCCTTAATTTGCTTAGTTGCGTTAAGTTCACAAACTGGTATGCATTTGGTCGAGGATGCATTTCTACGTCAATAGCTGCATCTTTCTTGTATCTATTTGTGTATTATATTAGTTACTTAAGATCATGGGAATTGAACCCAAGAGTTTTTTGATTTCGTTATACGTATTCACATTAAGAATAACAAGTTGCTACTACGGTCATTTTCATTTATGCGATCACTTTTGGCACTGCAAGTAGTAGTCCAAACATGTTATTTTGTATTGGAATTTCAGGAATCCGCAAGTGTAAGAATGTAGCAACCCCTGTTGTATCAAACATATTTGACAGTGCAGGAGAAATAGCATCCGCTGTTGCAGACGTGCAGGCAGTTGTAAGTTACAACTGACCATGGAAAATAATTCTTTTCGTAGACATCCTCCCTAAAGCGGTTTGGGAGAATGCCAGAAAGAGTGTACTGTTAAATTTCATAATTCATGTTTTTCATGACCGTTTGAGATGACAGGAAGAATCCTTGACAGCAGAATGGATAAATCAGTTTAGGAGCTATTTTGGCTCTGCACCTTTGTTGATGATTGATGCAAATTTACATCCTCTGGCCCTTGAGGCAGCTTGCAATTGTAAGTTTACAGACTTTGATGCTGTTGTACTTACATCTATATGGGCAACAGTGATCTTATGCATCAGATTTCTCTTGATTTGCAGTGGCCAAGGAATCAAATACACCTGTTTGGTTTGAGCCTGTATCATTTGCCAAATCAGCTAGAGTCAGAAGTATTATAAAATATGTAAGTAATGAGTAATTTTATGTATTGCAAATTCTGTTTCGTTGAGTTTGTTGCAGCCCATCTATTTTCCTTTTGTGCCTGCTGCAGATTTGCATCTTCGAGGAAATATTTAGTAAGTAATGAGTAATTTTATGTATTGCAAATTGTCTTTCATTGAGGTTGTTGCAGCCCATCTATTTTCCTTTTGTGCCTCCTGCAGATTTGCATCTTCGAGGAAATATTTAGTAAGCCCTAACTCATTGCTTAGTAGTCCAAACATGTTATTTTGTATTGGAATTTCAGGAATCCGCAAGTGTAAGAATGTAGCAACCCCTGTTGTATCAAACATATTTGACAGTGCAGGAACTGACCATGGAAAATAATTCTTTTCGTAGACATCCTCTCTAAAGCGGTTTGGGAGAATGCCAGAAAGAGTGTACTGTTAAATTTCATAATTCATGTTTTTCATGACCGTTTGAGATGACAGGAAGAATCCTTGACAGCAGAATGTATAAATCAGTTTAGGAGCTATTTTGGCTCTGCACCTTTGTTGATAATTGATGCAAATTTACATCCTCTGGCCCTTGAGGCAGCTTGCAATTGTAAGTTTACAGACTTTGATGCTGTTGTACTTACATCTATATGGGCAACAGTGATCTTATGCATCAGATTTCTCTTGATTTGCAGTGGCCAAGGAATCAAATACACCTGTTTGGTTTGAGCCTGTATCATTTGCCAAATCAGCTAGAGTCAGAAGTATTGTAAAATATGTAAGTAATGAGTAATTGTATGTATTGCAAATTCTGTTTCGTTGAGGTTGTTGCAGCCCATCTATTTTCCTTTTGTGCCTGCTGCAGATTTGCATCTTCGAGGAAATATTTAGTAAGTAATGAGTAATTTTATGTATTGCAAATTGTCTTTCATTGAGGTTGTTGCAGCCCATCTATTTTCCTTTTGTGCCTCCTGCAGATTTGCATCTTCGAGGAAATATTTAGTATGCCCTAACTCATTGCTTGAATTGCTGTGCAGGTCACTTTTGTTTCACCTAATGAGTCTGAACTTATTGCTATGGCAGAGTCAATATCTTCTTTAAATTTGTCTCAGTCTCTTCAAATCCTGGAGAATGATGGCAAGAAAATGAATGTTGAAGCAATCTATGAAATTTTCAAACCAGCCATCAGTATATTGCTAGATGAGGGTGTTAAGTTTATTGTTTTGACACGTGGCACATGCAGAGGTTTCGGAAAAATATTGGGGCAGCGTCTCCTCTTCTAGGACATCCCCGCAGTCTCAGTCTTCATGAAGAGGGAACAGAAATACCACGGGAAGGTTAAGTCCCTCATTGATGGCTTGAGAGATTCTAGAGGCAAACCCTGGAAAGGATTTTCTCAATTAATAGAAAAAGTTGCTGTTAGGCCAGAGAAATTTATTGATCCTTATCCTAATACAACCCTGGCTAGCACTGTTATGCTGCAGGGTGCGACAGATGATGCAAATCAGAAAAAGGTTGCAGTAGAGAAACTGAAGGCCTTGTATGGTTGGGCTGATGAGAGCCTGATAGAGGATGTTTTAGTGGCTGTTAATTATGAGCTTGAACAAGCCTCTGCTTCCCTGGAGTCTATGGCTGTGATGACGTTGCCGGAGAATTCAGATCCTCTGATGTATCTGAAGCTGTTGAGAATTCTCTACCTGATCAGAGTTCTGAAGGAAGTGGGCCTTTGATTCTGCAAAACTGAACTCTTATATATTTTGTTGCACCTATCATAGAATTCACACGAGACCTATAGACATTTGGGTTGGGCATCCTGTTCGGTTTAATCATTACTTTTTCCATTCAGGTCATTCCATTGTTTTCACATGATGTTGGGTAATGCTGCCATTTCTTTTAATTCTTCTGTGAGTCCATCTTAAGATCTTTTTTATGAATTTGGGGAAGCATGCTTTTAATGTTTGCAATTATGATACATTGGAGTCGTTGAATCGGTTTTCAAGGGCTTATGATGATGGCTTTTCTTTTTTGCAGTTATGATTATTCAGGTTATGGAGCTTCCACTGGCAAGGTAAGTTACTTTTATGCAACACTGTGGAATTTTGTGTTCTTTGGTCACTTAGATTGCAGTGTGCATACATGTATTCGATAAGGATTCTCCCCAGGGAAAAAAATGTGTTTTTAGTTTCACGGCTCGAGGAAAACGAAGAACATTGGGTTCAAGAAGAATTCCAGGGCTTTCTTTGCTATTAAACAAATTTCAAGTAGTCTGTTGGGTGGGCCAAAAGCTGTATTCACTGTTTTTATTTTCACCTCAGAAGAAAAAAATGATTCTGTTTTTCTGCTTGATCTGATTCTGGAAAAACAATCCCAGTATTTTTTATTTTGGGGGGAGTTTTGACTAACCTGTTGGTAAATTATAAAAAACTGAAAAGCTATAGATTACTTATCTTCAGATAGCCCTATTTGATGCCCTACGGAGACTGCATAGCCTAGAGATTAGATTTCATAGCTGTCCATTTGCAATCAATTTGTAAAAACTCTGTTTGGCACCTCTGGATAGATTCAGCTGGCAGACCCACTATAATCGTCGCGTCATGTGTGATTCAAGAGCTTGATTGTGGTAGCATGGTTCTTTTCTCTTGTTACTTGTACTTGTCTTACGATTTCTCTGAATAAAGTTTGAAGCTCGGGTTTTTGAGATAGCTTTTTGCTCTTTACAGCCTACTGAGCACCACACATATACAGACATAGAAGCAGTTTATGAATGTCTGGAGAGAGAGTATGGAGTTGGGCAGGAGCATTTGATTTTGTATGGGCAGTCTGTTGGTAGCGGACCCACGTTACACTTGGCAGCCCGCTTACCAAGGTTGAGGGGTGTTATTCTTCACAGTGCTATACTATCAGGGCTACGCGTGCTCATCCGAGTGAAACTTACATTCTGGTTTGATATCTACAAAGTAAACCAATGAAGCTTCCTTCTCATCAAAACTTTTACAACCATGGTTTTTTGTTGTATTGAAACTTTCTCATCTCTAGAAACATTCAAAACCTTAGGCAGAAATTCTAATAACATTTTCTCTTATTTTTGCAGAATCTTAACAAGATTGAACATGTGAAATGCCCAGTACTTGTTATACATGTAAGTACTAAGCAAAACTGATATGCCCTTTTTAAGTAATCATAATCTATGATAAATTTGGCTTACTGTTCTTTTCAAACGAGGTGAACATCATACATTCTAGGGTTGGTTAAATTTCTTTTCAATTATGCTCGATATTGAATTCAGTGACACAAAATTTGACATGTGACAACCTAAAGAATAGAATTACTGTTTTAAAGCCCAATCTTAGCAGGGAGCTGAATCTGCAAGATCTCTATTGTCCAATAGAATGCAGCCAAAAGGGTTACCTAGATGCCTTTCTAATGAGCCTCAAGTACAACTTTGTAACTCTGAATGATGAAATACTTTTCTACATAATATCTATCTGTTGTTCTGGTATTATTAAGTAAAAGATTCTTTGCCATCACGTTGGGGAATTGTTTGCTGCAAATAGCTATATATTCTCCTAGATGTCCAAGGAACTATGTGAAATGTGAGTGAACTATACCTGAAAGGAACAAGGTGGCTGTATAACATCAAAGATTAGTGAAATAATGGAGAAAATATTTGTGGGAAAGTATAATGATAGGAAAAGACTGGTGACAATTGCCAATACTGATTATTTATGGGAGTGCAAGATAACGTAGATGATTTTATGACATTATATATTGCACTAACTTAACATCCCATTACCATTATGAGCCACTATTGAAGACAGTATATGTTGTCTTATTGCAATTTGCTAATAAGTGCCAAATTGCCAAAGATTGTGTCTAAAATAAGGTAGAAAACATCTCTTATGAAAAAAGTAGGAGAGCAAGGGTGACTATTATCAACAATATTGGCAATATTTTTATTGATTATTTTTAAGACAATGATACACCGCCTATTCTCTGTACATAATACGTATGAGATGTCAAAATGTAAATGCAGCAGGATGCCCTCCATTATATATAAAGCTGTGAGATGCCCAATTCTTGTAATTGGAGAGATTCGATAAAAATTATCCTAATCTCTTTAGTAAGGGAGCAAAGTTCAAAACATTGTAGTTGTAACTTGTGGTGTATGTCCACATTTAGGTATTTTTAATATGGCTTGATATCTTTTGTTTTAGGGTCTTGTACGTGTAGAGCTGTATATACAAATCCATTAAATAAAGACAAATGGTTAGATTGCTCTTATAGTGCCTAAGGGCTTAGCTATGGACTTGGGAATGATAACTGGGGTCACAGGGCAAATAGGAGGCTTGCTGAAAAAATAATCTGTTGTGACACTCAATGTCTTTCTTAATGATGTTCCTTCTCATTGCCTATTAATAACTTCTCTTACTTTGCCAAAAATTACCCTTGGAATATTCTGCTTGTCACTTTCTTTTATTCAGCCTATTAATCCTTAGGTATGCAAGGAATTTCAATTAAACTTTCTAGAAAGTCACTTTAACCTTCAGTATGGGTTTTCCTCCCTCACTTGAGGCTTGCGTTCTTCTTGCCCTTCCCTTCCCCTTGCTTCAGTCAAATTCTAGAATAATTGAAGAACTTGAAGGTTTATGTTACTTTGTGGTTCTAATAGAGAATTAGACGTTGCATTAAGATGGCCTTTCTTAGGCTGGGTTACTTTTCTATCATTTGATTTTTATCTATTCGGTAGGTCTGCTATAGTTTATCCTGTCAATGCTCTTGATCGATTGTCGGATCCAAGAGTTCTTACTTTGGCATAATTGGAGTCCTGAGCAAGACATAGAAGTGATGTGAATTGTGATATTCCCCATTTTGAATTTGGTTACGGCCCAAAACGTTTATGGTAGGAGCTATGAGCAATTATGAGATGGTACCGTTGTTTGATTGGACCAACAAGACTCCCTGGTTGGCTATGAACTTGTAATTTTTCTAGGTATTAGACTATTAACTTCATCCTTGATTTAGTTTGGGCAAACAAGAAGCAATGGTTTGATTGTGGCTAGAATGAGAAATTCACTATTTTCATACATATTCTTTGTCATGGTGTGATTCCATGTGCTCGGGGGGTTAATTTCTGTGAACCAACTTTTGCTATGGATTTGATATAACTATGCCTTTAGGTATCTGTTGACGGGCTGGAATTTACTGCCAACAGCTAGGGGATCTCCCCGGTGTAGAATCCCAATCAGACTCTACAGTGTTTGGTTTAGGGATACAGATCAGATATTTTCAATAAATCTTCCATTTCTGAAGCAAATAGAAAAAGAGATACAGGTTTGAAATAGAAATTAAAAATGTCAGACTTCACACATTCTTGATAATTTTTAAGAAAATTTGTCTGGCAATATCCCTGGTCATATATAATGTCAGAAAACATTAATATTGCACTCATATGTTGATATAATCTGCTTACAGTATCATCCAGATGTTTGCAAAGGAGATGTGCGTGGGGTTCAATTTCACAAGATCAATCAGGCTTATGAGGTAAATTGCCTGCCTAAGAGTAATCTTTATCTATATGCATTTTCATTCTGTAATATGGGACTCTTATGCAGGCCCACGGTTTTCTGATTGTTGTTACTTTTGTGATAATGAGCAGACGTTAATGTCCAGTTTAGCAAAGGCAAAGCAGCAAAGCTATTCTGCTGATTACTCTGTCGAGGGCATGATGGGAATCAATAACGCTTATTGGGACGAGTGGGAAGAATGGATGGGATGGGAAGGAGCTGGAACCCTTGATTATTCCTCTCATATTAACATTTATGCCTGATGAAATTTTATCATAGACTGTGTAGGTGTCTATTGTCCGGCCTTGCAAACAGTTATGGCCTCTCCATTACCGATCCCATGTTGACTGTTATGGGCTATCTATAAAGTTCCTGCTATTGGCAGAAAAACAACTGTTTTAGAAAGCCCATAAAGCTTCTTCATTCATATCCTGGAAATACAATATGTTCTTCTAACTGTATAGTTGATTTTATTTATCTTCCGTTGGTTTCCATAACACAAAGGACTTACTGATCTAGATGAAGCAACAACTTTCTGAGTTGTCTCTGTTTTAGTGAGTCATTTGATTTGGTCATGGGTCCTGATTATTAGACTACCTGTACATATGTTCTTTTCATTTATACTCTCAACTACTTGTACATACCTGTGGGATATCTCTCTGGACCATGTGATTATTATGGGGATCTGCTCTTCATTAAAGAGCTCCTAACTATTCTTCCTGCAATTTGTAATGACATTCATTTAATGGAAACCATTATTTTGATTAAGAGATCTTTGATCATTGAGATGAAATGCTGCCGTTTCATTACATAATGCAAAATTTCTACATATTTGATTCTTGAGACATAATGAAACCGTTTCATTCCATAATGAATTTTTCTATTGTATATCATCCTGAACAAGGCATTATTCTTGGTTGTAACTATAGGCAATCCCTGCCTGTATTTGCAGGATTCAAATGTTGTTAAGTTTTACCATTAATGTTAATTTTATATGTTTCATCTGGGACTGAGATATATTCAATCAATTAGTTTTGAGTATTTGCTTTCTAGATTGTTACCGTGACAAATCTAGGGTAATCCCTGACAAATTATGCTTGGGGCTATAATTGTGGAGCCATTGAGTGCAGAATTGATGCGTATATCCTGTAGCAAGAGAGATCTGAACTGTGTAGGGCGATTGAAGTAGGCAAAGTGTCCAGGTTACAGATGTAGCGACGAAGAGTGGCCAACAATGGGGTGGCACTAAAACTACTTATGTGATAGATACGGAAGAAGAAACTCATCACAATTTCGAAAGTATTCATATTTGCCATTTAAAATGTAAATTCTTCTGATTCCTTTTTCAAGAAAACAGTGGGAATTTATAGATTGTGTTTCTTTGTTTACATTAATGATAAAAGATCCAGACGAAATTCCCTGAAGGCTTGTTCTTTTTCAGGGTTTGAGTGAAAAATGTCGCTGCGTATGTATCCTACTTATGCAAAAGGGTATAAACAGTTTTGGGGCAGCAAAGATTGCTCCAGAGAAAATTCCAAGAAACTTAAATCATTTTAATTGAATTTGAAATTGTAGAAACCTTGAACCCCTTTCTTGGTTTGAAATCAAAGTTGAAGATGATTGGTGTGAGTAGAAGGAAAACGAGTGTATGGGAGTGTAGAAGGAAAAATATCTGGAGACACAGAGTATGTGAGGAAGCAAAACACAAAGATTGTCTAAAACTATTGTTAGAATTGGATATCAAAGAAACCTGTTAACCTATTGCGAATGAGTGATGCATAAGCAGTGTTATGTGTGACCAATGTTCTGTGTGAACTGGCGATCATTGGGAGTTGTTATCTGGAGACACAGATTAAAGTATAACTGAAAATTTTGGTTGATACTATTTCCATTTTTGGAAAGCCAAATTGTAAAATGCCCTTTAAAGGAAGGATGTGTAGGGATTGCAGAAATTTCCAGAATCAAATTCTTGATGTAAATTTTTAAAAATTCACCTTATATTAAAGGTTTCTAATTTTTTTTAGAGCGCTCTTTCTTCTTTTTAAACCCCTTAAAGGTGGGGTGGGGATGTAAGATATATATTTTATTTGTAGAAATTCAGACAAGTAAATAGAACATTTAAAATATTTGCACTGTTTTGCCTCTTAAAATGCTTGAAAATGAAAGTCTGAATTGTATCTTGGACAGAGCATAGATTAATAAGTGCTAAAAGCTTGCTTTGAGGGCCAGAGAAATACATAGTGTTTTGAATGGTGGGTTTGCCAAAATGGAATCTAAAACCACTATATTTGAGGACTTAAGTATGTAAAACAAAATACTTTGAAAAATACAATACATGAATTTAAAATCGGTTTCAAAATTTAAATAATGTTAATGTTTTACTTCTACTGTCAACCAGTAATGTAAGTAATTTGTTTTAACATTTGCAAATCACAAATTTCTCCACTTTTCATTTACCATGTACAACGTTGTAATTTACTTTTTATTTAGAAAAAAACCGTGTTGCCAATAATCTATTGAACCTATTGAGCTTTAAGTATGAACACGTTCTACACTTACTATATTAATATGAATGGTTTGGTTTTGGTTCTGTTCTTCTAATATCAAATGTACTGGTACAGGATGGTCAACGTGGTTATTGCCTTCGTCACTACATACCTTTATATATGCTTGACTATCTATAGAACTTTCTTCCTTTCACTAATCCTATCGGCCTCTCTTTGTACCTTTTGGGACAATTGCTAGTAAATATATATTTGTATTAAAAAAATGTTGATTTTTCAACTTTTAGAGTGTTTAATTCTAAGATATGTTTGATTTTTTTTAGAGTCTAATATGGTTTTAATTTATAAATATATAGATATTGGTTGAGATAGGACTTCACTATGGAAATAATCTAGATTTAAATCTTAATAGAGTTATTATGTATGTGTTATGGGTGTTTTACTAGGGGAGCAATACCATACCACATGCATTCATATTGCGGGATATATATTGAGGAAAAAATGACATAATATATTGACCATATATCAGAGGGTAAAGGGTTTTTATATTGGCTAATATAAAAAATGAAGCTCAAAGTTAATGATAAATATAAAGAGGTAGAAAAATGTTAATGAAAAAATGTATACTTACAATATCTAGTAAAACTAGGAGTATTTTATTGGGAATTTGTAATGGGTTCATATTGGTAGGGGGTTAAATAATGTGATTTTTAGAGGCATTTTCAAATAGGTAGTCAAATTAGGGGTATTTTTTAGTATGCCACAATCACATGTGATATGTTAGAGGTTGAGTGAAGCCATTGTGGTGTGTGTGAGGGAATGTTTTTGACATCCTGAAGTTGGTTTCCTTCAATAAAAGGGAATACGCACATCTATAACAATCCAAATTGTTATGTGAATATTAATAAGATACTTTAAATGAAACATGCTTAGAAAAGTGTGTGAGAGAAAGTGTTTCACCTCCTAAAATTAGTTTCCTTCTTTAAAAGATAATTCACACATCTCTAACAATCTAAATATGTAGGTGGATATTAGTCAAATGATTTATTGCTTATTATCATTATATCAAACAAAAAAAACCCATCCCAAAAATTTATAATAAATTCTCAACAAATTTGAAGATGATAGTGAACTCTTTGAAAACTTAGTTTTAACTTAATAATTTGTATCACTATTTGATTATGTTTTGTCATTCAAAAAATTAGATACATGGGGTACGATGAAGAAACTTAAACATTGAATCTTTGAAGGTCTGGTTTTAACCCAATCATGTAAGGGGAGCAATATTGATGAACAAGGAGCAAATGTGTTTACACTAGTTTTGTTGTGACCATTTATTTACATGCTAGTGATTTAATATTTGGCTCAATTGATTCAATAATATAATTATTAGAGTATAATTATTACTTCATCTTTCAAGCATAATAGGTAAAAACACAATACACATTGAAAATAATTATTAAAGAAAATTACACCACTTGGAATGATTTATTAATGATGTATATGAAATACATCTTCACTTTTGTCAAATACTTTTAAATATTAGATTTTTAACATATCTATATATATATATATATATATATATATAATGGTGATGAGAAAACCTACATGTGCTAATAATAGTTAGTGATGGTTGTCACCATTGCTTGTTTGGCAATTGTATTATGATAGGTTTCCCACTATTTAAAGATAAATACAAACCCTTACAAATGCTAAGTAAACAAAAAGTTACTATTTTTCGTAATTTTAAGTTAAAGATTTAACCCCTTAAAAAACCAAAAACATTTAAGCCTCATCGTACAAATTAGTATCACATCAAAATAATTAAAACTTTAATTCTCATCTTTATGTCAATTCCCTTGTCATTTCTTTCTACTTTCTCAAAATAATCAACCAACTTATAACATTATGAAAAGAATTACACAAAATAATCAACTTATAACATTAAGAAAAGAATATCTTGAGAATAATGTTTCATTTGTAAATTATGTATGTATTTATGTCAAAGCATACTAGTTGTCATCTATGATATCTTGACTACAAGAAGAAAACATTCACGCAAACCAAAATTTGACGAATCTCACTAGTCCTTAATATGCAAATTGTTAAATGTTTGACAATATTTTTGTAAAAATATTTAGATTTCTAATGATTTTGTATTAGTCTACATAAAATTTTGGTGATTTTTAAGGTAAAAATAATTTTATAAGACAATTTTTTGACAAATCAGTGTTACAAAAAATGGAAATTGGCGGATATTTTTTTGGAAAAAAACATGGAAAATTAGCCCACTTGTGAATATTAGCCCCTAAATTTTTCCATGTTGAAGACCGTGAATATTAGCCTCTAAAATTTTCTATGTTGAGGACCATGAATACTAGTGACAAATAAAGGATAGTAATGGGCAGATGACACCAATGGTTAGCAATTTATGAGCTATCTCTATGATCTCATTTTTATGGGAAAAGGATGGTGATATGAGAATACATTAGGTGGACAACTACGTAGTATGAGCATAATAAAATGATCATACTCACCTTGGGAGGGTAGTAGGCCTTGGGGAGTTTCAAACCTAAATTAATGTTTCGAAAAGACTAACTAAATGTAAATATGGATGGGTTGAGAAGGTGTCTCAAAAGCCCAATAGCATTGAATTAAACCAGAATGTCTAAATCCCTTTTTAAGAATCTTTTATATATAATTGGAGTTGATGATGTCTATACAATTAGTTTTGGTTCATTTGAAAGTGTAATGATGCCCCTCTTACTGGAAATTGATTATAAATCACTAAAATCCATGATGATGGGAACAAATGTCCATAACCATTCAACACCTAAGACTATATCACAACCACCCATTTCAATAAGAAATTGTTGATTTTCAAACTCTAATTTTGCCCATTTGAAAATGCATATTTCATAATGACCACTGCATTTAATGAAATCTCCATTAATAATCATGATCAATAGGTTTTTCCCCACTAAAAAATCATGATCAAGAGGTTGTTTACAACATGGCTATATCGATGTACCTCCCGAGCTACACATTGATGTATGAATTTATGGATTCTACCATTGTAAATTAAGATAATGACTATACGATGTTTGATGAGGCCAACCAATATAAGGATTTTGGAAATAGAATATCCGTTGAGGCATTAATGGATATGTGCGGTTCCACATCCTATGGATTCGATGGGAGAATGTTTCAACAAGTGGAGAGATATTACATGGAGTTATAACTTCAATTTCTCCAAAATGCAATAAAGAGTTTTTCTCACCTTACATTTATGCTTAATTTCCTCATGATCGTTATAATAAATACCTTTAAATTTGTTTGTACAATTTTTTTTATTTTTTTAATGAGAGTTAACATATAGACTTATAAGGAATGGGGAGAATATATAGGCATTAATAGGTGAGAAATATTATAACAAGAATGAGGAATAAATGTTATTTTTCATTTGAGCATTCAAGACATTTTGGGCTTGTTGGGCTCTTTGAGAGACTCCCAACTAAATAGTAGGATGAACCAATAAAATTTCTGGATATATATATAACATTGATAATTAACTTCTCAAAAATAGTATCAAACATATTTTTGTTATATATGAGAGTTTCTCAAAAGAAGAGATGAATTCTTTAGTTGTATTATTGTTTAATTTTAGAAAATTGTCATAAATAATGAATCTTTGTTTCAAAGTGTTTACAAAGGTCAAAGAGAAACTGTGTTTATGTAAAACTTTAGTGGTATATTTTATATCATTGCCAATGTTTAGGGTATATATATAAGGTACCCAAATGAAGTTTCATTAATTCATTTGTGATGGTGATGCCATGTAATTAGGAAAACTAATGTTCCATTTGAAAGACTCAACTTATGGGTCAAAAACATCAAATTGTTGAGATCCACTATAAGGAGTTTGTGCAACATTTAAGTCATAGGGTCATTGAAAAATCGGGTAGAGTAATGCCCCAAGAGGATTGGATGATTTAGCTCCTCCTTTTTGGGACAATCAGTCCTACCATTAATAACTCGTGATTTGAGTTTGCATTACAACAAGTTTTGACAACTACTTTAGGATTAACTCTAGGTTGGAAAGATTAAGATAAATTGTGATATATGACAAAATAAAAGTTGACAATGCTAATGTAGAGCATGTGCGGCCATGATACAATATCAACATATGGATATGGTAAATTATCACATGCTAAATGGTTATGAAGGATTCTCCTTTAGGCATCAAGTTATTTAGCATAGTAACAATGTTATGAAATTTATTTAAATGTCAAAAATGCACGTATAAAGTTAATTTACTTATTGTTAACGTAGGATAAGTTCAATCTAATTGATTTTAGCTTTGACTTGTGTGAAATTTGTAATTATGCTAAAATGTATGCATCCTTGTATGATTATTCTTAGTAAATGACAACCACACAGACACACCACAAGATATATTTAAATGTAAGTTATGGTTTATGCCAAGTGTGAGAATTATATGTTATGTTGTGTATCATATATGAGACATGAGCAAATGTTATCGTATCTATTGTATGTGAGAAGAGTATATATGATATGTTGTGTGTCATACATGATGTGAAATAACATGTTATCATGTGTGTTGTACATGAGACATGATTTTGGTCATGAAAATGACATGTGGGTTATGTATAGACATTGGTATCTTGAGCTTCCAATGGAGGTTTACACACATTATGGTCAAAATACTTTATTACCAACATTTTAATAAACAAATTTTAACACTTCATGAGAGTGTCCCTTTCTTTAATATGAAATACAATACAAGTGATAATTATGAACTTTCCACTTACAAATATGATGTATGTTTATCTTTTAAAGTATAGTGTAACTTACAACATTCACAACCTACATTAGGGTGATTAATTCTAACATTAAACAAAAGAATCTGTATCTCCTTGTTTGATATGAAATGGAATATAAACTCTAATTATTGAGATATAACTTATGAATTTTCTATGTTTTCATATTTGTTGAATGTATTGTGAGTTTACAACACTTACCAGTAATGATGAAATTTGAAGGGAAAAGTTTAATTTTATGCTGAAAGGTATATTTTCATCTAATCTTTTCATAACCAAAAAATTCAAAAAACAATTATACTTCAATTGAAAAGTTAAATACCCTTCCTTAAAAAATTGTTAAATAAAATGTCGATTTTTTTCAAATTTTACAGTGTTCCACTTATAAGATAGGTTTGAACTCCATGGAAGTCTAATATGGGTTTAATTTTTATCAATTCATATATACATTGTGGTTCAGATGAGGTTTTTTCATGGAAACAACCTAGGTTTAAACCTCAATAGAACTATTGTGTGTGAGAGAGAGAGGGAAGGTGTTTGACTTCCTAAAGTTGGTTTCTTTCCATAAAAGGGACTTAACACATTTCTAACAATCTAAATTGATAAGTGGACATTAATAAGATACTTTATTATCATTTTATCAAAAATGTCCAAGCCAAAAATCTATAATCAATCTTATTCCTCAAATGAAACACGCTGGGAAAAGTGTGTGAGACTGTTGTTTCGCCTCCTAAAATTAGTTTTCTTTCATAAAAGATAATTCGAACATCTCCATCAATCTAAATTTATATGTAGAAATTAATCAAATATTTTATTTTTTACTATCATTTTATAATAAAAGCCAACCCAAAAATTTATAATCTTCAACAAATAAAATATATTTAAAACATATTTTTTTTGAAATATTTGTTTACACATTAAATAAAAAATGTTATCTTTTACTAATTATAAGATATAACATATGATTTGAGGACATTAAACACATGCTCCATAATCAAAGGTTTTGTTTAGATAATATAGATTCTCATTTGGCCTAACTTGAGGGTTTTCTTGAGAGCGATTATGCTTCTGGTGACCTCATAGGTCCTTTGGGTTCTAGTGCTTAGGCACTATCTGCAATATCCTCTTTTGATTATGATTAGATATGGTAGGCTTTCATGTCCTTTTGTAGTCAATTTTGGTATGTGGCCAGTAAGTTTGGATTATAATGTGGAGATTTGTTTCTCTGGTATGCTTTTTGAACATGGTTGTGCGTTTGATGATATTGTTAGTGGCTCTATGTAGTTATCGATTTGTCTATGCTCTTATGGTTGATTATGAATTTGGGAAGCAAGGTTATGGTTCTCTCTTATGTATTTTGATATGGATGGAGGCTAATTGTTATTATATTTGGCTTCGTACATAGATGGTTGGCTCTCTGTTCATGTTGGTTGCTATGGGTTCTAAATTACTCAGTGGATGGTGTCTTTTTGCTTATTAGTATTGGTTTCAAGTGCATTATGTTGTCTCCCATCAGGAGGATTGTAGGTTATGTTTTTCTTTGGGTTATGATCTTAGATGGTGATGATATATGCTCTTGGTGGCGTGTTCAACATTGGTTAACTGAAGATTGTGCTTTATTATGTTGATTTTAGTTCAATATGTTTGCTTCAACTCTATGGTTTATAACTCAGTGATCATAGAAGATATGTCTTTTGTGAGCCTGATTTCATTCTGCTACTTATGTCTATATGGTGATAATGGGTTGGTGGTGTTATGCTTTGTTGATATGGATTGAGCATTTTTCTCTATGTTTTATGTGGTATTTCGTTTTCTAGGTTATTTCAGTTTTATGATATATAATGGTAGGTGAGATCTGAAACATAAAACTCTGTAATCTTGTTTTGTTAATAAAATACAAGTATTATAATTTACAATAAGAGATCAAGTGTGTTATTTTTCATTATCCAACTAATTTTGTATTAATACTTGCTTATGTCTAAAAATGAGATATCTAAAGTAAGCTGATGAAGAAAATTTAACATTAAAAATTTGAAGATGATAGTGAATTCTTTGAAAGCTCAATTTTGATTTGATAATATAAATTATTATTTAACTAATGTTTTTTCATTCAAATAATGAAATATTTTAGATATAATTAAGAAATATGAACACTAAAAGTTGAATTTAGCTAGTGATTTAATATTTAGTTGAATTTACTTAATATATAAATATTAAAGTAGAAATGTTATTTTATCTTTAAAATAAAATAGGTAAAACATAATGGATAGTGGAAATAATTATTAAAAAAAAGTATACCATTTAAAATGATTTGTCAAGGGACTTTCACTTTTATCGAATATCTTTGAAAAGTAAATAAATTTAATTTAAAGATTTATTTACTAAAAAAAATTGTATTTTGTATAAATAGTAAGTAAATACAAACATTTACACATGCTAAGAAAAAATTGTCATTGTCTAAACATGGTACAATTTTTAAGTTTTTGGCCAGAGTATGGCTAATTGTTTTTGGCCAAATAGTAATTTTTGTTGTTTAAAATGAGTTTTTGACTACATATATAGATTCAACACCTTCAAAAAACCATAACCACAATGCTTTTGTTTTGGAGGTTCTTGTTGTTTATTGTATCCTCTTGGCACAAAGCTCTTGCAAATCCTAGGTTTTTAATGGTATGTTGTATTGTTTTATGGTTATGTGTGCTTGTGGATGTTTCTGCTCTTGTTTTTATGGAGCACTGGTTATTTTTTGAAGACGTTGATTACAATTGTTTGGATAAGGATTTTAAGTTCTTGTTGGATATTATTTTCCTGTTCGCAACCCTTGAACAAGTGTTATGTGGTTTCAATTATGAGGAATTTCTAATTTAGTTGGTTCTACGTTTTGATGGTATAGATAAATTGAGATTGCTTGTAGCTTTGATCTTTATCTAATATAATGAGCATATTTTTTCTCTAATGTCTATTTGATATGGGTGATACAGGTTTTATAGGTTCATTTTTATTTCTGACTAGAAATGATATTGATGCTTTAATGTCTATTTGATATGGGTGATATTGGTTTTATGGATTAGTTTGTATTTCTGAGAGGTCTGGAAATGATATTGATGTAATCTTTCATTTTGATAATGAATACAAAACACAATAATATACACAAAAAAAACACCTTAAAAACCCTATGGGGTACTTGGATTATAGAGAGTTTACAAGCAAAATTTATAATTCCAAAATTTAGATAAATTAAATTAGAAAATATGCCCAAAATTGTTTCAAAACTTCAAAAAAAAATAAAAGAAAAATAAAAAATTCATAGTTTTAAATTAAAATACTTATTATACTCGTCATAGGCAATATATATTGTAATTACACTTGGTCAAATAAATTTGATTTTTTAATTAGTCGATTAAAATAAAATATTTGAACTATAATTTTATAAAATTTTTAAAATAAATAGATATTAAGTATTTAATAATTTCAGAATATATATTTAATTTTTTTAATTATATTCTTAATTTTGAATAAGAAAAAAGTATTGATATGACTAATTTTCTCGTCTTTATGTATATAGCACTGGTTCAAACAAAGCAATCCACTATTGAGATATGTGATATGTATATAGCACTGGTTCAAACAAAGCAATCCACTATTGAGATATGTGATATCTACGCCATCCGTGTGAGACCCACTAAAGGTAAAGGTAGTGGTTGTGAGATGCTTAATAAAATACAGTTTTTAAATGAAATTTCAAACCACTACCCTTGTTAGTTTCCTTCCACTTTCTAAAAATAATGAACCTTTAGAAAAGAATTTATCGAAAACACCTCCTACGTAAATTATGACATGTCTTTATGTCAAACTATGCCAATGGTCATCCACGATATCTTGACTACAGGAAGAAAAGGTAGATTCATGCAGACCAACCTACAGGTGGTGTATATTTACGTATGACATGTTTTTATGTCAAACTATGCCAATGGTCATCCACGATATCTTGACTACAGGAAGAAAAGGTAGATTCATGCAGACCAACCTACAGGTGGTGTATATTAAAATGAAAAGGTAAATTAAGTATACTATTTATTTAAAAAAATGTTAATGTTTCTAATTTTATCGTGTTTAGTTTTTAAGATAGGTTTGAACCACTTAAAGTTTAATATGGATTTAATTTTTATCAATTCATTTAATTTTTGTTCACCGGTTGGGATGAGATTTCTCAATAGACACAATTTAAGTTTAAATTTCAATAGAACCATTTCACATGTGTGAAAAAAGGTGTTTGATTTTTTAAAATTGGTTATATATATATATATATATATATATATATATATATATCACTTTTTCTTTAACATTTTAAATTAATAAATAAATATTAATAAAATACTTTATTATCAGTTTATCACAAAACCTAATTCAAAAATTTATAATCAATTCTTAATCAATAAATTGTATTTGGAAAAGTGTATGAGAAAAAGTGTTTCACCTCCTAAAATTAGTTTTCTCCCCTAAAAGAATTCACTCCTACTTTATTCTTTATTATCATTTTATTAAAAAATTCAATCCAAAAATTATAATAAAATTAAATAATTTTAAAAATAATGATTTACACACAATAAATAAATAAAATGTTATTTTTATTATTTATAATACATAACCTATGATAAATATGGGGAAGTGGACATACTCATTTTTATCTTCAAATAATTTTGTATTATTATTCTTTTATGTCTAAAGAGTGAAATATTTTATGTAAAATTTTGAAAATGATAGTGAATTCTTTCATAGATTGGTTTTAATTTAATAATCTGTATTATTTTTTATTATATTTTTTAATTCAAAGAATGAAATATTTTTTTGTGATGGGTGGTATTACTAATGTTAAAGGAGACTCTTTGTGAGATGTGCCCCCTTGACAGATGGATCAAACTTGTTATGGGGTGGTAGAAAATTGGTGGAGGGTGTTAGAAGATGTAGTACAAGTTTAGTCGATTTAAATTAAGGCTTGTGTATTTGGGGTGGTGAGGGTACCTAACTTGTGGGAAAGGAGGTGAGGTTGTATGCTCGCCTTCCTTCTCCTTGGCTTGGGTGGTGTCATTGTTATTTGTGGTTTTGTGGAGTGTGGGTGAAGTTGGTTTATCTCAGGGATTTGGCTCTATGATATGAATTGCATTTGCAGTGGCCAGAGTGCTAAGGAGCAACATGTTCTGCCATGTTAAAAGATGTTTCCTTTTAGGTGGACCTTCTCGTTTGGTTTGCATGGCACAAAGTGCTGACACTCCTTGGCCTCCTTTTGGAGTTTTGGTCACAGTCTCTAGATGATGAATCTATATGGTCAGATGGCTCAATCTTGGTACTTTCTCTTTGCACGTTTTGATTATGGCATGAAGGTGATATTGATTGGGAGGGTATCATGGCCAGTTTTGGATATTTCCCTTTCTACCGACTTAATGGATATTTTGGAAATTGTGGCATGCACTCATGAGTTGTTTAGTTATTGGCTCTTTTTGTTTTGCTGGCAGTTTGTTGTTGCTCTTGTATTTGGTAATTCCTTCTTCAGGTCTTTGTGACCTCAAGTAGTTGGCATGATCACTGTCGGATTTGGTACATACTTGTTGTTATTTCTCGTTGTGTTTATACTTGCCGTGGCCAATGGCGGGCTTTTGGTGGTGTGGTCGACTGAAAATGATAATGGTCTAATTTTAGCTCTGTAATGTTGTCCTTTAGGGTGTAAATGGTTCTTCTTTTTATGATGGTGTTTGTATTGATAATGTGTATGTGTGATGTACCTCTTTTTTTATTAATAGAAAGCTTTTCATGGTAGTTTAAAAAAAATGAAATATTTTAAGTATTATGAAGAAACTTAAACATTAAAAAATTGAAGATAATATAAAACTTTTTGAAACTATGGTTTTATCTTAATTATTTAAAATGAATAATATTGATGAACAAGTGTGTTTACCTTAATTTAGTTGTAACTATCCATTTACATGTTATTGATTTAATATTTAATTGGAATTTAGTCATATAATTACTAGAGTAGAAACATTACTTTATCTTTCAAATATAATAATTTACATGTTAGTGATTTAATATTTAATTAGAATTTAATAATATAATTACTAAAGTAGAAACATTACTTTATCTTTCAAATATAATAAATAAAATATAATAGATAGTAAAAATAATTATTAAGAAAAAATATATCACTTAAAATAAATTTTTAATGATTTATAAGAAATATTTTTACTTTTACTAAATAGCTTTACATATTAGATCATTAACATATTTTCATATATAAAATAATAAATAATAAATTTAACATTTAAAAAATAAATAAATAAATTATATTTATTTAAAAAATTATATTTTAAATTCAGATAAATACAAACAAACACTTACACATGCCAAAGTAAAAAAAAATTAATATGTATATATTTTTTTGCTAATTTCAAATTGAAGTTTAACCACTTAAAAATCCAAAAACATTTAAGTCTCATCCTACAAATAAGTATCCCATCAAAATACTTATTAAAACAGTGGTTTTCAACTTTATGTCAATGCATGGGAGTTGTTCTCCATAATATGAGAAAAAGGGGTTTCAGAAACCAAAAGAATCCAACTTTTGAAATATGTGGTGTCTACTCAATCCAGAATTCTTCTCCATATATCAGAAAAAAAAAAGAGTTTAAGAGACCAAAAGAATCCAACTTTTGAAATATGTGGTGTCTACTCAATCCAGAATGGGATCCACTAAACTAGTCGGTGCACTAAAGATAAACCCTGAGTGAAAATGTAGATTAAGAAAATAATTTCTCCAAAGAATCAAGTTTAGAATTTATCGAGAATAACGTTTCATGTGAAATTATGACACGCCATTATGTCGTACCATGCCAGTGGTTGTCAGGTTCGTGCAGACCAAACCATAGGTCATGTGCACTCAACGCGGAAATTGCTGGCACGCGTCGGCGTCACTTTCATCGCATCGTTTATATAAATTAAAAAAATTAAAGGAAAGAGGTCATAAATTTCATTGAAGGTAAAGGGTGGACTCCGTTTGCTGAGAAAACCTAGAAGCCTACCGGATTTCAGAGCGGTTTTGTTTTACCAAGTACTTTGAGAGACAGAGAGCGACCTAGGCCGAGTGAACTAGTGGTAACTTGGGGCCATCCGCTGGGAGACAGAGCACAAGAAAGGCTAAGTGAAGTAGTGGTAACCTGGGTCATCTTCTGGTAGCCATTTTGCTCCTCAGAACAACCAGACGATCTTGTAATTTCAATCTGTGAATATAGTATGGCATCCTCATCCACCTCTTATGCCAACAAAAACTACAATGTTTTTGATATTTTTATTAATCATCGCGGTCCAGATTGCAAGAAACCCTTTGCCACCGATCTCTACAATCGCCTTTGCAAACACGGTCTCAGACCATTTTTGGACATCGAAGAATTGCGAGAGGGAGATGGCCTAACTTGTCAAATCGAAGGCGCTATTCGAACAGCCTCCGTTCACATTGCTATTTTCTCTCCCCGATATGCAGAATCGGTGTGGTGTTTGAAAGAACTCGTATTGATGTTGAAGTCGAAGGCACCTATCATTCCTGTTTTCTACCATGTGCACCCATCAGAACTTCGTTGGACGCAGCGCGAAACTGGACTGTATGCTAGAGTCTTGCGCATGCTCCCGTGGGTTTTTCGCATGCTCCCGTGTTGTCTTCGCATGCTCTGCTCTACGAGGGGCGAAAATGGTGTGTATGCTCGATCCCTGCGCGAGCTTGGAGAAAAGAAAACAATCCACTGTCAAACTGGTAAAAAAGAGCCGCGATATGACCCCAGTATTATTAAAGAGTGGAGGGACGCTCTTTTTAATGTTGCAGACATAAGCGGTTTTGACCTGGAATCTTATAATGGGTGAGAACTCCGTTCGATTCTCTCTGTTAGTCTTAACTTTAATTTGCTAGTATTAGATTTGTTGCATTTCTGAATCGCAATTGTATTCTGGATATTGTTTAGTGACGAGCAGCAGCTCCTGGAAAAGATCGTGGAAGAAGTCTTAAAAAGAGTTCCAAGAAAGCTCCACGTTTCCAAATATCCAATCGCTTTGGAACAGAAAATTGAAGATTTTGAAAGGGAAATGTGTTTGCAGCAGCAAAGCGAGCAGACCAGAGTTATAGGAATTGCAGGACTTGGAGGGGTTGGTAAAACAACCCTCGCAAAAGAAATATTTAACCGTCGGGGATCACATTTCAATAGATCTTGTTTTTTATTTGATGTTAGAGACAAACCTTTAATTTCTCTGCAGAGTCAGCTTCTTAAGGACTTGGCTGAATGGGATAGGCAGATAAACAGCATCGATGAAGGTATAAAGATGCTGAGTAGGTATCTCGCAGCTTCTAAAGCTATCATCATTTTAGATGATGTAGATGATATTAAGCAAATGGATGCATTACTTTCACCAGCTAAGGATGTCCTGCCATCCGGTAGCTTGATTTTAGTTACCTCTCGTAATATGGATGTTCTTATAAGAGGGGGAATTGTAGAGTCGTGCATATACAAGCTCACAGGACTGGATCCGCAACAGTCGAAAGAGCTCTTCTGTTCTCACGCCTTTGACAAATCTTATCCAGATGTGGATTTTGAAGAAGTAGTTAATCTGTTTTTGGAAGCCTGTAATGGATTGCCGCTATCTCTCACAGTGCTTGGGGCGCATCTGCATGGTGAAAAACATTTGAAGTATTGGCATGCCCAATACCGCAAAATCTCCAAAGCACTTCCCACGGATATCCAAAGCAGACTCAGAATTAGCTATGACGGTCTGGAGAAAGAGGAGAAGCACATATTCTTAGACATTGCTTGTTTCTTTCTACACAAAGACAGAAACACAGCGATAAGAATATGGGACGGATCTGGCTGGGAAGGAGAGCTGGGTTTTCGGAATCTACAAAACAGGTGTCTTGTGGAAGTAGACAAAGAAAATCGAATAAGAATGCACGACCACCTTAGGGATATGGGGAGAGACCTGGCGGAGAAAGAGCCTCCAGACTCTTGGCGTCGTTTTTGGCGTCCAACTGACAACCTTCTTTATCAGCACTCTCTTGTACGTATTTTGAAGCTTCAGAGTGACACTGAAAATAATGTTCTGATATCAAATTTTGAAATGCCGTTATGGTGTGAATTGTCTGTAAATTGTGAGTTTTTCATCTAATTTGCATAAATATCGATCAATCGTGTTTTAGGTGCGTGGAGTTACCGTTGTTCCGAGTAATGGCCCGGAATGGTCTCCACAACATTTCAAAAGCCTTGTGGAACTCACAGGCAGGTTGCAGCTTCTTGCGGCAGAAGGTGATTGTGTGGAAAGCATATTGAATGTTGCTCAGCCACCAGAACTAATATGGCTCCGCTGGATTAACTGTCCGTACTCCTCCCTGCCTTCATGGATTTTAATGAAAAATTTAAGAGTTTTACAAATAAAGGGGGAGTTTGAAACAATCTGGGCAGACGAATGCCAGGTAATTATGTGATTTTGTTTTCGTCTAAAGTTTTGCATTTTTCAATTGACCTTTATTATAAAAATTTACTTGTTCTAGCACAATTTACAGAAATTGTGCCATCCAGTGTCAAGCCCAATTTAAAATATGAAATTGCAGGCACCTGTGCAGATTAGGGAGTTGGAAATTGATGGTCGCGTTCTCAATATTCCAGAGTCCATTGGGAGGTTAAATTATCTGGAAAAATTTATCTTGCACAACAACAACAATGAACCGGTTGGTCTGAATATCGTGCCAGATGAATTGTGTCGTCTGCAGTCCTTGAATTACTTGAAGTTAGTGGGTTGTTCAGAGATTAAGTCGCTGCCAGCTTCCTTTGGCAATTTAAAGAACCTCCAGACTCTCGTCTTGTCCTTAAGCTCCCAGCTGCAGAGGCTCCCAGATTCCCTTGGCGGGTTGACGAGCCTCCAGACTCTCGGGTTGTCCTCCTGCTCCCAACTGCAGAGCCTACCAGAATCACTTGGCGGGTTGACGAGCCTCCAGACTCTCAGGTTGTCCTCCTGCTCCCAGCTGCAGAGCCTACCAGAATCACTTGGCGGGTTGACGAGCCTCCAGACTCTCGACTTGTCCTCCTGCTCCCAGCTGCAGAGCCTACCAGAATCACTTGGCGGGTTGACGAGCCTCCAGACTCTCGGGTTGTCCTCCTGCTCCCAGCTGCAGAGCCTACCAGAATCACTTGGCGGGTTGACGAGCCTCCAGACTCTCGGGTTGTCCTGCTCCCAGCTGCAGAGCCTACCAGAATCACTTGGCGGGTTGACGAGCCTCCAGACTCTCGGGTTGTCCTCCTGCTCCCAGCTGCAGAGGCTCCCAGATTCCCTTGGCGGGTTGACGAGCCTCCAGACTCTCAGGTTGTCCTCCTGCTCCCAACTGCAGAGCCTACCAGAATCACTTGGAGGGTTGACGAGCCTCCAGACTCTCGGGTTGTCCTCCTGCTCCCAGCTGCAGAGCCTACCAGAATCACTCGGCGGGTTGACGAGCCTCCAGACTCTCTGGTTGTCCTCCTGCTCCCAGCTGCAGAGCCTACCAGAATCACTCGGCGGGTTGACGAGCCTCCAGACTCTCGACTTGTCCTCCTGCTCCCCGCTGCAGAGCCTACCAGAATCACTCGGCGGGTTGACGAGCCTCCAGACTCTCAGGTTGTCCTCCTGCTCCCCGCTGCAGAGCCTACCAGAATCACTTGGCGGGTTGACGAGCCTCCAGACTCTCGACTTGTCCTCCTGCTCCCAGCTGCAGAGCCTACCAGAATCACTTGGCGGGTTGACGAGCCTCCAGACTCTCGGGTTGTCCTCCTGCTCCCAGCTGCAGAGCCTACCAGAATCACTTGGCGGGTTGACGAGCCTCCAGACTCTCGGGTTGTCCTCCTGCTCCCAGCTGCAGAGCCTACCAGAATCACTTGGCGGGTTGACTAGCCTCGAAACTCTCAGGATGGACGGCTGCTCCAATTTGCAGATGCTCCTACACTCCTTTGGCATGTTAGCGAACCTTCAAGATGTCGAAATTAAGGATTGTAATGGCCTGGTGGAGGTTGGAGCATTTCCAGCAAGCCTGAGAACCCTAAAGTTGGAGGGTTGCGGCGCATTGAAGAAAATAGGAGGGTTTTCTGGTGTTTCAAAACTTCAAATGTTGAACACTAGCTGGTGCATGGAATTAGAGGAGCTGCCAAGTTTTGAAACCTTGGTATCTTTGGAGGACCTGTGTGCATTTAATTGTCTCAAGTTAAAGAGCTTACAGGGGTTAGAGCATTCGACAAAGCTTCGAAAGCTGAATATTAACTGGTGCATGGAATTGGAGGAGCTGCCAAGTCTTGAGACATTGGTATCTTTAGAGGAATTGTCTGCATTTAATTGTGTCAAGCTGAAGGGCATACATGGGTTGGAACGGCTAACAGAGCTTCAAAAACTGAACATCAGCGGGTGCATAAAACTGGAGGAGTTGCCAAGTATTGAGAGATTGGTATCTTTGAAAGAGTTGTGTGCATTTAATTGTGTCAAGCTGAAAAGAATACAGGGTTTGGAGCCGCTGTCAAATCTTCAAACGCTGAACATTAACGGGTGCATAGAATTGGAGGAGCTGCCAAATATTGAAACATTGGTATCTTTGCAGGAGCTGTGGGCATTTAATTGTGTCAAGCTTAAGAACATACAGGGGTTGGAGCATTTGACAAAGCTTCAAACGCTGAACATTGACGGGTGCATGGAATTGGAGGAGTTACCATGTATTGAAACACTGGTATCTCTGCAGCGGTTGGCTGCGCGTAAGTGTTGCAAACTGAAGAGTATACCGGGCTTGGCGCAGTTGACAAAGCTTCAATTACTAGATGTTAGGGAGTGCTCTGAGTTAGAACACCTGGCAGGTGTTGAACAGTTGGGGTCGTTGGACACACTTTATGCCTCTGGATGTCCAAAACTGCGGTGGTATTGGGGCGACGTGGAGGAATTGCAGCAAAGATTGAAGGAAGACTTCATCGTATGAAAATATTATTTATTCAATTGTTTTAAATCCCGTTTGAATCACAAAGAGTTTGTTTTTTAGCATCTTGCTTTACAGTCCCGGTGATTATTCATTTTATATGTGGGGATATTTTTTCTATAGATAAAGGTATGTCGGTTTAAGTGGTTTTCTTGTATGGTTGTGGATGACATGAACGGCGACCGGGTAGGATTGTAATTTTTGTGAATTTTATATACACGTCTAAAGTTCAAATTCAAAATAAAATTAAATAAATATTATTAAGAATTTAAATTATTAATTAAAAATATTTTAACGTAGAACGCAAATACACAAAAGAGTTAAAGCAAATACCGAAGCTTTAAAATGATATTTTAATTTCATTTTTTAACAAATTAATCCAATTACAAACACGAGAAAAATACCCAACAATCTGGTAGTCAAGATTTTAACGAGTGTATATGCTTTCAGCTAATTGTTCAATCTTTTAGGTTTCTTCACTAACTATATATTTAAATGGTTGTTGATATATATTTTATTTTAAAATAAATAAATAAATAAATTTAATTAATATTCATTTTAAAATTTTATATTTTTTAAATTTATTTTTAAATAATTATGATGATGATGATGATGTTTAACGTCCGCTGAGACCAAATAATGATCTATGGGACCTAAAAAGACAAATTATTTATTTTGATTTAAGATTTTATTCCTATGCTCAAAAAGCTTGGACAGAAGCCTCCCGAGTTCACTATAATTTTGGCATTGTAAAAGGCTAGGAAGGTCAGTATTGTAACAAAGGTTGTGAAATTGAGATCTAATGTGGTTGTATGCAGGGCACTCTAAGAGGAAGTGGTTTTCATCCTCGATGCTCCCATTCTCACAAATATGGCAGATCCTTTCCATCCATGGCGTTTTAGGAACTATCCAGCGGCCAGTTTCGCTATGGAGCTCATGAGAATTCGTTCTAATCTTTGCTATATTAATTTTCTTTTTTGAGCTAGTTAGAATAGAGAGATACTTTTGATCTTCAAGGGTGGGGTTGATGACCTTCTTATAATAACTTAATTTTCTTTTAGACGCTAAATCTTTCTCACACCACAATTTTTCTTTGAACTTAGAAGTAACAATATCTTTAATGTTATTTATGTTTTGCAAAGCATCATTCTCATTGATCTCCCAATAGTTTAACCAGGCCCTTGTGTCCTTATGCAATCCTCGGTTAAGCCTTAGGTGATTTTGGCTGGAATTTAAAGCTAGCTTAGGAAGTCTATGATTGTCTATGTTATTGAGCTTGTGCTTGTACATCAGAAACCTGAGCATAGCTAGGCTCTCAATAGAAGAAAGACCTGCTTCTATAAGGAGAATAGGATAGGGTGTATTACTTTTAATTTTCAGGTTATAAGTTATAAAACGCTTCTGGATTTGTTCAATCTTCCTCTATGATTCCCTCGAGATGCTGCAGCCCCAAACTTCACAGCCATATAAGATAACAGGAGTGACTAAAGTTTCAAAGAGGAACTTCTTTTTATCCCACATTACGAGGTTTGCTGTTTTACAATTATTTTCAAGACCAAAATAAGCTTTCCATCCCCCATTGATCCTTTTCTCAATGCTATGGTTCCAGTTGAGCTTGTGATGGATATCAATTCCTAGGTACTTGTAAGAATACACTTCCTCCAAGTTATTATTGTCATACGTAAAATTAGCGCAAGTGTCCTTCTTAGATTTGATAATCATAACTTTTGTTTTGTCTGTATTAACAGTCATACCCATGGTAGAGCAGAAATCCTTAAGAAGCTTGAGTTGCTTATCAAGATCAGAAGGGCACCTTGCCAGAAGAACAATATCGTCAGCATAGAGAAGAAGGATAATGACTATCCCAGCCAAGATTGTGCCACCACATCTTGCTTCTTCTAAATAACCTTCGAGCTTATCGATGTAAATGCCAAATAGAGTAGGGGAGAGGGGGCAACCTTGTTTAACTCCGATGTTACACTTAATATCTTTTGACCACCCCTCATTGTTCTTTAGCTTGGCAATTACATTCTCGTATAGCCTTATAGCAGCAGCTCTTAACTCAAGAGGAACCTTTAGCTCTTCTAACCTATTCCAAAGGTTGTATCTAGGAACCGTATCGAAAGCCTTTCTAAAGTCTACAAAGCAGCAGAATAAATTGGATTTATCATTACGACATTCCTCCGCAATGATCCTTAGCGTAACAAGGTGGTCTGTTGTTGAGTGATGCCTTCTGAAACCTGCTTGGCCTTTAGCCCGCTTACCTTCACTTTCAAGCCATATGCTTAACTTTTTTTCCAGAATACTACCATATAATTTGGCTAAGAGAGGGCTGATCATAATTGTTCGATAATTAGAGGGGTTATTTGTATCTCCACTTTTAAAAATAGGGATAATGAGGCTCTCAGTCCAAGGTTTAGGGAACCCTTGCTTAACAGTTTGATTGAAAAGCTTGTGGATGTGGGGGATGAGGACAGGGCTTCCAATTTTTAAGATTTCTGCCTGGTAACCTTCAATGTCCTTAGCTTTCCCATTCGCGAGGCGATTAACCCCAAACTTAATGTCTTCTAAAGAGAAGACTTCTTTCGTTGTGAGCAGGGTTTCCGAATTATCTGTGACATTAGGAGATTCATAAAGCTTTTTAAGATAAGAATTCCAATCGTGAAGAGCAATTTTATTATTATCCTTAGTCTTCCTAGTCAGAATATGCCTCCAAAATTTCTTAGGAGCTACTTTAGAGAGGTGTAAGAGATTCTCCTGTCTTTGACGAATGTACTGCCTCTTTTTCCTTTTAATTAGGGCTTTGTATATTCTTATCTTGTCCATTTTAAGAGAATCATCAACAGCTTTCTTAATTGCTCTCCTCGCATTTTTACAATCTTTGTCATACCAAGGATTGGTTTTGCTATTTCTTTTATTATTAGAGACTTCAATTGAGAACTTTTTAATAAAATATGAGAGGGTTGTAGTAAAATTATGATATAGGTCTTCTATGTTATTTATACTAGATAAAGGAGGCAAATTAGTTTTTAATTCATTTAGAAAGAGGTCCTTTTTATTTTTATCAAATATTAAGTTCTTTTGGTTGTAAGTATTATTTTCTATGGGAGCTCTATGCATGACAAAATTGAGGGTTATAAGTAAAGGCCTATGATCGGAGTCAGGCTCGTGGTCGTTTAAGATGTCAAAGTTTATCATTTCGTTGTATAAAGGAAGATCGGAAATAACGTAGTCTACCACGCTGCTACCAAGTCCATGGATGCAGGTCATCTTGCTGGAATTGGGCCACTTTTTTAGACCGTTGCAAATTATGAGATCCTGAGCACTACAGAGCTTGACAAGCTCTGACCCAAACAAATTTTCCCCGAGGTCTTTAGAGCTCCTTTTGTACCTACTAGCCAGGGTAGGGTCTTCGTCTAACCAAAGAGGATTAGGGTTGGAACGATTGCTTAAAATAATAGCTTGGTTACTTGAAGTTCGGGCATTGAAGTCACCTATTAAAAGGATATTACCATCATTCCTTAGGCTAGAAATATCGTTCTCTAAACTATTGTAAGGGTTAGTTTTATCTAGATTCTTCTTCTTATAGAAGTTAGAATTAATGGGGGGGAAATAACATATTGCTATGTAGGACTTTTTATTATTAATGTCTCTGATCTCTATCCAACTAAATTGGTTATAAGGGTCGTTTTTATAAAGCCTAACATAAGGGGAGATGTTCTTCTTAATGTAACAAGCTATTTCCCCAATGCCTCTACGGGAGGATCGCTTGTTCCATGTAGACCATAGCGTAAAGCCATCTATGTTAGGGACCTTAGATTCTTCGTGCTCCCAAGTTTCAACAAGCAAGATAATATCAACATCATTTGAAATCCAACTTAACTTGGGGCCTTTGTTCCATGGGAAGCCCCAGCAGTTCCAAGAAAGGATCCGGAGCATGTTTGATTGCTATTGATTACTATCTTTTTGGTTTTTGTCCCGAATAAAGGCTTTTCTATTTCTGATTATTGCCCATTTTCCTTCCTTTCTAGCTTCTTTTACCTTTTGTACCTCCTTTCTTAATTCTGCTTGATCTTCTGGAATGAGATCTTCATTTATGAATATTCCCGTTCTTTTTAGACTTGAGGTTTTACTAAGTATGTTGTGCTTATGATCAGTAGAGCTCACCTTTATGCGGATTAATCTTCCTTTATTCTCGGTTAATTTCCCCAACCTTGTTGCTTCTGTGAGACACACTGTTTCAATTTGTAATCTATTATGTAATTCTGTCTGGACTAAGGCTAAAGTATCCTCATCTTCTTCCTCTTTTAAACCGAAGATTATAAGGTTTAAGGTCCTTTTGTTATGTTCGTGGTCTAATTCTATTAATTTTTTCATTTCGTCTTTAATTGGTTTAATATCTAACTTATCTACCACACTATTTAGGGTGAGGCTGCTATTAACTTTTTCTTCTAATTCTTTAATCATGTCTTTCATTTTAAGACCCTCTAAGGTATCAGCGTCTCCTTGCTGGAATGGTTGGTTAGTATCTTGGTTTTGTTTTTCTATAACATGCAATCTAGTCTCCATTGCCTCCATTTTATTCTCCAGTAGTTCTATTTTATTTTTTATTTGTTTCTGGATAGTGTTTTCAAGAGATGCAAATTTGTTTTCCAGCACGGCTTCTAACTCTTTTTGTAACTTGGCTTCTCTTTCTTCTCTGCGTTTCTCTAAAGACTCTATATACTCATAGAGGCCTTGTAGAGTAACTGTGCTAGGTCTGCCCTTGGTAATCTTTGGTAACTGTGGTGAAGTATTCATACTTGAGATTATATGAGCAAATATGTATTAAAAAGAAAAAAGATAAGGAATGTGTGCACCTGATATCCGAACCTGATGTGCGAGCCAAGATCTCCAAGCTTTGGATTGCGAGCTTTAAAACCAAGAGACTGTTTATGTATCGCCGAGACGAGACTGTTTATATATCTTTCGAGCCTGATTATATATATATCACTGAGACTGAGACGAGGAGACTGTTTATATGTGAGATCACCCGGCGAAACTGTTTATATGTGAGATCACCGAGATCACCGAGCTTATATCCTCTGGTTTATGTCACCGAGCTTATGTTTATTTCACCGAGCTTATATGCGAGACTTTAAGATCGGAACCGAGTTCAGAATGCGAGTATATATATGCGAGTATATTAACCTCAAGAGACTGTTTATAACCAAGAGTATATCACTCGGCGAAACTGTTTATATGTGAGATCACCGAGATCACCGAGCTTATATCTTCTGGTTTATATCACCGAGCTTATATGCGAGATCCAGCGAAACTGTTTATATCAACCGGCGAAACTGTTTATATGTGAGATCACCGAGCTTATGTTTATATCACCGAGCTTATATGCGAGATCCAGCGAAACTGTTTATATCACCCGACGAAACTGTTTATATGTGAGATCACCGAGATCACCGAGCTTATATCCTCTGGTTTATATCACCGAGCTTATATGCGAGACTTTATAATCGGAACCGAGTTCAGAATGCGAGTATATATATGCGGGTATATTAACCTCAAGAGACTGTTTATAACCAAGAGTATATCACTCGGCGAAACTGTTTATATGTGAGATCACCGAGCTTATATGCGAGATCCAGCGAAACTGTTTATATATATTAAAAAAATTAATTTTATATATACATAGAAATTAAATTTTATAAAATTTTGATTTTTTTATATTTTTAAATAATTTAATGTTTTCATTTTTATTTTTAAAGAATATGTTAAAATGTTATAAGTAATCAATATTTTATATCCTAAAATAAATTTATAATCTGATGTTTAAAAATACTTATTTGATGTTTAAAAATATTTTTTTTTTTCTGCTTCTAGTATTACATATTATTTTATTTTTTAATACCTAAATAATATATAAATAAATTTAATAGATCTTTATCTTTATATGATAATAATTTTTTTTTGGCAAGTTGAAATTCTTTATGATTTGTGCTCCAAAATAGATATGACTGTACAAACAAAACTAAATCATGATAATTAAAGCTCAAAGGAATCACTTATGATATTTTTATTTATGAAAATAACTTTTTGGAGAAAGTTCTTTTATGCAAATTGGCATCCATTATAAGCTCAATTAGAATTATGGCATTTAGAAAATGATAAATGGAGGTTGGAAAGCTTACTATGGGCTTGAAAATAATTGCAAGTGCCCTCGTCTTTGCATCTAGGATAAAAAGAATCTAATCTAAATTTCAAATTTGGGGTTGCACTATATCCAAAGAGTCATGAAGGAAGCTTGAACAAATCCAAATGTAGTGTATAAGCTACAACCTCAAGATTAAAGGGAATGCTCCCTTCCCTGCTCTCCTAATTGAAGCAAGCCTTTACCCCATTGAAAATATCACTATGACTAGATATCATATGTATAAGAAGTTGTACAACACCGGATGTCAAGAGGCTTCTAAAATTTGCTTCTAACTCTAGAAAAAACCTCCACTTTCAACTCAAGGGAGGGTGGCTTAAGGATGCCCAGTGTTGCCTAGAACATTGGGGAATTCAGATAATATTCAAAATATTATTACTTTCTAATTCAAGGAGGAATTATAGAAAAATAAAGAGCTCGGGGGAAAAAGGAAATTAGTGTATTATAAGGAGGCAATAAACCCAAATCTCCAAAACCAAATTTATCTCTATGTTAGTGTTAAGAAAAAATGAACTACCAAGATCAGAACTAATTCTCATGAGTTTCATAGTGAAATTGTGTTTGGTCAATTCTCAAAACCCCATGGGATGAAAGAGTTTGTCACCTATGTGTTCCTAAGAGGATTGAAGTTGAAAAATATTTTCTCTTAAATTGCATTGAAGATACAAAACACTTCCTCTTAAATTGTCCATCTTATACTTACATTAGATCTAATTTTCAAAATATTTGTTCCTTTTAACTCATTAAGACTATGGTGATCTGGGAGGGTTTCTCTCACTTCTATTTTAGCATAGAAATAAAATATTAAAGAATTTTAATTAATTTCTTACTTTCTCAAGGTCCTATATACCACATAAAATATTAGTGGAAGTTAATCATGACATCATCATTATATATCCTATTTTATATCTTATTGCATCAGGGGCATTCTACAACCCAATACGACCCCAATGTGTAAGTATGTCTGTGTTCAAAGCTAAATTTTAGCTAATGACCCCAATGTGTAAGTATGTTTTTGCTCAAAGCTAAATTTTAGCTAATGTCTACCAACATAAAAATAAAGAATTAGAAATCAAAATAATGTTTATGTCCATCCCTCGAATAAATAATAACAAAAATAGAAAAAAATTAATGTCTGCATTTAATAGTACAACACAATTATCTCATGCATTTAATAGTACTTTCTTTATGATATACATTGAATTTGAATCGATCATAAATTTACCTTCTTACCACGTTAAAATTTCAAATTAGGTAAAATTTTAAACATCTTTATTGTTTACTAAAGTCACTACCATTTCTTAAATCAAAGTATAAGTTTAATTCAACACAAAGAATCCAAAATCTTTTAATATTTCTTTTTGTTAATTATTTGTAAAATAAAACTTTAAAAGGAAAACCATATCCTATGGATATATTAAAATCTCTGTAAACATAAATATTTACTAATATTAAAATATTCAATTGATGTAGTTTTATTATAAATTTTGTTATCATGCCATGTAAAAAACATCATTAAATCTAATATTAATATTAATATATTATAATATAAATATTATTAAACTTAATAACTTTTAATTAATACAATATTAAATTTGTTATATTATAATATATATTAATTTATCATGATATATATTTACTATAGATATATATGGGAGGGAAGAACAAAGACATAGAGTGATATAGGTGGAGAGATAGAGGGATTGAGAGAAAGGGAGAGAGAGGAAGAGAAAGAGAGAAGATTTGAGAGAGAGGAGGAGAAAGGGAGGGATAGAGAGATGGAGTTGGAAGGAGAGATAAGGGGGGAAGAAGAAAGACAAAGAAAGAGAAAAGTGGAGAGAGAGAGAGAGAGTGACAAGGGAGAGATGGAGAGAGAGTGTGTATGTTTGGGAGTGAGATAGAGAGACAAAGATGGAGAGAGAGAGAGAGAGAGAGAGAGAGAGAGAAAGAGATGAGGGGGAGAGACCGAGGGAGGTGAGAGAGATGGAGAGAGAGGAAGGAAGAGAGTGAGGACGTGAGAGAGAGAAGGAGAGAGGAAGGGAGAGAGAGAGGGAGCAATAAGGGAGATGGAGAGAGACAGAGAGAGGAGATCAGGAGGGAAGAGAGATAGAAAGGGCGAGAGAGGGAGAGAAGGGGAAGAGAGAGAGAGGGAGAGGAAGAGGGAGGGAGAGAGATATATATGGAGAAATATTGTGTATGCTTTGGGGATGATATATAAATACAAAAGAGAGGCAGAGGGAGATAGAGATATAGATAGAAGGTGAAGAGAGGGAAGAAGAAAGAGATAAAGAGAGGGAAATATAGATAGATATGGAGAGAGAGAGAGAGAGCATGTGCTTTTGGGAGGGGTGAGATAGAGAGACAAAGAAGGAGCAATGGAGGGAGATATAGATATATATGGAGGGGGGAGAGGGAAGAATATTTCTTACATTAGATGCATTGATTCTGGTGTAGATGGTGATTTCTAATCCTATTTGATTTCTTACATTGGAGGAGATAAAATTAATTAGAAGTGAGATGAGGAATGAAGAGAGAGAGAAGGAGAGGAATGAGAGAGGGAGATAAGACTAAGAGAGAGAGACAGGGAGACACAAATATGGAGGAGGGAGAGAAAGAAGGAGAGAGGGAGGGAGAAAGTGACAGGTTTGGAGGGCAAAGAGAGAGAGAGAAAGAGAGAGATATGGGAGGGGAGAGAGGGAGGTGGGAGAGAAAGGGACAAAGAGGAAGGGAAAGAGAGAGGAGGAGAGAGGGTGAGATAAAGGGATGGAGTTGGAAGGGGAGAGATGGAGGGAAGAAGAAAGACATAGAGAAAGATAAGTGGAGAGAGAGGGAAGGTGTGACAAGGGAGAGATGGAGAGAGTGTGTATGTTTGGGGGTGAGATAGTGAGACAGAGATGGAGGGAGATATAGATATAGATGGAGGTGGGAGAGAGAGAAGAATATTTTTTGCAGTGCATTAATTTCAGTTTATAAAGTGATTTCTAATCCTATTTGATTGCTTGCACTAGATGCATTGATTTCAGTGTAGATGTTGATTTCTAATGATATTTGATTACTTGCATTGATTTTAGTGTAGATCTTGATTTATAATCCTATTTGATTTCTTGCATTAGATGCATTGATTTCAGTGTAGATGTTTTCTAATTCTATTTTATTGCTTGCACTAGATGCATTGATTTCAGTGTAGATGGTTATTTATAATCCTATTTGATTGCTTGCACTTGATGCATTGATTTCATCGTAGATGGATACTTATAATCCTATTTGATTGCTTGCACTAGATGCACTAACTTCAATGTAGATGTTGATTTTTAATAATATTTGATGGCTTTCACTAGATGCATTGATTTCAGTGTATGTTGATTTCTAATCCTATTTGATTGTTTGCACTAGATGCATTGATTTCAGTGTAGATGTTTTCTAATTCTATTTGATTGCTTGCACTAGATGCATTGATTTCAATGTAGATGTTGATTTCTAATTCTATTTGATTGCTTGCACTAGATGTATTGATTTTAGAGTAGATGATTTCTAATTATATTTGATTGCCTGCACTAGATGCATTAATTTCAGTTTATATGTTGATTTCTAATCCTATTTTATTATTTTCATTAGATGCATTGATTTCAGTGTAGATGTTATTTTTTAATCCTATTTGATTGCTTGCATTAGATACATTGATTTCAGTCTAGATGTTTTTATCTAATCCTATTTGATTGCTTGCATTAGATGCAATGATTTTAGTGTAGATGTTGATTTCTAATTTGATGTAACTCGATGTATGATGGTACATTAATTTTAAAATGATTGGATTAAAAGTGTGATTGATTTTAATGTAAGCACAAAAAATTATTAACAACATGCATTGATTTTTTTGTTATAGTAATTCAACTTATTGATATTGGAGAGTAAGAGAGAGAAGGTAAGATATTTACTACAATAGTTTGGGTTAAATATTTGAATAATTTACAATTTCAACTGCCATTTTCATATACTCGATATAAACTGATGGAAAAACTAACAAGTGTGACAATAAGAATAGTAAAAGAAAATAGTTTGAGATTGATCACAATGTAGGCTATTTGTAATTGGCTACATTTTTATTATTGACATTTATTTCATTATCACTTTGCATTAAAAAGATTTATTTCATCATTTTTCACCATTAAAGTTATTAACGATATCTATCATCTCAATACACTGAGGTAACTGAGAAAAATTAAAATTAAAACTACCATTCAAGATATATTTAGTAATACTTGGACGTACACTATTAAGAATCAATTAGTTGTCAAAAGTTGTGATACCTAAAATTAAATGAAATAATTGTGCAGTATCAATCCTCCTGCAAACTATTGACAAGATTGTCTCCTTTCTTCATCACCAACTAATTACTAATAGACAATTACATACACATATAGAAAATAACACAACAAATGTAAAATTAACAAACATTACCATCCAAATCCAAACACTAAAACACAGAAACCACTCGAAGCATCCAAACCCAAACGTATAAAACATTCGGGGCAAGTAACATAAACTAAATTAAAGAAGAGAATGATATGATCATGTGAAGCAAAGAAAACATAATGTAAATTTCAAAGTATGAAGTTATCTCAAACATATACATAATAATGATAATCTAAAAATGTGACATTGTTGCCTTCAGTTGGGATCAACCTAGATCCATCTAACTCCAGATCTATCATGCGTCGAGACAGATCAAATCCCTCGAGGTGCAAACCTTCTTTTTGGAGTGTAGAATTTGATGAAAGGTTTACACCTCGAGGGATTTGATCCCTCTCGGCACATGATAGATCCAGAGTTAGATAGATCTAGGCTGGTGATTATTTAATATTTATTATAAATAATTATAAAAGATAAAATAACCTTGATAATAAAAACTAAATCATTTATATAATTAATTTGTTTTAATTTAGTATTTAAAGAAATATTTAAATTTGAATATCGTAATATTGAGGTGAAGAGTGACTGCAGTTGTATTTCGATCTTGGATCTTGCGAAAACGTTCTTGGGAAACTAAAAATTCACTAATCACCATTAAAAAAGAAAATCAATATACATTTATTTAAAACAAAAATAGAAAAAATTCCAATATCTCAATTGTAATTTTATTGAATAAGGTTTCTCTAGCCTTATGCCCACTAAATTTTTTATATCTATCTTTGTAATTTAATTATACAATTATAATTTCTTAAATAATGTTTGTATAAAGCATACTTTTATATTTTAAATTTTATTTTTATAAATAATATAGTAAAATATTATTATAACTTATTTTTTCTCTATCTTTTAAAAACTTGAAATTTTCCATTTATATAATTAAAATTTTTAATAAATTTTAATTTAAAACAATTAAAACTATGAAAATTTAAAAAATCATGATAAATTAAAATTAATTAAATAATAATCTAAGTAAAAATGAATATTATTTTATTGCTACATATATTTAGAATTATAAAATTAATAAATTTAAAATTTTTAAATTTCTTACATCATTATTTTTATTTTTATTTTTAAATTTTATTTATTTTTTTCATTATTTTATAAATTAATCTGGTTCTATAAAATAATAATATCAAACTCTAAGATAACTGACCTAACATATTTATTATACTTGTCAATAGACAGATTTATATTGTAATCATTTTTGGGTCAAAGGTTTTTGACTTTTTGTTTCCAAATTTTTTAAAAAATTATAAATTTTTTTATATAAAAATAATTTTTCTAAAAATTAAAATTATTTTTAAAATTTATATTTTTTGATGGGTTGAAATTAATGATTAGATTATTTTTATAAAATTTCTTTTTGAATTATTATAAATAAAAAATAAATAAAAATTTGAAAAAATATATATAATATTAAACACTTACACTGTAATGATAACCATTTATATCTAACTATTTTATTACAATGTACAATTAAATCTTTACATATATTAGTTTATGAATTACAAATATAATATTTTTTTAACATATTGTTTTGAAATTTTATAATGTAACCATGAGATAAGATTATGTTACACATTAAAACATATATTTCATAAAATATTATAAGGTTGATACTTCATTTGAATTATATTAATAATTTTGTAATATAAATTATCTAATATTTAAAATTTACATGTTTTTTTTTAATTATATATTTTTTAAATATATTAAAAAAATAAATAGCAATTAAATAATACCATTCCTATAATAAATCATACATAAATTATATAATGACATATTCTAATTAATCTTTTTTAATTTTTGTTAGATGTATTACTTTTACATATATAATGGGATAGGAGATTTAAATTGAAAATTATTTAATTATTTAAATAGGAAAAATGTAATAAATTTCATTTCATGTTTAGTATTGATTTCAATATTAATAAAAAAAATTGTTACTTCTTATAATTTCAAGAAGATTTTGAAGGATTTTTCTTATAAAATTAATAAAAGATGGATAAATTATATCATATTTATATGATGAAAAATATTAGTAAATGAGAACTTTAACATTTAGGTTTATATTTGATATTTTAGAACACTACATTGTTCTCTATGTTTTGATTCAAAACATTCGAAATTTTAAGTTTATGTGATGTTTTCTTTTGGATTCTTAGGTGCTTAGATCCAATTGAAGATAGAGAAATGAGATGTTTGTTTTATATTCTCTCTGTCTAAACCTTTATGGTTGGACATGTTAAAAACACATGTTTTTTTCTTTGTGACTCTATTTCTATCAACTTATGATTTAGAACTCGTGTGTTTTTACCTTTAATTGATTTATGACTAAAACCCTATAACAACTTAGACATGACCTAAAGCATATTAATGTGTTAACCACTAGTAAGAAATTATACATTGTAATCACCCCTCCCACATTTACCCAATTTCACTGCCCCCCTGGGGTAAACATGAGCTTAGGGCTACTATGACATTACTCAACCTCCTATTTATAGTTAAGGAGTGGAATCAACAAAATGGAACGTTACTGACCTTCCTCGGGAGCTACCAGACACTAATGAGCTAATCAAACACTCCTAGTGCCTAAATCCTGAGCTAAAATGACTTTCTTCTCACCTAGACTCCCAACCACATGCATGACAAGGCCTCCATGCGGTTGAGGGCCTCCAACCGCATGCATAAGCCTAACAGGTTGCAGTTATTACCCAAATTCTTCAGTTCATATGGTGTGGTCCCAAATTTTGAGCCTAAATTCCAGGTTAGCCTCCATACCACAACCCAGAACTCAATGAAACTTTCAAGAATGATAAACAACATCAAGACAAAGCCATCCATACAAAAATTGATCAAAAACTTGACCTAAACAGGCCTAACCATGACAGTAATTTCGTCAAACATGTTGAGAACATGTAATCTACTGGTCATGAAAGCATATCTAAACATAGGGGTTTGATACTTATCTAAGAATCATAATGAAGGTCTAATGCCCTCTCATAATAGTTGCAATAACACTTATTAGATCATGCATTCAATAACCATTCATCAACTAATCAAAACATGTCAAGAGCCATAGCTAGAACCTGTTATGAAACCATGCTTATAACCAACATATAACCAGAATAATATCCATGATATAACAACCATCAAGCCACAAAATATAAAGTAAAAATAGTCATGAAAAACAATGGGAAAAGAGATATTATTAACATATGCAAAAGCCAACCAAGTCAGGGACTTCCACATACCACCCAACCATAGATTTATTTGAACCAAATATTTCTTTCAGCCAATAACCCAATGTGTCATGTTCCAAGCATGAATGTGGGACTCAAAACAAAACAAACAGGGCTTCCGGGAGGCTAAACTACCTCCAACCTCAGGCTTTATCGCAATCCCACCAAAAACGGTCAAGGGATCACTAGGCCCAAAACAAGAACATAAACAATGAGGGCTTCTCAGAGATTAGGCCACCTCTACCCTTAGGCTTTACCACAATCCTGCCAAAACTGGTCAAGGGATTACTAGGTCCAAAACAAGCTTGGATGCCTTAGAATTTCTTCACCAATACCTTGAGGAATTTGATTGTCTCCACCCTCAGGATTTACTGTAATCCCGCCAGAACCGATCAAGGGATTCCTAAGCCCTATGGGAATTTTCCTAAGACCACCTCACCCTGTTCCAAAACATTTGGAAATTCAAATCTCAACTAAATGAAAGAACCCTATCACACCATGGTTATTTGGAAATGGATAGGCAAGGTTGAAACCACTGTTGCACCTGGAAAAACCCATGCCACAAACAACAAGAGATCCAAATACATACATGCATGTACCATGCATTCACAAACCAGCTAGGAAATCACACATGAAACCTGTTACTTGAAATTATTTCTCCTGAAGCTGCTTAATCTAACTTTTCCTTACTTTGCTTTCCTTTGCTTTCTCCTCTTAGAGATCTTCTCTCTCTGAGACTAACTCTAAATCCAAATTAACAAAAGGTTGTGAATTGATCCTCATATTCCTTTTTATTATTGAGGCCACTATTTTCTTCATTTTCCTTCAATTGTTCTCTCATGAAAAGTTGTGACCTTTCATCTCCCTTTTCTCCTATTTTCATGTATTTTCATATATAAATGCCAATTAATGCCTCTTTTCCTTTGTCAATGCCTTTGTCAATTTCCTTAGCCATAATAAACCAAAATGAACATCCACTAGGATGTTTTTCCCAACATTCAACTTGGAATATGTGTCTCATGACCTTGGTGCCTTTATTAACTTTATTACATGAACTCTAACCCGAGGTTGTTACAAACCCCTCCCCCTTGGGGTGATCCGAATTGTATCATTATATTATTTGCCATCCATCCCAATGCATTTGGAGTGGAAAAAGTGGAGGAATCAGCTCACAGAACCATTTTTACCAATGGGACCCAAATTGGTGAAACGGGGTCTGAAACGTTTCGGGAGCATTTTGAGGCATAAAACGACATTTTTTTGGGGTCAAAATTCATTGTATAAGTGCCACACCTTTTCATGCTATTTTACACACAAAAAGCTTTCCAATGACACAAGAATCACGTCAATCGGAGTCCGTATGAGAAAGTTATGCCACTCAAAAGTTGACCTTCTTGTTTTCACACCTATAGTTCAGGAGGATACTGTGTCAGCCCCCATTATTCATGGAAAAGGGGATAGCTACATGTTTTTTATGTAGAAGACTCTATAAGAGTCTATTTTATAACTCTAGTTAAGAGTTGATGTAATCAAACTTAACCATTAGTAGGTTATCGATTTGTGTTATAACCGGGCCACTACGAGGAAGATGCATTCCATTCTTTCGAGAGAATTTGTTCCATATATGAGCAAAGATAGCCAGGAGAGATAGGAGATATAGCACACATAGAGGATTTGTGCACTGTAGCAGCCCATGGGCCACATACATTACTTCTTTGTATTTGCAGCCATATTTCCAGACAGAGAAAGAGAGTGAAGCAGCCTCACCTTCTAGCTGGGTTTTCTCCCAGAGAGAATATCTTGTGTCTTATTTGTGTGTGAGCTTATTCTTTTGTTATCTTCTCTTCTGCATAGTTTACTTTTACATGCATGCACTAATTACAACGAGATCTACAAATCTAGAAATTAAATAAAATTGTATTAGTGTAGAATCTCAGATTTTTAATATAATATTATCAGATCTATTGTGACGAACTATCCAGTGGAATATCCACGACAGTTTACGGATCATGGGGGAACATCGACCTCAGCGTTCTATGACACCTATGACTAGCAAGACCGTTGAAAATAAAAACATACTGCCCATGGAGCTTTATAACTTAGCTCGTTGTAGTATTTACAATGACATCCTGCTAAAAAAATGACAATCATATCGTTTACTGGAGCTTTATAACACAACTCATTACAATATTTAAAATAAAAACCACATATACTTATGCACATTTGCTTCAACCAACAAATAACTATATTGTTTATGGAGCTTTATAAACCAACTCAATACAATATGTACAATAATATACACATATACATATGCACATTTTCTCTAACCAGCAAATAAAATGATATTGTTCCCGCATTAGTCGATAAGGGAATCCAGAGGCTCACACCTCCACCATCAAATTAGTATTAGGATTCACCTCCTTCCTAGGATGTCCAGAATCCACTGCCAAATTCAACCTGCATCCAATGTCCAGCGCTACGATCCTTGCACTACTTGTTCTCTAAGTGAACAAATACTGACTCATTGTTCTAGGGCACACTCCTAATGTGCTTCTGATTCCATATTAAATTCTAATTACCAAAACAAATCAATTCCCCAACATTTCCTTCTCTACTACACAGTCCCTTGGGCAATCCGGTCACTCCCTTTCATGCAGTCACTCACCTTCCAAGTTCTCTGGTATTCCCTTTCCTAGATGATCCATCCCTTGGCAAGGTTTCCTTGCATCGGAAGGTCCAAAAATCAAGGCATATCCCTTCCTCAAAACCATCATATCGATCATAGCATGCTCGTGGAAATCAATGGACACTATTGGGTACCAGGTGTCCCACAATAGCCCTACTCTTGAATGCTTACTAACATACTGCTGCCTATTCCAATTCTTTTTGTTGTTTTCTAATCCTTGCAGTTAGTTTCAACCACCCAAACTGGGCATTTCCTTGCCTTCCTATACCAAGCACATAATTTCCATTAGACTAAAAAGGAATTGAAATAAATTCAAATCATACCTGATTGGTGGCCTATCAATAAGGTACACTTGCAATTCTTTTTACTTCTATCACAACAAGACAAACTAGCTCTTCAATCAAATCATCATGTATAAACATATCACATCCCGTTAGCTCAAAACACAACCATCATAAATCAAAATCATAGATCACATGTAACCACCATAAATCATAATTATAGATCACATGTAACCATCATAAATTAGAATCATATGCATAATAAAAAATTGAAATAAAATACCAATACTTATCTTTCAAATGATTCTTTTCTTTTGCCTTTTTTCTTTGTCCTTTTCTTACACACGTTGAATCAGTTTCCAAACCTGCCAAGCACCTAGTGCCTTCTCTTCTCTTTGACCACGTATACACGCTAGTTTGGTTTGCCAACCCTGAAAAGCACCCAATGTATTCTCTTCTCTTTAACCACGTATACACATTGGTTTGGTTTGCCAAACCCAGCTAGCACCCAATGTCTTATCTTCTCTTCAAGAAACAAGGGAATCCAAAGAATAAACTTCCTCCTCCCTCAGTATTAGCAACAAGGGAATCCAGAGACTAAACTTCCTCAACCCTAAATATAAACAACAAGGGCATCCAGTGACTAAACTACCTCAACCCTCAATATCAACGGCAAGGGCATCCATAGACTAAACCTCCTCAACCCTCAATATAAACAACAAGGGCATCCAAAGACTAAACTGCCTCAACCTTCAATATCAACAACAAGGGCATCTAGAGACTAAACCGCCTCAACCCTCAATACGAGAAACAAGGGTCGAGACAATTTGATACCTGCCTGTCCCATCACGTTGTACAACACATACACATACACATTGTGAAACACAGCACATACGCCTACACCTACACCTGGTGTACAACACAATACAAGTGTGTACACATCATTCAATACAACGAACACACATGTTGCAACAGAACGACTACACAATACACATAACACAGTACCACATATACACAACACAACATGTATGACAAGCACACAATACCACATGTACATAGCACTACCTGCACAACATGTACACAACACCACATGTACATAGCACTACCTACATAATGTGTACATAACACTACATGTACACCACACCACTTGCATAATGTGTACACAACCCCACATGTACACAACACCACCTGCACAACTATACACATCACCACATGTACATAACGCCACATGCATGACTTGTACACAACACCACCTACACAAGACACCACATGTAAAACGAGTACACAACATCACATGCACACAAAACCACATGTACAATTATGCACACAACACCACATGTACATAACACCACATGTAAAACATGCACACAACACATGTACATACCACCACATATACAACATGTACACAACACCATATGTACACAACAACACATGTACAACATGCACACAACAACATATGTATGCAACACCACATATACAACATGTACACAACACCACATATGCAACATGTACACAATACCAGTACTGCACATTTAGAGACCACATCGTGTCTACCAAGCATCCTTTCTTCTAGTGTCTTTCCATTATCCATTCCTATCCTAGCATGTCATAGATTGCACTTCTTTCATTCTAATGATGTATCCCTTAGTATAACTTGTCCATAGCATAAATATAAGCATAGTATAAGCACATAATATAAATTCTTAAACGATACTAACCTCATAGACATGTCAAGGATACTCTTCCCACTTGATTCCTCATAAACCAGGAACCTCTTCATGTCATTCACCTATAAGAAATCATCCCTCCAAAAGCATGATCCCTGATGATCTTGTCAGACAATGACATACATACATACATATATACATATAAACATTAGCATAAAACAATTATGATCCCTAATGACCTTGTAAGTTAATGTCATACATACAATATGTATATATATATATATATAAGCATAAAATAATCATGATCCTTGATGACAATGTCATACAATTACATACATACATACATGTATACATATATAGAAATCAATATAATCATGATCACAACATAATTACCACATATCATAAATTCAATGTTAAGAGAACTCCCTTTATCCGTACACAACATGCACAACATTGAGAACAATAGTTCCCAACATAGCCAAGGCCTCTGGCACCTCAAATCCATTTACTTTACTTCTTCCTACTACCTTTCTTGTGACTATCTTGCCACTGTCCATTTACCCTAATGGGCCCAACCAATCCAGCCCACTTTCATATCCTTTCCTTTCCTTCAGGTGCCCTTATACATGCATTAGGATTCATTTGGGTCTTACATTACCTATTGAGTTTCATTCATCTCTCCCCAATCTCCATTAACTTTCCTCTTCCCTAATCAATTCCCAAGACCCTCAAAACATAAAAGGAAAGAAAAAGAAACAAACAAGAAGAAAACCATGAAAAACCAATAACAATAGGACACCACAAACAAAGTGGCATGGCCATGCACCAGACATGAACAAAATTGCAAATCAGGCGCAAACAAATCACTAGACACTGAAAGCATAAGACTAGCAGCAAACACCATGACTCAACCACTTGGGTTCCCAATGCTTCCTAGGAAAATCTCAACCAAAGCCTCCTTCAATATTTCATAAATACATAATTGCCCATGAATAAATAAATATAACATACCAGTTACTTTAACTTGTTGTGCCAGGAACACTTCCTTGTAACTGAACACGTACATATATCATCTCTCAAGGGACTTTAATTCCTCGACGAATCCACCATAACTTGAAACCAATCGTTATACCTGTCAAATACATGTTCATGAAATAGCACACATCCACATAATGTCAGACAAAATCAAGGTTAAGAAGACTTTTTGTATTCATGCAAAGCACTCATTCATTTGGAATTGTGGTTTCCAAACTGAATGCTTGTATGAAGGACATAGGAGTAGCTCCTAGGAGGACACATTTTCTTTTACTAATATTGACTCTTGTACAAGCTTTGGTGTTGATAAATTAGGGAGTTGGTGCTGACAAAAGTAGGGAGTTAGTGTTGATAAATTAGGGAGCTAGTGCTAATAAATCAAAGAGATGGTGCCTCCTTTCAGTTGGTGTTAATAAACCAAGTATTTGGTGCTTCCTTTCAATTGGCGCTGATAAATTTGATTGTACTCTTTATATATATTAAGAAAAGAATTTTGTGATTTTCTCTTGCTTTGTGCTTCCACATAAAAATCCCCGTGCTTCACAAATTTATGTGCTTTGTTTTATATTTGTCATGTATTTACAAGTTTTTGAAGTTAAAAATTGTTAATATTGATTCACACCCCCCACTATTGTTGAATATTCCAACATTAGCTCCTTTCTTTTAAGACCACTGGTCCTACCATTAATAACTTGTCAATTGAGTTTGCGTTATGATGCATTTTTATAACTAATTGAGGATTAAATCTAAATTGGAACCTTGGATTAGATGGTCCTCATCAAAAGACAAACTGTGATATATGACAAAGCAAGAATCAATAACACTAAGATGAAGTATGTATAGTATTGATATGATATCAATGTACGATAGTGGTAAATAATCATATAAAAAATGGCTATGAAGTATTCTCCTTTGGGCATCAAGTTATTTATCATATTAAAAATATTTTGAAATTTATTCAAATGTCAAAACGCATGTATAAATTTAAATTACTTTTTTTAACATAGGATAATGTTAAATCTAGTTTATTCCAGTTCTAAGTAGTGTGGAATTGATGAGCATGCCTAAATTTATGCATCCTTGTATGATTATGCTTAGCAAATGATAAGCACATAGGCACACCATAGGATATGCTTAATTGCAAGTTATGGTTTGCATCATGTGTGAGACCCATAGTTTATGGTATATATTGTACATGAGACATGACCATATATTGTGATGTCTATTGTACGTGAGACAAGAATGCATGCCATGATATGTGTTATACATGATGTGAGATAAGATGTTATGATGTGTATTGCATATGATACAAAATTTTGTTCATGCATATGACATTTAGGTATCAAATAGACATTGGTATCTTGAGCCCTTCAATGAACAAGTTTTACACACATTATGGCCAAAACATCCTATGACCAAGATTTTGATAATCGAATTTTAACACTGCATGAGAGTGTGTCTTTCTTCAATATGGCATGTAATGCAATCAACAATTATGAACTTGCCACTTACATAGCTTTTCTATATTTATCTTCTTAAAGTCCATTATGATTTCACAACACACACAACCTATAATAAGGCCATTGATTCTAAGACTAAATAGAAGTATCTCTATCATTTAAATATGAAATGGAATACAAACACTAATCGTTGATATACATCTTACAAATCTTCTATACTTTTATGTTTGTAGAGGGTATTGTGATTTTAGAACAAATGCAAGTAACAATAAAATTTAAAGGGAAAAAAATAATTTTATGTTGAAAGATATATTTTTATACAACTTTTCAATGATGAAAATTTGCAAAAACCAATTGTATTTCAATTAAAATGGTAAACTAGGTATACCCTTCATTAAAAGTGTTAAGTGAAATCTTGATTTTTTAATTTTTACCATGTTCAACTTCCAAGATATGTTTGAATTCCTTGGAAGTCTTATATGGGGTTTAAGTTTTATCAATTCATATATACATTATGGTTTAGTGGTAGGGATGAGGCTTAGCCATAGATACAACTTAGGTTTAAACCTCAACAAGAGTAGAGCCATGTGTGTGGTTTCCTCACATAAAAGGAAATTCACAAATCTCTAATAATCCAAATAGGTACGCTGACATTAATCATGTGTTTTATTATCATTTTATCAAAAAAATCCAATCCAAAAATTTATAGTCAATTCTCAACAAATAAAGTATGCTTGGAAATGTGTGAAAGAAGATTTTTGACCTCCTTAAATTGGTTTTCTTAGAAAAAAAGAAGAAGAAGAAAGAAAGAAAGAAAGAAAATGGTCACATATCTTTAACAATCCAAATCGATAAAAACTTAACCCAAACACTCATAATCAATCCTTCGTAAATAAAATATACTTAGAAAAATATGGCATTTAAAAGTGGTTTTTTCGTACAAAATAAATGAAAATGTTATCTTTATTATTTATAGGAAAAAACTTATAAGGATTTGAAGGCCCACACTCCTCCTTTCCCATCCTTTCAAATAATTTTGTATTATTATTTGTTTATGTCATACCATTCCAATAACTAAATATCTTAGATTTAATGAGTAAAAAACATGAATATAAAATTTGGAAATAATATTGAATTTTTTGAAGTTTTGGTTTTAACCTAATCATATTTAGGGAGCAATATTGATGAGTGTGTTCATCGTTGTTTTGATGTGATTATCTATTTACATGTTAATGGTTTAATACTTAGTTGAATTTACTCGATAATATAATTATTGGACAGTAAACATTATTTTATTTATAACCTATAACCTTAAGATTAAAGGAAATACTCTCTACCATATCCTCTTGATTGGAGCTAGCATTTCCGCGTTGAAAGAATGTCTATGTTTAAGTATCTAATGTATAAGAAGAAGCTTTACAACATGGAAGACAAGAAGTTCCCCAAAATTTCTTCTAACTCTAGCCAAAAACCCCACCTCTGGCTCAAGAGAGGTTGGCATAAGGATGTCCAGTCTTGGTTCCACATTGGGGGATAAAGGAGGGGATCATATTAGAGAATAAAGATAATATGAAGAGTACTATTACATCCAAATTGAGGGATAAGTTGTGGGATAATAAGGAGTTTGAGGGAAAAATGAAGCAATGGTATTATAAGGTTGTGATTAACCCCATTATTGCTAATCAGAATTATCTTTCTCTCTTGACTAGTGCTACGAAGAAAATGAACATTGTGAAGATAAAAACTAATTTTTATAAACTTCGAAGCGAAACCAGGTGTTAGTCTATTCCCAAAACACTTTGGGACGAAAGAGTTGTCACCTTGTGATACTAAGAGGTTTGAAGATGAAAAATAGTCTCTCTTGGATTACCCAACTTTTACTTACACCCGTTCTCATTTCCAAAACATTTGCCACACTACCAACCTTCTTGACTTGTTAAGTCAACAAAACTATAGAAAGTTCGGGGAAAGCGCCCAGATGAATCCACACTTTTCAAATATGTGACCTCGCGCGGTCGATGTTACGATTCGGCCGTAAGATGCTTCAAAGCAAGACGGTTTCACTAAATGAAAATGCCCACCACTTCCATTGTAACTTCCACTAATTGGTTTTACCTCTTCCGAAAATAATCATCCTATAATATTAAAATAAACTAAAAATTCTCGGAAAAAACGCGTACGTGTTATTGTCACGCGTTTCTAAAAATCTTAAAAGTTTTTTCCCACGTTAAGTTGTTATAAAAAATGAGATAGTTTATATGTGAAATTTTTTAAAAAATAAATAAAAAATGAGATAGTTTATAGGTGAAATTTTTTAAAAAATGAAATGGTTTATATGTGAAATTTTTTAAAAAGTTTTTTGGTTTATTTTTATATTTAATTTATCTAAAATTTGATAAGAATTTATTGAAATCCACACATTTGATAAATGAACTCTTTATAACTGAAATAAACTAAGAATTTTTGAGAGTATTGGATTTATATATACAATCAAAAAATTAATTTAAATAATATAAATTAAAATTTTACCATAAATTTTTTCACCAAAATTTAGCATAAATCCACCAAAAACTCCAAAATACCTCATATATAAACAACTCCCAAATAAATCTTCATATCAAATCTTACTGGTTATCATCCACTATATATGGATGACAAAAGGAACACACTATATCTTGAGGACAAAAAGAAAGGCCGTAGTCTAATTCGCAGGAGGAATTGCCCGGAAAGTTATGGAAATTCTGGTCATATTTAAAGAAAACCCAGCAAAGATTTTTGTAAATCCAAGTTATAATTGTTAAACTTCAAAATTTTAGGTGTCCTAAACGTTTTTGATGGCACTGAATCCATTTCGACTATCACTACCTCTACAAGATATTTTGAAATTTTTTGCCCAGATTCCGACTACTTTTGACCATATGAGCAATTCCTTCACCTTGATAGATGACTAAAAAAAGTAATGAGCAAACCAAACCGCATGTCATCTGTTGGTCAGTCATGACAGTACACCTCCACTAAATAAATTTGCCAACCACTTTCCTGGTTGCTTCCAGCGTGTGTTGCACAGCCCACTAAGTGGTTTCCCTGCCATTTTCACAAAAAGATGCTTCCCCTCAAAAAACGCGTCGAGTCTTATCGACAAAATTATGACACGTCCCAGGTCCAACCATGCCAACGGTCATCCATGATATCTTGCCTGTAAGAAGAAAAAGGTTCGTTCAGACCAGCCATAGGTGATTTGTGCTGAGATGAAAAGGTAAATTAAGTATATACTTGAGTAAAAAGTTTGTTAACTAAAATGTTGATTTTTCAAATTTTGCAGTCTTAAATTTCTAAGATTCTAAGATCAGAAGGTGGTTGGCTTCTTAAAGTTAGTTTCTTTCCCTAAATGGACTTCATATATTTTTAATATTTCAAACTAATAAATAAATATTAGTAAAATATTTCATTATTATTTTATCACGAAATCTAATTTGAATTATTTTTTTCTTAATTTTATGTCAATGAAATGTTTTAGGAAAAGTATTTCATTTCATAAAATTATTATTTTTTTATAAAAAGAAAATTCACACATTTTTAACAAATTTTACATTAATTTTTTATACATAGTGGGAAAATCTATCATAACTTAGTGGCCAAACCAACAATGAAAACAACTAATCACTTGCTATTATCTATGTAGGCTAACTCATCATTGTTATTCAATAAAAACCACGCCACTTGGAATTACGGGTTAAGAGAGAGTATGCCACTACTTTTCTCCTTATAGAAAAGGAAAACAAGCTCCTAATTAAGCAAAAATAGGTTATAGTTTTAGAGCATACTCCAACCCATATAACTATCTAAATTAATAAATAGACATTAATTAAAGATTTAATTTTTCATTATTATTAAAAAAACAAAAACTTACAAAAATTTATAATCTTTAACAAATAAATTATATTTAAAAAATAATTAATTTCCAAAACAATTATTTAAACCTATTAAATAATAAAACTTTATTTTTATTATTTATAAGAAATCACCTATGATCAAAATTTGGAGGCAACCTACTCTTTTCCCATCTTTCAAATAACTTTGTATTTTATTAGTGTATGTTAACATTAATTAAATATTTAATTTTTCATTATTATTAAAAGAACAAAAATAAAAACAAAAACTTACAAAAAAAAAAAAATTATAATCTTTAATCAATAAATTATATTTTAAAAATAACTAATTTTGAAAACAATTATTTACGCCTATGAAATAAATTTTTTTATTTTTATTATTTCTAAAAAAATCCCCTGTGATCAAAATTTGGAGGCAACCTACTCTTTTCCCATCATTCAAATAAGTTTGTATTTTATTGTTGTACGTTAAAATAATGAAATATCTTAGTTAGGATGATTAAAATTTTGAAAATGATTGTGAATTTTTTGAATATTTGATTTTAATTTAATATTTGATTATGCTTTTTATTTAAAGAAAAATATTTTAAGTATAATAAAGAAACTTGGACATTAAAATTTTGAAAATAATATGATTTAACTTAATCATTTAAAAGGATTATTGATTCGATAGCAAATAGGTATATCTTAATTTAATTTTAAGTTGTAACTATCTATTTACATGTTAGTGATTTAATACTTAAGTTAAATTTAAATAATAATACAATTATTAGAATATAAACATTACTTTATCTTTCAAATATATTAGATGGAAGAAATAATTATTAAAAAAAGTTATAAAATTTGAAATGATTCATTAGAGATTTATATAAAAGTTACTACATTTATGATTTACAAGAGATAAACCTTTAATTTTTACCAAATATATTAATATTAAATTTTTAACATATTTATGTTTAGTGTGCAAAATAGTTTTATACTTTTCCTATCAATGAAAATAAAAAATTAAGACTAAATAAAAAAAATTAACATTTTAAACATTTATTTTTAAATAAATTTAACATTTTAAACATTCATTTAAAAAAAATTAAACATTAAAAAAATTAAACATTTATTTATTAAAACATTATATTTTAAATTTCAAATAAATACAAGCCACGTAAATAAGAAATTAATATTTTTTGAATTAAAATCTTTAAAATTACCAAAAAAACATGTGACTCTCATCCTACAAATAAGTGTCACATCAAAATACTTAATAAAACATTAGTGCTCATCTTTATGTGAATCAATGGCACTTGTTCTCCATTATACGACAAGAAAAGGTTTATGCGACCAAAGGACTTCTCTTTTGAAAAATGTGATGTCTACTCAATCTGTTACGAATCCACTAAAAGTGGTCGGTGCTCTAAACCTAATTGGTGGTAGTGGCGAGATTACGATTTTGTTAAAATGAAATTTCGAACCACTTCCCTTCTCATTTTCCTTCCACTTTCTCAGAATAATCGACTTATAACACACAAATTATTTTTTAATTTATTGAGAACAACACTTTAAGTGTAAATTATGACACGTCTTTATAGTGAGTCATCTATGATCCTGACGACAAGAAGAAAAAGTTTCATCCACACCAAACCATAGGGCATGGGTCCACAACGCGAAAATTGCTACGCTCTTGTCACTTTCGGCATTCATATAATGTAATATTCTCTTTTTTATATAGTTAAAATAGACAAAATTTGCCTATGGTATTTATTGTGGTATTTTCCCATTCTATCAATTCATGGTATTTATCTTCGAGGTAAAATAATAAAATAAAGTTTCTAGAGAGTCCATCAGGGGTATAAAAGGGGATAGGAGCTAGGCATTTGAATCATCTTGAGTTATCTATGTATTTTGTCTTTGGTGAGAACTTTGAGAGCCCAGTTCTAATTTGATCCCATGGACAAAAACCCCTGGGTGTAATGTGTGTGGTAGATCTATCCATGGTCCATGATTGTGCTTCAATTTTTTTTTTTTGTTTTCTCTTTTAATGAGCAGTTGTGCATGCCATTGCAAGGGTTCCCATATTATTATATGGGCATGTACTATTTTCTTCAATTAATAATATAAATAAGGCTGCATTTCTAGATCCTGTTGTATTCAGTGTTTTGATTGCAAGGAATTTTAATTAGAACACTAAAGTGTAATACATATGTTAAAATTTTTAAGATTTGTGATCTTATAGTGGTATCAGATTTATGCCTTCCATACACCTGAATTTCATGGTCAATTGTTCATCCTTTGTGTGCACCATCAAAAGGCCAGCATAATTTGCAGAACAACTACATATACACCATAGGGCCGAGCAAAGGCATTATAGTTGAATTAAGCTGGAGATCGTGAGTTATGTGGCATAAATCTCATATCTCGCAGAGCTGTAGAGAAGTCGAGGGCACAATCTATCATCGAATGATCACAAGGATTGCAGAGGGTATTCGTTGAACCACGCGGTCATTAGCTGATATGGCGCATCACTGAATGGAACCAGGCTTGGTTGTCCACTCGTCATTTGGGTAGTTGATATATCATACCATAAATTAAATTTGTGCCATGGACTGGATAAGCAATGGCGGGGGTCGTGGGCTGTGGACATTTAAGTAAAATTTCAGCAGCTATAGCCAAGGTTCAGGGGCCAAGGAACAACCAACATAGATCTTCCATACTGCACAGGTGGTGACTACACGGTACAGAGCTCCTGAATTGTTGCTAGAATACTTACTGTACTCTTCTTCAGTTGACATGTGGGCTGTCAGTTGCATTTCACGGAGATGTATACTCGGTGTTCTCTCTTCAAAATTGCCATGACGTGGAACAAATTCATGCATTATTTTAGTGAGACGCATGATTTTGGTTATTTTCTTTAATTAGTTGTAGAGATTTATTTTAGTACGTCTTGTCTAACTATGTTTTGGAATTTATTTGGAGTTTTGGAATTTTTTTATTTTAATATATATATATATATATATATTTTTTTGATGGGAATATTTTTTGTTTTTTTGAATGGTTGATCTAAGGGATATCACAAAATTCTTTTTTTAAAGATGGAATTTTTCCTAGAAAACACCTATAAAATTATAGGCAAAATTTTAGATGAATTAAAAGAAACATGAGGGTATTTTTGCAGCAATACAACTTTAGAACATAACAATAGACTTTTCTCGAAAAGAGTCTATGCCATTCTGCAACAAAAGTGCCCATGGGAAGTGTAGCAAGGCTAGGGAAGAGGGCCTAAGCTCTTCACACTTGGATTTGAGCTACAATGAACAAATTTAGTCATAGACCTTCATAAGTTGGAGGAATTAGACACATGTCTATCTAGGGTTGGGCAACTAGAATGGAAAAAACTTCGTTGGGCTCTCAAACCATCTATGCTTGCATTAATACAACCCAAACTTTGGGAGCATCCTTGTGAAGAGGTCATGCTCACAATTGCTTCTTGTCTTAGCAGGATCATGGCTTTAAAATTGCAACCACTCTTTACAATAATGATATCATGAGAGAGGTATTGCAGCTGATAATAGAAGCCCTTTAGGGGTTGAACAACATCATGCTTCCTACCTTTCACAAGCAACGCAAAATCTTATAACTCATGGTAGAGTTTAGTTTTGGCACATTCACGCTGAACTTGGAATGTGAGGATTTGATCTTTTAGGTTTTCTAGAAATTTTACACTAATATTATGTCAGCTCATCCAGATAGTATCAAAATAATCATGCATACGATTATCTCCTTGTTTTTAGAAGGAGATGCTGACATCTGCAAGATATTGAGATCCAAATTGTTGACCATTTGGAGAAAGGAACTAATTGTATCACCAACGTCCTATGACATAGTCGAGAAGTTGTTGATGTAAAACATAAAATTTCTCAGAAGGGCGTTGACTAAGAAGGAGCTTAAAATGATTGGTGGAGGAAGCAAGAACAAAGGTAGTAAAATCTGCAGCAAGAATGAGCTAAGAAGGAGAGGACTATGTTTTCTCTATAAGGGACCTTGGGCACTTAACCATTCATGTCCAGGAGATAAGGAGGCAACAAGGGAAAAACAATTGGAGACTCCTCCAGATCATGGGGACTCATCCATAGTTGGGTTCATCGTCTTTTAGGAGAGCACCCATGAAGGATCCAAGTAGTCAAGTACAGATGGTGAGTAGCCGCATAATGTTTTTGAGAGAGACTTACATGACATGTTGATGATAATAAGTTAGATTGAAAAAGTACATGGGGAAAGGAAGGAGGTAATTCCTCCTAATGATATGGTAGACTCTTGTACAATTGAGTCCATAGATATCCAGGAGAACATCCATGAACAGTATGAGAAATTAGGTGTAGATAATAGTCCACCAATACATCCATGTTTGACAACCAGAGAGGGTGAACAACAGATTGTCCCCACACATGGAAAAGGCTAGGAAGAAGACTTTCAAGGAGACTCAAGTGAGGAGGAAGTATTAATAAACCAACATGATGAGCATGATCATGAGGGACAACATGACAATTATAGTATGTAGGATGAGCCATTTCTGGAGAGTCGGTCAAAGGTTCAACCTGGAGCTATGATATTTGAGCATCCTGTGCAGACAAATACAAAAGCATTTAGCAAGGCACCGGAATTTCCAGTAGAGGATTTTCAGGAAAAGATCATACAATTCAAGAAGAATCTTATGATGTTGAAGCAAAGAGTCTGGACAGTCTAAGACATTGTCTTATAGGAGAATAGGAAAATTGAAGAGCTCATAAGGGTAAGTGTCGAATGTTGGGTCATCTTTTGGTAGTCATTTTTCCTTAGAACAACCAGACCATCTTGTAATTTCAATTTGTGATAGTACAACATCCTCATCCACCTTTGCATCTGCCTCCTATGCCAAAAAAAATACAATGTGTATGATATTTTTATTAATCATCGCGGTCCTGATTCCACAAAGCCCTTTGCCACCGATCTCTACAATCGCCTTTGCAATCACAATCTTAGAGCATTTTTTAACATTCAAGAATTGAAAGAGGGAGTTGGCTTAACTTCTCAAATTGAATTGAATGCATTAATCAAATGACCTCCATGCACATAGCTATTTTCTCTCCCTGATATGCCAAATCAATGGGGTGTTTGAAAGAACTCGTGTTGATGTTCGACTTAAGAGCACCTATCATTCCTATGTCCTACGGTGTCAAGCCATTCAATCTTAGGTGGAGTAATGGATTGTATGATCGAGCTCTACACATACTCCAAGAGAAGAAAGTGCTTGACCATCATCAAGATAAAAAACCACAATATGAGTCTGACACCATTAGAAAATGGAGGCAGGTTCTTTATGATGTTGCTGATATAAGTGGTTTTTAAATTGACAAGTATAATGGGTTAGGCCTCCTATTCTCCCTAATAATCTGACCTTTAATTTGTTTTATTGATAGTTTTATTGCATTCTATGTACAAAATTTTGACTACTAATTATACTCTTAATCTTGTTCAATGACGAGCAACAACTCCTCGAAAACGTCATGGAAGCAGTGTTGAAAAAAGTTCCAAGAAAGCTCGATGTGTCCAAATATCCAATCGCTTTGGATCAAAAAATAGAATATTTTGAAAGGGAAATGTGTTTGCAGCGGCAAAGCGACTAGACTAGAGTGATAGGAACTGTGGGACTTGGCGGGGTTGGGAAAACAACCCTTGCAAAAGAAATCTTTAACCATTAGAGATCACATTACAATAGATCTTGGTTTTTATTTGATGTTAGAGACAAACCTTTAATTTCCTTGTAGAGTCAGCTTCTTAAGGACTTGGCTCAATGGAATGGGAAAATAACCAGCAACAATGAAGGATCAAGATTCTGGGAAGGTATCTTGCAACTTCTAAAGCTCTAATCATTTTAGATGATGTAGATCATATTCAATAGTTGAATGCATTACTTTCACCAGAAAAGGGTGTCATTCCTTCCAGTATCCTGATTTTAGTTACCTCTCGTAATAAGGATGTTCTTATAAGATGGGGAATTATAGAGTCGTCCATATACAAGCTCACAGGACTAGATTTGCAATAGTCGAAAGAGCTCTTCTGCTGGCATTCCTTTCACCAATTTGTTTAGGTGTAGGTTTTTAAGAAATGTTTAATCTGTTTTTGAAAACTTGCGATTGATTATCTTTATCTCTCATGGCGCATATACATGGTGAGAAAAGTTTGAAGTATTGGGAGGCCAAATTGGGCAAAATCTCCAAAGTAATTCCCACGGATATCCAAAGCAGGCTCGAGATTAGCTATGATGGTCTAGACCAAAAGGAGAAGAACATATTCTTAGACATTTCCTATTTATTTATAGGAAAAGACAGGGATACATCGATAAGAATATCGGATGAATTCTGAAACTTTGAACCTCTGCGCAACCATTTTAATCACCTTTTGCAACCAAAAGACATGGCAGACACCAAATTGAAGCAACAAATAGATAATTGAAGCCTCGTAAACCTCTGCTGCTACCATAGAACCCTTTCTGCGCACTAAATCGTCAATTTCCAGGTATTCTTGAAAGAACCAGAACAACCATGTAATTTAAGCTATGCACAGTAATTATTAGAAGGTTAATTAATTAAATTAATTTAAAAACCTTGCTAGACTGAAGAAAACCTTACTGTGCATCCAAACACCTTTTCTACTAATTGTAATTACCCTCTCCACTGTTCCAGGCCTTTTGACCTTACTCCTAAAGCCACACAAAAAGTAATTCAGTTGAATAAACCAAATTATGGCTTCCCAATGCACTCTAGATGTAAGACCCTTGCAAACCCCTCACCTAGATATTGACCATGTCCTATTAGCCGACAAAGAATTTCAAATTAAAGACACTGTTTCCCCTAGCCACCTACTGAAACTCCATTGCTGGAGCAAATATAAGTTCCTAAACCAAAATGATGACATTCACATATGAGAATCAAATTTGCCCAAATACTTGTTCCCACAGTTACACCTATTCCCAGAAATCGTCCACTTCTTCCAAGCTTGCTATGTCCCCAGTCAAAGGGCCATAGTCTCCCCTGACCAACAGGTTTTATTCACCATTACTGTAGAGTCAATAAATCAAATGTTGCAGATCCAGCCAAGCCCAAATGAGACCCCACTTTCCATTGAAGGCTTACTTGAACTCTATACAAAGCTAGACCTTCCCAGGAAAGCTCAGATCTTTTAGACTTTCATCATTGAAGAATCTCATACTCCTACAGATAGTCCTCCATACGCTGCCACCATTTTCTCTGAGAGAGCCAGACAAATTATAACCATGCTCTCTTGTATTCTAGGATACACCACTGATGAGCATGTGGATGAAGTTATACTAGCTTTCCTGTCTATTTTTTGCCCAGGAAAGCCTCTAGCTACAATTTACAACTTTGCTCAGTTCTTGGCAGACATAATCCATGAATAGTTTATCAAATTGCCAAATGAGAGAGTATTCAAATACTCATCAGTTTTGTTTCACATGTTCCTCTATTTTCAGTCAGACAAGTTTCCAGTCAACATCCAAAAGTTAGACACTAAGGGCCATCCAACGTCTGCCATCTTTTGGACGCCATTGATCCAAAGATATTCCACTGTTTTTAGTTATAAAGAGTTCATTGATTCATTTTTTCATCCAGTTATAAACATGTTAACTAGTAGCTATCAACCTAGGATCAATGAGGAGATTAAGAGAGTTTTACAGTTGGCTAAGAACAGTAAAGTGGGATACGGTATCTATACTAGGACCACACAAAAATCAAGATATATGGATGCCAACTCACTCCCTATAAGCTGCCCAAATACCTCCCCATGAGGATATTTGCATTAGAATATTTCAGGCAGATCATAAACTCTAATGAGGTTAATTTTCTGTCATCTAGAAAGGAAACTCAGTTTAAGATAAAAAACCAATTGGGCCCTTTTAAATAATAGGGAATATGGACAAGAGGCAGAGAAAATCTTACAACAAATGAACTTCAAAAGCAGTTTCATGTGGCAGTATGACCCTAATGGAGTCATAAGCAAACTAAGGCTCAAATTCAATTTAAGTCCTTTCATACATGAGCCTAGGCCAGACATTGAAAGATATGCCAACCAGTCAGAATGGTTGGAGAATACTTTAATAGATGAGGAAAAGCAGATTGTTACTAGTTTCTTTCTGCAGGTTCCAGCCCTATAGGAACAGATGGGTATTACTCCCATTTTATAGACTCCAACCAATGAGGACATAAATGTAAAAAGAACCAAGGAAGAAGGTTCTAGCTTTGGGATGGACACTACAGATGACAAGTTTGAAATCAATTACAGGAAGAGGCCCAAGCTTAATCCTGTAACTGAGCAAGACACCATTGAGACACTTGAAATCACTGATACTGACACAATGGTTGGAAAGAGTAAAGGTCCAACAATTTCAGAAGAAACTCATCAACCTTCTACTTCAAATACTCAAATCATTGAAAATAAACTTAGTATTGAAGTCTCTTCATCTAGAAAGCCAGTGGATAGAGAAAAAGATATAAAAGAGAAGTACAAGGAAATCAAGTTGAGTAATGAGGCATTAAAGGCTAAAACATATGCCCGGTACTTCAAACAAACACCTGCCAATCATAATAGATTAATGTCAACCTTTGAGATTAAGACTGGTAAGATTCAAATTACCTTTATGCAGCCTACAGTCCAACAGCCTAGATCTTTAGCAGACTACAGGAAGACAGAGTTCGAAGTTTTGGCCATGGATGTTCACCCCATTGACCAAATTGAATTCCATAAGCAGGTAGGTGAAATGATTTACTCCACAATGACTAACAAAGTAATGATTGTGCAAAAACTTCAAAGCTCACTGGATAACATCACAGCATAGCTTAAGCGAGAAAATGCATCCTCATAGGCCAAGGATAACATAATCAAGTCACTGGAAGACTTGGTGATTGAGATTGGATATAATCCAAGTGACATCAAGGCAACAAAAAAACTAATAAAGATGAAGAATGAGGATATTGCTTCTTGAAAGAAACAATTGAAGTTGCCTCCCTCTGAACAACCACAAACCAAGGAGGTCCTAGAGAGCCAAACCCAACAGGAAGAAATGATGGATCTCATTCTTCAATCAAATGCTCAAATGAAAAAAATGGAGAATGAATTGGACAGTTTAATACAGTTGAAACATGCCAGCCTTGAGATAGCCACTGCCACTGCTATTCCCACATTTACTACAATAGTTCCTTTAACTTTGGCAACTTCATTGGCCCGAACAACTCCACTAGCTACAACACTTATTGCTGCAACAACAACTACATCAGCAATAGGTTCAACAACAACAATAACTCATCCAAGTGATGATGCAAGTAAACTGGTCAAAGCCATGGAGGACATGTCCATTCAGACCACTGGAATAAACAAACTTAAAGAACAGATAAGAAGTATAGAGGATGAGAAGAAACTTGCTTAGATTATGCATAAAAATGAAGTACAGAAGTCAAATAGGTTGATTGAGAAAATAAAAAACTTGGAAAAAGAATTAACATTGAAGGAGCCACTTGCCCAAGCAAAAGAACAACTATGGGCCAATATCATTAACTCTGTCAATGATATTTGGACATATATACAAGTCATATTTGAACAAAATGATTTATTCAAAGAGGCTACTGAATCAATTCAAAGTGTTAAGGCCGAACTTGGAAATATGCCAGAAGAAGCCTCAAGAATAATCCAATTCCTTAACTCCAAGAATAAATATGAATTGTAGGAGCTAGACATAGCTTACAGGACTGGCACTATATTAGTGGTGAAGAAAGTGCTCACCAAGAGGAACTTAATGATGCAGCTTGAAGACAAATGCCAAACCATGGAGCTGGCTATAGATAGGTTCATGGTTAATTTTGATACTTTGAGGCAGAAACGTTTGCCAAATCCATTGATAATAAATAACAGGTTAATGCCACATGAAGACTATAACAGCAAAATCAGAGAAGTGGCAAGGGAACAAGCAAATAATTCCTTTATGAAAGGGATGCCTACAGGAAAGGCTCTGTACCAAATTTTTGAGAACCAATTTTACCTCTAGCATGAGGTAAAACATCTTTTTGTAAACAAGCCCACCTTTGAAAAAGACACAGAAGCAGATGAAGTCTACAAAAGAATGGTAAATGTTAAATTACCAGACACAAAGACTTGGGAAAAGTTAAATGATTTACTATGAAATTGCAAGGTAATAGTAGATACAGAGCAGTGAAATAAAAACAATAGATCAACTAGGTTAAAGAGTAATGGATGAAAGAGTATCAGTGAAAGGGAAAAGTAAAAAGAATAGTCAGCAGGGAAGACAAACTGCAAAGGAGAAAAGGCAACAAAATATCTAACAACAGAGCCAAATAAATAGGGATAGATTGCAGCGGTTAAATATCTGTCTCTATCGTCTTGCATGAAGATATTTCTTTTTCCTTGAATAATTCCCAAGACAGTTTGGGATATTTTGTAATAAGTTTTTGTATAAATACTTCATAATTCAAAGTATAGAGGGTGGATTGCTTGACATTTTTATAGTTGTATTGGTCTGAAACCTAAGGGTTCATTGTAACCTTTTTCCAAGTCAACATACTGGACTGAGTAACAGAGGCATTGCATTACATGATTCATGTGTTGGGCCACTTCAGTGAAGTATTTTCTATTTTTCAAATTTGTTATCTTCTTAATTGTTTCACATACTTGAATGTTTTCTAAATCTGAATGAAATAATTGGAATATTATTACAAAATTTATTTAAGTACACTTTGTCTTGAACAGTTAATCATTTTAATGTTTTCTTCTCATATCCAGAGTAGGGAATCCTTCATTTCTCCTTAGTTTCGATTGACCTCAATCATTTTCTTCATTATCTGGTTTGAGGAACCCTTAATTGCTCCTTGACCCCGATTGAAAACCACTTCACCATCGAACCTAAAAGATCTGAATTTACTCAGCTACCTTGCCCTTTAAACACTATCTTTAGCATTTGATCCAGTCCTGTTTTCTTAACATTTGGCCCCATAGCCCAATGCTAAAGGACATCCCTCTATCCATCTATGTCAGTAATTCCACCACCAAATCAAAATCAAAACCCAATCAAAGCTTAAATAACTAGCCTGAAATCAATTAACTCAACAAAGTTAAATCATAAAGAGAGAGCCCTCTTTGAGCATTAGGAAGGTTAGATCCTGATCTCAAAAGTAGGTTTGTGGTTACCTCTGTTATTTCTTTCATAACAACTCTAGGGAAATTTTAGAGTGACAACATAGTGGCGACCATACTGGGGAGTAAAGTCCTCAGTTTAATAAAACTTTAAGGAAATATTAAATCTCATATTTTACACCTTAAGATCATTTTAGAGTTGTTAAAAAAGTTTCATTAAAAATTAAAAAATTAAAATTCCGGCTTCCAAAAGAACACATTGTACTAGGGCACATCCAGATCCAAACCCTGCTACAATAGTTGATGATCCTGACAGAATTTTAAGAAAACGAAAAAAGGTAGAAGCTCAGGGAAGTAGTAAGTTAATTAAAGCAAATTCACTTCCTAAAGAGTTATCAAGTTTAGAGGATATTCAATTTGATTTATCATCTGATCTTTCTTTGTTTCGAACCAAATATGAAAATTCAATTCATGATACTGTAATAGACCCCAATTTGATTCAATTTATTGAATAAAAAAAGGTTCATATACATTCTGATTTAGATTAGCATGTTTTGGATACCTTTGATAAACTAGAAGCTTTAACCTCAACTTTGATAAGGCATCTAGACGAAGTCTATCTTCAATAATCAGTTGAATTGGCTGCCCTTACTGCTACTACCCCTGACATTTCTATAGAGTCTTCAAAAACTGTAAATAAAACTTCATTTACTACCACCTCACCTATAATATCCACCACAATTCATTCCCCTAAACCATTCATTCCTCAACTTCCTCTTCAACTAAACATCTCAAGTTCATCTAGTTTATCTACAACCATCTCAAGTTCTTCTCCAAACACCACTACTTTACCCCCTAGTCAAACCAAAGCCTTAGCCATGGTAGACGGATATGCACCTTTGGTCTTACCAGCTCAACTACATGCCATGCCCCAAGACTGCCAAAGTAAAATCATTCTGTTTGATGCTACTGGTCAGTATACTACCCAACAACATGTGAATAGAATGACTAATTATTTTGAGTTACATGAGATTGATGAATCTGATGTGTAAATGAGGTTATTTTCCCAAACACTAGTAGGGGATGCCAAGAAATGGTTTAAAGGTTTACCTGCCAATCATATTGTTGATTTAGCTGCTTTCCATAGATTGTTTATTGATAGATGGGAACGAAAGAAAAACCCTTTACAAATATTGTCTCAATATGAAAACATTATAAGAGCTCCTAATGAATTTGTTCAGGACTATTGTACTAGGTTCAACAATATCTAAAATGCAATCCCTGCAAATATCAAACCTCCACCAGACTTCGCACTAATCAAATTTCCTGATGGTTTTGACACTCATATGCCTTACCAATTAAGAGAAAGAAACCTTGAAACATTGGAACAAATGAAAAATAATGTTGTTAGTGTAGAAGCAAATTTATTAGCTAAGAAAGCTAGGATGAGAAATGAGAAAATAGTAACCATTAAAGAGGAACCATCTACTTCAGATGGTAAGATAGATAGTTTAGCGAAAAGTGTAGAAAGGATAATGGATAGATTAGAAAATATGGAAAGAAAATCTCAGTGGGAAAATCAACAACAACCCCCAATTAGAAACCCAAACTTTAGGAAAAATCATAATACTGGAAAAGCAAGAGATGCTATACCAGATCAATAGATTAGACCACCTTTCCAGGAAAATTATGCTGAAGGTCCACAAACCATGAAGAAGAGGAGAACGCCTAGATAAACCTATTAGGTATTAAAAACGTAGATGATGTTTTTCTTACTCAGGAAGAATAGGAATTGTATGTGTTACATTAATTACAATTAGAATCTGGAGAGTCATTTGACTACAAACAAGGCTATGAATCAGCTATCTATGAAGTTTACAAACAGTATAGCCTTAGAAGTAAAAATAATACAAAAGTTCCCAATAAGAAATCAATCCAAATCCAAACTAAACAAATAACAGAAGCTCCTATGACCGATGTTCTACAAATTCTCCCTAGAGGAACTCAGGAGACTTCTAGCCCAAAAATTATAGACATAACTTCAGCTGAAACTCAAACTGTAACTACTGCTCAAACTATTTCAAATGATAAAATTCAAAACAAAACTGTTGCTCCACAAACTAACTTACCAAGTGTTGATAAAGAAGATAAAAATACACAGACCACAATCGCTAAGGAATATTTCATACAATTAGGCAAAACTCAATTGCCATTCAACATTAAGACTGAGATAGCCAAATTGAAAATATCAGTTCCTTTGACAGAGTTAGTGAAAAATGAATCATATAAAGCACAAATCATTGGAACACTAAACATAAGTGAAGGAGAAGATGTTTTAAACCTTAATGCTGATCAACCTGAGTTATTATTTGGTCCAGAAGTAAATGGCACACATCAACAAGGGGGTATTCCTCTATTCTACATTAGCTTAAATGTTCATGATAAAATCTTACATAATCCTATGCCAGATTCAGGGGCATCCCATAACCTAATGCCTAAAGAAATCATGGAAAGATTATACTTAAATATCACCAGACCCTACAAGGACCTGTTTTCCTTTGATTCCAGTCAAGTCTGTTAGAAAATTATATATTACAGAGTAATGGAACACATAGAATATTGTAGAAATACAAACACAGAAAACGCATAAAACCAGAGAGACACAGATATACGTGGTTCACCCAGTTTGGGCTACATCCACCCCGAACATCCAGTCCTTCCTTTCTATTATCCAGCAAAATGAAGAGACACAACCTACAACAGATCCACTGTAATATCATCTATTTTCTCTCACAGTCTCACCTCTCTGTTTCTCGCTCAAAGAATACACATCTATTACACAACAATGCCCTCATACAAAGAGAGGGTTTGCTTTCTAGGGAAAAAAAAACCCTAAACTAAACATAAGTTCTACCGTCAGATCATCCGCCTAATGAACGACCTAGATTGACTAGAAATTACTATACTTTTACAAGGCAATTTTACATCTGTTTTTAGCTTCGGGGGCGCTTCCCTCGAAACCCTCATCGGGGGACCACTGGCCCCCAGACCCCCCAGTTGGGGGGGATCGGTCCCCCCGAACCCCCGCGGGGGGGAAAGTCCCCCTCACACCCCCCCCGTGTGGAGGGGTGTACAAACTTCCTCGGGTATACATCCGGCTGAAACAAAGACCTCTGAACAATCATGCTCCACACCCAACAATCTCCCACTTGGAGAATGATTGTAGCAACTCCATCACTGCTTCATTTGTTGGACAATGACTCCTCTTTGGACCTGGCTATTTCTCATCTTCATCGTCATCCTTGAAGACCAATTGAAACTGAGCATCTTCTCAGTTTCTCCCTGGTTACAACTTTTGTTAGCATATCTGCAGGATTCTGGCTAGTGTGTATCTTTTCCAGTTTCAACTCTCTATCTTCCAACACTGATCGTATGAAATGGTACTTGAGCTGTATGTGTTTAGTCCTGGAATGAAATGTTGAGTTCTTTGCAAGATGAATGGCACTTTGGCTATCACTGTATAACGTGCCCATATCATGCTTCTTACCCAATTCACCCATAAGCCTTTGCAACCAAATCATTTCTTTACTAGCCTCTGTAGCAGCAACATACTCTGATTCTGTTGTTGAAAGTGCAACAACACTTTGGATTTTTGAAACCCAACTAATAACTGTTCCACCTACAGTAAATACATATCCTGTAGTGCTCCTCCTGTTATCTCTGTCACCTGCCATATCTGCATCAACATATCCCTATTGAGAAATGTTTGAACCACCAAAGCATAATGCTTGATTTGTGGTACCTTTCAAATATCTGAGAATCCATTTCACTGCCATCCAATGTTCCTTTCCTGGATTGTTCATGTACCCGCTTACAACTCCCATTGCATTTGCAATATCAGGCCTTGTGCAAACCATTGCATACATTAAGCTTCCAACTGCTGATGCATATGGAACTTTATACATATAATCCATTTCTTCTTGGGTCTTTGGGCACATTTCCTTACTAAGTTTGAAATGGCTAGCAAAAGGTGTACTAATTGGTTTTTCATTGTGCATATAAAATCTTTTCAACACCTTTTGTATGTACTCATTCTGAGACAATGTTAATTTGTGATTTTTCCTGTCTCTAGTTATTCTCATACCAAGGATTTGTTTTGAAACACCTAAATCCTTCATTGCAAATGAATTTGCCAATTTTCTTTTGAGCACATTTATTTCCTACATGTTAGACCCTACAACAAGCATGTCATCTACATACAATAACAATATAATATAGCTGCCATCATTTTGCTTTTTCAGATAAACACAATGATCAGAGTGACATCTAGTATAACCTTGTTCAGACATAAACTTGTCAAATTTTAGATACCACTGCCTTAGAGCCTGTTTTAAGCCATACAAGCTCTTCTTCAACCTGCACACTAGTTTCTCCTTCCCTTTTATCTCATATCCTTATGGTTGCTGCATATATATCTCTTCCTCCAAATCCCCATGGAGAAAGGTTGTCTTTACATCTAACTGCTCAAGATGCAAATATTCAACTACTACTAGACTTAAAATAGTTCTGATTGAATTCTTTTTAACAACAGGAGAAAATATTTCATCAAAATCAATACCTTTCTTCTGTGAAAACCCCTTCACCACAAGTCTAGATTTGTACCTTTGTTTTCCTCCATCTTCTTCCTTCAGCCTATAAACCCATTTATTCTGCAATGTAGTTTTACTTGCAGGCAACTTGACTAAGTCCCAAGTCTGGTTATGCATTAAGGAGTCCATATCTTCTTCCATGGCTACCTCCCACTTCTTCCTGCTTTCAATCTGCATTGCTTCTTCATAACATTCAGGTTCACTAGAATCAGTCAACCATAAATAATATAATGAAGGAGAGTATCGTTCAGGGGGTATACTTATCCTGGTAGATCTTCTAACACCACTTTCAGGTGTTTGGGGTGCCTGTTGCTGTTGTGGTGGTTGTTGTTGTTGATTATTATTATTTTCAAGCACCTTTACTTTTTCAGTAATTTCATTAAGAATTGCGTATTCCTTGTTTTCTTTTTCCTGTTTCTTTTCCTGCAACTGATTCTTATACAAGACCTTTTCATTGAATATTACATCTCTGCTCCTAATGATTTTGTGATTTTCGTAATCATATAAGCGATAACCGAAATCATTAACACCATATCAATAAAGGTACATTTCTTTGACTTTGCCTCAAGCTTTGTTCTATTTTCTTTATTAATATGGACAAAGGCCTCACAACCAAAAGGCTTTAAAAAAGAGTAGTTTACCTTTGTACCTGTCCATGCTTCCTCTAGAACACCACCATCCAAGGAACTTGAAGTCCCTTTGTTTATTAGATAAATAACAGTATCTATAGCATCTACCCAAAATTGTAAAGGCAATCCTGCATGCAATCTCATGCACCTTGCACGCTCCATGATTGTTCTATTCATCCTTTCTGACACACCATTTTATTGTGGTGTTCTTGGAACTGTCTTCTCTCTGTGAATTACATGCTCTAAATAGTACCTATCAAACTCTTTGCTGCAATATTCACCTCCATTATATGATCTGAGACACTTCAATTTCTTTCCTGTCTCAATCTCAACCAAAGCTTTCCATTTCTTGAAAGTATCAAATACATCATATTTATTCTTAATATAATAAATCCAAGTTTTTCTTGTTGCATCATCAATAAAAGTAACATAATAATGATATCCACTGAGAGATGATACCTGAGCAGGTACCTATACATTTGTATGCACAAGTTCTAATTTTTCGCTCTTCTTTTCTTTCCCAACTCTGAGAAATTTGACTCTCTTCTGTTTTCCATAAATGCAATTCTCACAGAAGTCCAAAGCAACATTCTTCAAACCCGACAACAAATTCCTTGAGTGAAGAATCTTCATCCCCTTTTCACTCATGTGTCTGAGCCTATGATGCCATAATGTTGCATCTACTCCTTTGGTAAATTGTATTTATGCAATGGTATTTCTGACTCTGTTAATGCAAATAGCAAATACCATTGCTATTACTAGGGCTCCTTTGGTGACCTTACAAGCTTTATCTGTGAAAATTGTCACACAAACTTCACTGCCTAACTGCCCTGTTGAAATCAGATTTTTCTTTAGATCTGGAACATGCCTTACCTCCTTTAGTAGCCATTGGTTTCTATTTTGTTGTTTTACAAGAATCTTACCCATTCCAACAATTTTACAGGGTTTATCATCACCCAAACAGACTTGTCCAAAATCTCCTTGAACATAGTCATGAAAGTATTTCTTATCAGGTGTGGCATGGAATGAGGCCCCTGAATCTACCACCCAGGAATCAGTAATATTTTCGAAAGAAAGAATCAAAGCATCTTGTAACGCCTCACCTGTCACATTTGCTTCATGATTGTTTTCTTGTTGTGCATCTCCTTCTTTTCCTTTCCAAGATCTACATTCTTTCTTTAGGTGTCCTTTCTTTCGCATTTCCAGCACACTATCCCCAATTTGGACTTGGATCTGCCGTTCCTTGAATTACTTCGATATCCTGAGCTCTTTCCTCTTTCCATTTTTCTTTCCCTAGAATCTGCACTCAAAGCATTACCCGATGTCTCACCAGAGCTTTTCTGTCGCATTTCCTCGCTAAGGATAGCACCGACAACGTCATCAAACTTTAAAGTACTAGATCCAGAAACAGAGTTACTAATGGCCATTACCAAACCATTTCAACTTTCTGGCAATGAGCACAAGAATAACAGAGCTCTAACTTCATCATCAAAGTTTACCCCTACAGAACATAACTGACTTGTAATAGTATAAAATCATTTAAATGGTCTGCAACAGATCCACCTTTCGACATTTTCATATTAAATAATCGTTTCATAACAAATACCTTGTTTGAGGCTGAGGGTTTTTCATATAGTTTCTCCAACGCCTTAATCAAACCCTCTGCCATTGTTTCCTTTGAAATGTTGAAGGCGACCGATGCTGCGAGGCACAACCGTACTATTTTGAGTGCCTTTCTATTGAGAAGGTTCCATTCTTCATCTGTCATACCCATCGACATCTTTGTTTTTCCGCCCAATGGTAGGTATAGATCTTTCTGATACAGATAATCTTTCATCTGCATCTTCCACAACGAGAAGTTTTGGCCATTAAATTTCTCGACCCTAAACTTACCATCTTCCGCCATTGCTCCCACTCGAATGAGGAACCCTTCTTTCCTGCAATTTTATCAGCCAAATAGACCTTCGGCTCTGATACCATTTGTTAGAAAATTATATATTATAGAGCAATGGAACACATAGAATATTGCAGAAATACAAACACATAAAATGCATAAAACCAGAGAGACACAGATATACGTGGTTCACCTAGTTTGGGATACGTCCACCCTGAACAGCTAGTCCTTCCTTTCTATTATCCAACAAAATGAAGAGACACAACCTACAGCAGATCCGCTGTAATATCCTCTGTTTTCTCTCACAGTCTCACCTCTATGTTTCTAGCTCAGAGAATACACATCTATTACACAGCCTCAAATACAATTCCCTCATACAAAGAGAGGGGTTGCCTTCTAGGGAAAAAAAGCCCTAAACTAAGCATAAGTTCTACCATCAGATCATCCGCATAATGAACGGCGCAGATTGACTAGAAATTATTATACTTTTATAAGGAAATTTTAAATCTGTTTTTAGCTTCGGGGGCACTGCCCCCGAAACCCCCACCGAGGGACCGTTGGCCCCCAGACCCCCCAGCCAGAGGGGATCAGCCCTCCTGAACCCCCGCGGGGGGGACAAGTCCGCCCTTGTACCCCCCACATGGAGGGGTGTACAAACTTCCTGGGGTATACATTCAGCTGAAACAAAGACCTCTGAACAATCATGCTCCACACCCAACAAAGTCAAATTCCTTGGCTTGATTAAAGATTTGTGTGTGACTCTAGTCTAGTGCCTAGCAAAGAGTATTGCTATGGACATAGTAGTTGCTGATATCCCACCCAACTATGGAATGTTATTATCTCACTCATGGGGAGAAAATTTACAGGGATCTCTACAGTTAGACATATCATATGCTACCATCTCTGTATTTGGCTAGCAAAGAAAGATTTACAGAGGAACCTTGATGAAATACATGGTAAGTAGTTCAAAAAAACCACATAATTACCCTAGATACTCCATGCATTCTGATATGGACTCATTTATCTTGTATAATTTAGACAATGGCAAAAATGAGATCACAACTGTAGAAGAAAAATACAAAGCACCTGATAGTGAAAACATATTTCATGAGTCTCTATGGCATTTAGATTTTGATGGCTCTGTAAATAGATTAGGAGCAGGTGCAAGAGTTTGGATTCATAACATGGAAAATAATCATTCTGTAGGTCATGCCTTTAGATTAAACTTTACATGCACAAACAACATGGCGCGATATGAAGCTTTAATCTTAGGGCTGTAAATTGTAAGAAAACTTGGAGCCAAGAGAGTTTCTATCATGGGAGACTCAGAATTGATCATAAAACAAATTAAAGGAGAATATTCTGTGAATAATCCTAGACTTAGCCAATACAGAGAAATTGTTCTAGATCTGATTAAGGAACTTCTTGAAACTGATTTTGCTGCTATTCCTAGGAAATAGAACATGCAAGCTCACAGTTTGGCTACTTTTGCTAGCACTTGCAAATTACCTTTTCAGCCCAACCACCAATACATAGCAGAAGTAAGACACAAACCTGTTATACTTGATAACCTAAAATATTGGCATATTTTTTCATAAGATTCTCAAATCTATAATTTCATTAATGCTGAAGGAGAATTTCAAAACAGTAACATAGATACTGATTATACAGTATATAACATCATAAATAGTAAGATAGATATAAATGCTTTAGATCTAGATAAACCCACCAAATTCACTAAAGTTGAAACATATAACTTAGAAAAAGTAGAAATAGAAGAAATAATCAATGATGATTATGAGATTTTAAACCTTAAAAATAACTTTTTGCCTAAGGGATTAGTCCCATTAGAAGATTTGTTTGATTCAAATGATGTAGCCAGAAAAACAAAAAATGGAGCCTTTAAGATCAGACATAGAAGAATGTAACATAGGAACAAAAGAAAAACCCAAGCTTATCAAAATATCCAAAGCATTACCTCCAGATGAAAAGCTGAAATACATAAGTTTGTTCAAAGAGTTTCAAGATGTCTTTGCCTGGAGTTATGAAGACCTTAAGTCTTATGATACCAACATTATTCAACATAAGATATCCATCAAAGAAGATAAGAAACCATTGAAACAAAAGCTTAGGAGAATTAATCCAGTTCTTATAATGCACAAATCATAGCACCAATTAGATATTTAGATTGGGTCTCTAATTTAGTCACTACTAGAAAGAAAATAGGAGAAATCAGACTCTGTGTTGATTTCAAGAACTTGAACAAAATATCACTAAAAGATAACTATCCCCTCCCTAAAATAGACCACATTCTCCAGAGGGTAGTAAGCTCATCCAGAATTTCATTGCTTGATGGATTCTCTGGATACAACCAAATCTTAGTTCAACTAGAGAATCAAGCAAAGACTGCATTTACCACTCCCTGGGGCACTTTCATGTATTTAAAGATGCCTTTTGGATTAATGAATGTTGGAGCAACATTCCAAAGAGCAATGGACATAGCTTTTGCAAAAGAAATCCATGACTTTCTAGTTGTTTACCAAGATGACATCACACTATTTTCTAAATCAGATAGTGAACATCTAGATCACTTAAGAAGAGTTTTTATTAAATGTAGAAAATTTGGCATTTCCTCAAATCCCAAAAAGACAATCTTTGGGCTAGAAGAAGGTAAATTCTTGGGACACATAATATCAAAAGATGGGATTAGAATAGATCCATCTAGAATAGAGGCAATCCTAAACATCACTCATCTTAGAAACATCAAATAATTACAAACATTCTTAGGTAAAATATTTTTTCTTAGAAGATTCATTTCTAACTTAGAAGAATTAATCAGAGAATTAAATAACATGTTAAAGAAAGATTCAACACTTAAGTGGACAATAGAGGCTAAACAATATTTTGAGGCAATCAAAGAAGCCCTACTAAAAAACTAGTCCTCATAAGTCCTGATTTCAAAAAAGATTTTATAATTTTTTCTTTTGCTTCAGAACATACTATTGCAGTAGTCTTGTTGCAAAAGAATGATCAAAGCTATAAGAAACCTATTTCATTTTTCAGAAAATATTTGAGAGACGCTACACTAAAGTACAACATAATGGAAAAACAAGTACTTGCTTTAGTGAAAGCTATTAAGGATTTCAAAGTGTACATTTTATACTCACACATCATTGCATATGTTCCAAATTCAGTGGTAAAGGACATTTTAACACAGAATGAGCCTGAAGGGAAGAGAGGCAAATGGATTGCCACCATTTTGGTATATGACATAGAGATAAAGCCTACAAAACTTATGAAAGGCCAAGATTTAGCTAAACTCATGGCTGAATCGAACTGTCAGGCCTTAAATATAAATTTTATTGGTGCCCTAGATGATTAGGAAGAGATGGCGACTCCACAGATCAGTGAAGCTTTCATAGATTCACCTTGGTATGCAGATACCATATTTGTTTTACTAAATTTACAAGCTCCTCGTGGTTTATCTAGAACTAAAGCTAGATTTTTGAAAATGAATTCAATGAAATATTGTATCATAGACAATGCTTTATTTTAAAAAGATAATGGTGGAATTTTATTGAATAGTTTATTAAAAGATGAAGTTGACAAAGTTATGAAAGAATTTCATGCAGGAGATTGTGGAGGGCACCTATACTAGAAAACAACTGCTGATAAGATATTAAAGGCAGGTTTTTACTGGCCCACCCTTTTTGCAATTGTTAAGAAATATGTGACCTCCTGTCACAAGTGCCAAATATTTGAAGGCATAAAGAAACTCCTACCATTACCTCTCAAACCCATCTCCACATAAATGCCTTTTCAAAAATGGGGTTTGGACTTTATTGGGGAAATTCACCCATCCTCCTCAGCCCAGCATAAATGGATTTTGACAGCCACTGACTACTTTACTAAATGGATAGAAGCCATCCCTTCTAGACAAGCCACAGACTCTGTCATCATTTCATTCCTTGAGAACAACATATTTTCTAGATTTGGATGCCCCCAAAAGATCATTACTGATAATGCAACTGCTTTCAAATCCAATAAAATGGTAGACTTTTGTAACATATATCAAATTACCCTTGGTCATTCCACTGCCTATTACCGTCAAGGTAATGGACTTGTAGAATCCTCAAATGAAAGCCTTGCTAATATCATCAAGAAACTGCTAGAAGACAATAGGAAGACCTGGAACAAAAAGTTGGTTAATGCCTTATGGGCAGACAAACTAACTACCAAAAAATCCATTGGTACATCTCCTTACTAGCTAGTATATGGAATGGATGTTGTTTTTCCATCCTCTTTAGGAGTACCAGTGATGAAAATGATTCAAGAGTTGCAAGTAGAACCAAATGATATCCAAAGGAGGATAAATCAGACAATACATTTGCAACAAACCAGAGAAGAAGTCTATGTCAAATCACAAGTAATCTAGGATAAAATCAAAAATATTTTTGACAAGAAAACCAAAGCTGATGATTTTTACATAGGTGATAAAGTACTCAAATGGGATTCTAGAAGAGAAGAAAAGGGTAAACATGGTAAATTTTATTTCCTATGGCAAGTGCCTTACATCATTTATGGTTACAGAGGGAACAATGCATTTTTCTTGAGACAATTAGATGGAATAGATCTACCAAGAGGACTAGTCAATGGTAGAATGTTGAATCATTACTTATCCATAGATTTACATTAGATCATTTGTTTACTTTTCTCATTGTATATAATATTGCAAAGTTTTGATTGGATTGGATGGTAATATTTTGAGGTTGAACCTCAAAGAGAAGACCCTGAGCTTTGAAAGGTGTACCATCATATGTATGAATAAAGCAGATCACAGAGGAGCAGTTACAAGGCAGCCACAGTCAAAGTTTTAAAGGCTATTGATCTTAAAGTTCTTGACATTTCACCACGAAATACCATCCCCATGTGGAGCCACTATTAGGTTCCTATAATAATAGGATTCATAATTTTGAATTGGCTATTGCTAGTCTTGTAAAATTGTACATACTTTTGCTTTCTGCAAATTTTTTTCCCATATTAAAAATAAAAAATGTAAAGCGGGCAGGTCCTAAAAGAATAATCAAAGGACTAAAAGAAAGAAAAAGATAAAACAAAAAGTATAAAATATGAACCCCACAAAAAGAGATAAGAATAGATCATGAAAGTGTGCAAATTCAAATGCCACTACTTTTTACTTTACTTTGCAAAATAATATTGTGTGCAGCTTGTCAAAAATGCCACAAATTCATGATGGTCAAAGTAGTTTAAACTTCATTCATTTATGCTTTAAATTTCATGTTGATAGATAGAGAATAAAGATCTAGCCAAACTGTTTAATCTTGGTAGATTAGTAGTTAGGTAAAGAATAATAATGAACTCATCAGTTTAATTTGAGCCATTGGAAGTTATAAGGTTAGAATTAGATAGTTTGTTTATCAAAGAAAAATAAATGAAGGGTCAACAAGCTCAAATGCACCCAATGAATGAAGAGAAAATGCTAAGGTAAATAAAGGGTAGGTGGAAGAAGTTTTACAAGTGCATAAGGTGGCTGAGTCAAAATAACTTTCATCATGCTTAATCCTATGTTTCATGTGCAGGAGGAATTGTCAAAGAGAAAGGACATTTACTAAAGCTTAATTACTAATTTTCCCTCATTTCACTAGAACCTCACATACTTAGTTTATTAATTTCCCCTCATTATCCCTTCATTAGTTTTCATCCCCTAATATTGTTCCCTTCTTGGTTCCAAAGCACCCCTTCCCTCTTCATTTCCCCTTCATTTTGACCCTTTTTCCCTTTGTTTAACACATTTCCCTAGACATCACCCTTAAAAAATCATTCCCCCTTCCCAAAACCCCTTTACATAGTGTGAAACACATTCCCATCACAAATAATACATTCCCCCTTATTAATTTACCCTTTTCCCCTTAAAAACCCACTAAACCCCTTTTATCCTAAAGTTATTTCCTAGACTATACCCCCTCTTTATGTAATTAAAGTCCCCCATGTTATAATTCCCCGAGACCCTTTTTAACTCACCAAACCTTGGTGTATAGTTAAAACCTCTACCATATATCCCATGGTCCCCACCTTTTATAACCCATTGCTTATATTAAAATCCTGTCATTATTCTTTAATTAATCACATTTCATTATAATTAAACCTCGGGCCCCGCCAACCACATCCCAAATCCATCCGTGCAACTTCACCGTGCGATATCCCTCCGATCTCCCACCTCCAGATCCAATGACGCATATCCATATCGCGCAGTTTCATCATCTGATAGTTAATGGTCCAAAAGCACACGAGATTCTCGATTTTGGCCGAGCACTGTTTTTCTACGTGGCGGCACCAAGTTATATCGCTTGCTCGCGAAAAATACCGCCCTCCACCCAAAAGTGGTGCGATATGGATAAAAACCACCTCCCCACATAAAAGAGAACTACCCACTGTTCATTTGCCAATTCTTGCACCAAAATGTAACCATTGTTGGTTAAAAGGCCGAAAATGCCCCATTTTTCTCTTTTCACTCATTTTCCTTGTAAATCTCTGCTAACCAATTTTGAATACTTGAACCTCTGCGCAACAATTTTAACCACCTTTTACAACCATAAGACGTTGCAGACACCAAATTGAAGCAACCAATAGAAACCTATGTTGCTACCACAGAACCCTACCTGCGCACCAAATCGTCAATTTCCAGGTATTCTTGAAAGAACCAGAATGACCCTGTAATTTAAGCTATGCACAATAATTATTAAAAGGTTGATTAATTAAATTAATTAACAAATCTTGCTAGATTGAAGAAAACCTTACTGTGCATCCAAACCCCTTTTCTATAGCTTGTAATTACCCTCTCCACTGTTCCAGACCTTCTGACCTTACTCCTAAAGCCACAAAAAAAGTGATTAAGTTGAATAAACCAAATTATGGCTTCCCAATGCACTCTGGATGTAAGACCCCTGCAAATCCCTCACTTGGATATTGACCACCTCCCATTATCCGAGAGAGGATTGTTGAGGTGTGTTATATTCTTTCCATGTAGTTAACAGGGGGTTTGAAGGGCACCCGTAACCCCACTTTATGGGGTCTGGGGCAGCGCCGCAGAAAATTTTGGTTTTGGACCCTATGTTAGGTTTGGCAGACCCACCTATGGTTTTGTGCATGATTTTCACACATGTTTTTTGGACGCGATGGTTTTCAGTCCATGGTATTGGACGCGATGGTTTTCAGTCCATGGTATTGGATGCTTCGGCATGTATAAATATGTATTGTAAAATTGAAAGGAAAATAATGAAAATTCAAGCTGGTAGTCCTGGTTTTGGGATCCAGGGGAAAATCTCTGTGTATATGTGTTTTATGGGTTATGCTCTCGCATTTTTATTTTATGTGTTTTAGAATTCATATGCAGATAATTTCTGTACGGGGTTAAAACCTACATTTGGTATCGGAGCTATTTTGGCTTCAAGGGGACGCCTTTGTTGCTAAGGGGTTTTGCTCGAGCCTGTGGTAGACCCTATTCCGTGGGAGATCTGTGAGATCGATTCTGGTGGTGAAAGAAGATGGTGAGCAGTGGAAAGATAGAGATCGAGAAATTTAATGGTCAGAGTTTTGAGTTGTGGAAACTCAAGATGGAGGATCTATTGGTGGATAAAGACCAGTGGATCGCGGTAGATCTTGGTACTAAACCAACGGAAGTGTCCAATGAAGAATGGAAGAAGTTGGATCAGAAGGCAAAGAGCACAATACGATTGTGTATCTCAGATTCAGTATTGTTGAATGTATCAGGGGAAGCTATGGCGAAGGCTTTGTGGGACAAGTTAGGGACTTTGTACCAATCTAAGTCTCTGGTAAATAAATTGTTCCTGCGGAAAAAGCTGTATAACCTGAGGATGAAAGATGGAGACTCGGTGACAAAGAATCTGAATGCATTTAATACTGTGGTAAGTTAGTTAGCATCTGTTGATATTAAAATTCCAGATGAAGATAAGTGCACTAGTTTGTTGTGTTCTCTACCAGATTCATGGGATAGTCTGGTTATTGCAATAGGTAGCAATGCAACTGCCTTGCATTTTGATGAAATAGTCTCATCCTTGCTGACGGAGGAGATGAGACAGAAAAATATGGAGAGCCAAAATGGTTATGCCTTGTCTGTACGAGGACGGACCCAGAACAAAAACAAAAATAAGTCATCGAGTGGGAGATCTAAATCTAAAGGGAGATCTAAATCTTCAGGAAAACCTGTAAAGGTGGTGTGCTGGAAATGTGGAAAGGAAGGGCACTACAAAAGGGACTGTAAATCTAAAGCTCCTGACAAACGAAAGGGATCTGATGAGGCTCCTTATGCAGAGGCGAAAACTACCTCAGATGAAGGTGGGGATGTGTACTTGGCTTCTTCAAGTACACATGTAGATCGTGAGGCATGGTTGATTGACTCAGGTGCATCCTTTCACTTCACTCCCCATAGAGAGTGGTTCTGCGAGTATGAGAAATATGATGGTGGTGATGTCTTCTTGGGGGATGACAGGAAGGCTATAATCATTGGTCACGGAAAAGTAAAGTCGAAGTTGCAAGGTGGATGGGTTAGAATGCTTCCTGGTGTTCTACATATTCCTGCATTGGCCAGAAATGTAATTTCTGTAAGCAAGTTGGATGATGCAATTGTAAAAACAGTGTTCGAGAAGGATACCTGCAAGATGGTTCGGGGGCACTGATACTGATGCGGGGAGTTTGGATTGGAACTTTGCACAAGCTGCAAGGTAGCACTGTTATTGATGGGTGCAATAGTTATGTGGTTCCTGAAAGTGGAGCAGAAAATCTAGTGGTCTCTGGAGAGAAGACCATGCTGTGGCATCAAAGGCTTGGACATATTGGAGACAAGGGCCTTCGGATACTTCATGGTAAAGGTATGGTAGAAGGTATGAGTAATAGCTCTCTGGATTTTGATTTTTGTGAAAATTGTGTATATGGGAAGCAGAATCAGGTGAGTTTCCCCTCTGGTAGTAAGAGGGCGAAACAGATATTAGAGCTTGTGCACGGTGATGTGTTTGGACCTGTGAAGGTTCCATCACTGGGTAAGTCTGTACTATGTATCATTTATAGATGACTTCTCGAGGAATACATGGATATATTTCCTTAAGAGGAAATCTGGAGTCTTTGACAGGTTTAAAGAATTTAAGGCTCTCGTGGAAAATCAGACAGAGAAAAAGATAAAGGTGCTAAGGACAGATAATGGTGGAGAGTTTTGTAACAAGGAATTTGAAGAATTCTGTAAGAAGTGCGGTATATCGTGGCAAAAAACTACTCCATATACACATCAGAAAATGGAGTTTCAGAAAGAATGAACAAGACATTGATGGAAAGGGCAAGAAGCATGCTCAATGGTGCTGGGTTAGGACAGGAATTCTGAGTAGAGGCGATGGATACTGCATGTTACCTACTCAACAGGTCATCTTCATCAGCGTTGGAGGATAAGACTCCACAAGAGGAATGGACTGGTAAGAAACCCTCTCTTTCACATTTGAGGGTATTTGGGTGTGATGCATATGTACATGTTCCAAAAGAGAAACGAACCACGTTGGATAGTAAATCTGAAAAGTGCATCTTTATTGGGTATAAGGATGGTTTAAAGGGTTATAAGCTTTGGAACCCAGTCACACGGAAGGTTGTGTACAACCGAGATGTGGTGTTCAGAGAGGTGAAAGATGTTATTAAACATGAAGTCCAACGAAAGGAACCTGAGAAGATAGAGTTTGAGCTAAAGGATGGAAAACTCTGGAAAGAGGCCATGGTTGATGAAATTTCATCTTTGCACAAAAATGAGGCTTGGGATCTGGTGGAGTTTCCAGCTGGAAGGAAACCCATTGGCAGCAAATGGGTGTTCAAAAAGAAGATAAATGCAGAAGGAAAAGTGGAGAAATACAAAGCTCGGTTGGTAGCAAAAGGTTATTTCCAGGTGTCAGGAATTGATTTTGGTGATATTTTTTCTCCTATTACCAAGGTAACTTCTATTAGATTACTTTTATCTGTTGTTGCTGCTTTTGATTTTGAGGTAGAACAGATGGATGTGAAGACAACATTTCTTCACGGGGATCTAGAAGAGGAAATCTACATGAAACAACCCGAAGGCTTTGCAGCGAAGGGTAAGAAAGAATTGGTATGCAAGTTAAAGAAGTCTCTGTATGGGTTAAAACAGTCACCAAGGATGTGGTATCAAAAATTTGATACATTTATATGGGGACTTGGCTTTACTAGAAGCAAAGCAGATCACTGTGTGTATTTTAACTTAATTGGTGGCCGTGTTATTTATCTGGTCTTTTATGTGGATGATATGTTGCTGATTGGAAATGACAAAGAAATTATCCAGGATTTGAAGACCCAATTGACCTCCAAATTCGACATGAAAGATCTTGGTGCTGCAAACTATATTTTCGACATGGGAATTAAAAGATATCGGGTAAAGAGGAAGCTCTGGTTAAACCAAAAGAAGTATGTCGAAACAATACTACAGAGGTTTAATACGCAGGATAGTAAACTGGTGAAGGTTCCTATTCCTATAGGTGTGAGGTTGTCTGCTGAACAGTGTCCCAAGACACAAGAAGAGGAACAGGACATGTCCCGTGTTCCATGTGCAAGTGCAGTCAGTAGTCTGATGTATTCAATGGTTTGTACTAGACCAGACATTTCACATGCAATGGGAGTATTGAGTAGGTTTATGTCAAAACCAGGTAAGGAGCATTGGACAGCAGTGAAGCGGGTTTTCAGGTATTTGCGTGGCACTAGTGATTATGGTTTGTGCTACCAAGGAAGACCAGGATTGGACAGAGTGTTGGATATTCGTGGTTTTGTTGATGCAGACTGGGCTGGAGATCTGGATCAGAGAAGATCTACAAGTGGGTATGTGTTTAACCTATTTGGAGGTGTAGTCAATTGGATGAGTAAGAAACAATCTGTAGTGGCACTATCAACTATAGAGGCAGAAAACATGGCAGCCACTCATGCAAGCAAGGAAGCAGTTTGGTTGCAGAGATTGTGTTCAAGTATGGGGTTAGTACAAGAAGCTATAAGGATAGACTGTGACAGCCAAAGTGCAATTTTCTTGGCAAAGAATCCTTCATATCATTCAAAGACAAAGCACATTGATGTTCAGTATCACTTTGTGAGGGAAATGATAGAAGACAAAAAGGTGTTGCTGGTAAATGTGGGTACTTTGAAGAATATTGCAGATGCATTGACAAAATCTGTGAGCTCTGAGAAGTTCTCTTCGTGTAGAGAGACAATGGGCATTTCAGCGCTGGAAAAATGACTAAGCTCTCTTGTGGCCCCCTGTGGAAAGAAAACAACAAGTGGGAGAATGTTGGGTTGTGTTATATTCTTTCCACGTAGGTAACAGGGGGTTTGAAGGGCACCCATAACCCCACTTTATGGGGTCCAGGGCAGCGCCTCGAAAATTTTTGGTTTTGGACCCTATGTTAGGTTGGGTGGACCCACCTATGGTTTTGTGCATGATTTTCACACATGTTTTTTAGACACGATGGTTTTTGGTCCATGGTATTGGATGCTTTAGCATGTATAAATGTGTATTGTAATATTGAAAGGAAAATAATGAAAACTCAAGCTAGTAGTCCCGGTTTTGGGATCCAAGGGAAAATCTCTATGTATATGTGTTTTATGGGTTATGCTCTCGCATTTTTATTTTATGTGTTTTAGAATTCGTATGTAGGTAATTTCTGTACAGAGTTAAAACCTACAAGGATTTCAAATTAAAGACACTGTTTCCCCTAGCCACCTACTGAAACTCCAATGTTGGAGTAAAGATAAGTTCCTAAACCAAAATGGTGACTTTCACTTATGGGAATCAAATTTTCCCAAATACTTGTTCCCACAGGTACACCTATTCCCAGAAATCATCCACTTCTTCCAAGCTTGCTATGTCCCCAGTCAAAGAGCCATAGTCTCCCCTGACCAACAGGTTTTATTCACCATTATTGCAAAGTCAATAAATCAAATGCTGCAGATCCAACCAAGCCCAAATGAGACCCCAATTTCCATTGAAGGCTTACTTAAGCTCTACACAAAGCTAGACCTTCCCAAGAAAGCTTAGATCTTTCATACTTTCATCATTGAAGAGTCTCATACTCCTACAGATAGTCCTCCATATGCTGCCACCATTTTATCTAAGAGATCCAGACAAATTATAACCATGCTCTCTTGTATTCTAGGATACACCACTAATGAGCTTGTGGATGAAGTTATACTAGCTTTCATGTCTATTTTTTGCCCAGGCAAGCCTCCAGCTACAGTTTACAACTTTTCTCATTTCTTGGCAGACAGAATCCATGAACAGTTTATCAGATTTCCAAATGAGAGAGTATTGAAATACTCATCAGTATTGTTTCACATGTTCATCTATTTTCAGTTAGACAAGTTTCCAGTCAACATCCAAAAGTTAGACACTAAGGGCCATCCAAAGCCAGTCATCTTTTGGACACCATTGATCCAAATATATTCCATTGTTTTTAGTTATAAAGAGTTCATTGATTCATTTGTTCATCCATTTATAAACATGCTAACCAGTTGCTATTAACCCAGGATCAATGAGGAGATTAAGAGAGTTTTATAGTTGGCTAAGAACAGTAGAGTTGGAGACTGGTATCTATACCAGGACCACACAGAAATCAGGATATATGGATGCCAACTCACTCCCTACAAGTTGCCCAAATACCTCCCCATGGGGATATTTGCATTAGAATATTTCAAGCAGATCATAAACTCAGATAAGGTTAATTTTCTGTCATCTAGAAAGAAAACTCAGTTTAAGATCAAAAACCAATTGGACCCTTTTATTTGTAATAATAAGGAAGTTGGACAAGAGCAGAGAAAATATTATACAAAATGAGCTTCAAAAGAAGTTTCATGTGGCAGTATGACCCTAATGGAGACATAAACAAACTAAGGCTCAAATTCAAGTTAAGTCCTTTCATACATGAGCCCAGGCCAGACATTGAAATATATGCCAACCAATCAAAATGGTTGGATAATACTTTAATAGATGTGGAGAATACTTTAATAGAGGTGGAAAAGCAGATTGATACTAGTTCCTTTCTTCATGTTCCTGCTCTACAGGAACAGATGGGTATTACTCCCATTCTACAGACTCCAGCCAATGAGGACAAAAATGTAAAAAGAACCAGGGAAGAAGGTTCTAGATCTGGGATGGACACTACATGTGACAGGTTTGAAATTTGTTATAGGAAGAGGCCCAAGCTTAATTCTGTAACTGAGCAAGAAGACACCATTGAGACACTTGAAATCACTGATACTGACACAATGATTGGAAAGAGTAAAGTTCCAAGAGTTTCAGAAGAAACTCATCAACTTTCTACCTCAAATACTCAAATAATTGAAAAGTAGCTTAGTATTGAAGTCTCTTCATCTAGCAAGCCAGTGGATAAAGATAAAGACATAAAAGAGAAGTACAAGGAAATCAAGTTGAGAAATGAGGAATTAAAGGCTGAAACATATGCCTAGTACTTCAAACAAACACCTGCCAATAAGAATTGATTAATGTCAACCTTTGACATTAAGACTGGTAAGATGCAAATGACCTTTATGTAGCTTACATCCAGTAGCCTAGATCTTCAACAGACTATAGGAAGATAGAGTTCGAATTTTTGGCCAGGGATGTTCACCCCATTGACCAAATTGAATTCCATAAACAGGTAGGTGAAATGATTTACTTCAGAATGACTAACAAAGAAATGACGATGCAGAAACTTTAAAGCTCACTGGATAACATCACAACACAACTTAAGCTAGAAAAGGCATCCTCACAGGCCAAGGATAATAGAATCAAGTCACTAGAAGACTTGGTGATTGAGATTGGATATAATCCAAGTGACATCAAGGCAGCAGAAAAAATAATAAAGAAGAAGAATGAGGATATTGCTACTTCGAAGAAACAATTGAAGTTTCCTCCCTCTAAACATTTACAAACCAAGGATGTCCTAGAGAGCCAAACCTAGCAGGAGGAAATGATGGATCTCATTCTTCAATTAAATGCTCAAATGAAAGAAATGGAGAACGAATTGGACAGTTTAATATAGTTGAAACAGACCAGCCTTGAGACAGCCACTGCCACTATTATTCCCACAGTTACTACAACATTTCCTTAAAATTTGGCAGCTTCATTGGCCCCAACAGCTCCACTAGCTACAACACTTCCAGTTGCAACAACAACTACATCAACAACACGTTCAACAACAACAACAACTCATACAAGTGATGATGCAATTAAATTGGTCAAAGCCATGGAGGTCATGTCCATTCAGACCACTAAAATAAACAGACTTAAAGAATATATAAGAAGGCTAAAGGATGAGAAGAAACTGGCTCAGATTATGCATAAAAATGAAGTACAGAAGTCAAATAGGTTGACTAAGAGAATGAAAAACTTGGAAAAAGAATTAACATTGAAGGAGCCACTTGCCCAAGAAAAAGAACAGCTATGGGCCAATATCATTGACTCTGTCAATGATATTTTTCCATTTATACAAGTCATCTTTGAACAAAATGATTTAGTTAAAGCGGCTACTGAAGCAATTCAAAGAGTTAAGGCCGAACTTGGAAATATGCCAGAAGAAGCCTCAAGATAATCCAATTCCTTAACTCCAGGAATAAATATGAATTGTAGGAGCTGGACATAGCTGATAGGGCTGGCACTATACTAGAGGTGAAGAAAGTTCTCACCAAGAGGAACTTAATGATGCAGCTTGAAGACAAATGCCAAACCATGGAGCTGGCTATAGACAGGTTCATGGCTAAGTTTGATACTTTGAGGTAGAAAGGTCTTCCAAATCCATTGGTAATAAATGATAGGTTAATACCACATGAAGACTATATCAGGAAAATCAGAGAAGTGGCAAGGGAAGAAGCCAATAATTCCTCCATGAAAGGGATGCCTACAGGAAAGGTTCTGTACCAGACTTTTGAGAACCTATTTTACCTCCAACATGAGTGTTACAGGGAAAAGTGTCTATATAGAACTGCTCTATCCCACTAAGGTGTGGCATCTACCTTAGAAACAAACAAAGTAAAGTCTACTTTCGTTTTCTTTTACGATAGATAGATGAAAGAAGAATAAGGAGACCAACCTCTGTCTTGCGCTCGACTCCTTGATTGATTCTTCTCTCTTCTGATAGTCTTTCACTACTCGCCTTCTCGTATACCCAGCTTCACGGAGTACCTTTAAGATCACAGCAGCACAAAACTATATAAGAACATGGATCTATTATCATAAGCAATCTAGGGTCAGATTTAGATTAACCATACAAATGCATGAAACATAGATTACACAAGAGTATGGAAGAAAACAAGAATAGCTTTATTGATAATCAAGAAAAGCCAAGAGAGTTACAACCAGCTGTTCCGAGCCAGCATCATCCTCTTGGAAAGAAATCCCTCTTTCACCTCATAAAAAGCTTAGATCACCCAACATACACTGATGTTGCCTCAAGAAACTAACAACAATTCCTTACAAGATGCAAAATTCCAGCCTCTGTATCTCTGGGATGAGGGATCCATATATAGATATCTGTAAGGGGGATGAGTCAGCTTGTGTTTTGATTAGTGTCCTCCCTCTGATAGTTCTTGATTCCACTTGGAGATTGATGATCTCTTACTCATCCTTGGTCGAATTCAGAGAGACAAGTGTCGCAGGAGAAAGTTATGGAAGATTCCATGCTTTTCCACCTTGTAGAATGACACTGCAATTTGTCTCTTCCCGCTCTGCGCACCCCATAGAAGGGCTTTTTGCAATGCAATGCACCCCCCAAGTGTACTTAGGTGAGCTGCAACGCACCCTAGCCATGGAGCAAGTGCAATGATCCTGTTTTGACCAGTTCTGAGCAGTTTTTCATGGAGAACTTCTGGTAGAAGCTGTAATCAGTTGACCTTGTTCCTTTAGGGATTGGAACAACACTTTTAGAGACTTAGGAGCCCTTAGTTTATGGATATTTTATGCCTAGGGTTGTAGGGCCCAAAAGTATCTATAATAGTTGCCCCCTAAAGCATGAGGTCGTTAATTATTTTTTAGATGTCGGGTGAAATGCTTTAGGGGACAACTGTTACAAGCTGACTCATCCCCCTTACAGGGATCTATATATCGATCCCTCATCCCAGAGATCCAGAGGCTGGAATTTTTCATCTTGTAAGGAATTGCTGTTAGTTTCTTGAGGCAACATCAGTGTATGTTGGGTGATCTAAGCTTTGTATGAGGTGAAAGAGGGCTTTCTTGCCAAGAGGATGATGTTGGGTCGGCACAGCTGGTTGTAACTCTCTTGGCTTTTCTTGATTATCAATAAAGCTATTCTTGTTTTCTTCCATACTCTTGTGTAATCTATGTTTCATGCATTTGTATGGTTAATCTAAATCTGACCCTAGATTGCTTATGATAATAGATCCATGTTCTTGTATAGTTTTGTGCTGCTGTGATCCTACAGGTACTCCGTAAAGTTGGGTATACGAGAAGGCGAGTAGTGAAAGACTATCAGAAGAGAGAAGAACCAATCAAGGAGTCGAGTGCAAGACAAAGGTTGGTCTCCTTATTCTTCTTTCATCTATCTATCATAAAAGAAAACGAAAGTAGACTTTACTTTGTTTGTTTCTAAGATAGCTGCCACACCTTAGTGGGATAGAGCAGTTCTATATAGACACTTTTCCCTGTAACAAAATGGCGACTCCATTGGGGATTGATGATCTCTTACTCATCCTTGGTCGAATTTAGAGAGGCAAGTGTCACAGGAGAAAGTTATGGAAGATTCCATGCTTTTCCACCTTGCAGAATGACACTGCCATTTGTCTCTTCCTGCTCAGTGCACCCCATAGAAGGGCTTTTTTCAATGCAACGCACCCCCCAAGTGTACTTAGGTGAGCGGCAACACATCCTAGCCATGGAGCAAGTGAATGATCCTGTTTTGACCAATTCTGAGCAGTTTTTCATGGAGAACTTCTGGGAGAAGCTGTAATCAGTTGACCTTGTTCCTTTAGGGATTGGAACAACACTTTTAGGGACTTAGGAGCCCTTAGTTTATGGATATTTTATGCCTGGGGTTACAGGGACCAAAAATATCTATAACAATTGCCCCCTAAAGCATGAGGTGGTTAATTCTTTTTTAGATGTCGGGTGAAATGCTTTAGGGGGAAACTGTTACAAGCCGACTCATCCCCCTTACAGATATCTATATATGGATCCCTCATCCCAGAGATCCAGAGGCTGGAATTTTGCATCTTGTAAGGAATTGCTGTTAGTTTCTTGAGGCAACATCAGTGTATGTTGGGTGATCTAAGCTTTGTATGAGGTGAAAGAGGGCTTTCTTGCCAAGAGGATGATGCTGGGTCGGAACAGCTGGTTGTAACTCTCTTGGCTTTTCTTGACTATCAATAAAGCTATTCTTGTTTTCTTCCATACTCTTGTGTAATCTATGTTTCATGCATTTGTATGGTTAATCTAAATCTGACCCTAGATTTCTTATGATAATAGATCCATGTTCTTGTATAGTTTTGTGCTGCTGTGATCCTACAGGTACTCCGTGAAGCTGGGTATACGAGAAGGCGAGTAGTGAAAGACTATCAGAAGAGAGAAGAATCAATCAAGGAGTCGAGCGCAAGACAGAGGTTGGTCTCCTTATTCTTCTTTCATCTATCTATTGTAAAAGAAAATGAAAGTAGACTTTACTTTGTTTGTTTCTAAGGTAGCTGCCACACCTTAGTGGGATAAAGCAGTTCTATATAGACACTTTTCCCTGTAACAAAATGGAGACTCCACTGGGGATTGATGATCTCTTACTCATCCTTGGTCGAATTCAGAGAGGCAAGTGTCACAGGAGAAAGTTATGGAAGATTCCATGCTTTTCCACCTTGCAGAATGACACTACCATTTGTCTCTTCCCGCTCAGCGCACCCCATAGGAGGGCTTTTTAAATGCAACGCACCCCCCAAGTGTACTTAGGTGAGCTGCAACGCACCCTAGCCATGGAGCAAGTGCAATGATCCTGTTTTGACCAGTTCTGAGCAGTTTTTCATGGAGAACTTCTGGGAGAAGCTGTAATCAGTTGACCTTGTTCCTTTAGGGATTGGAACAACACTTTTAGGGACTTAGGAGCCCTTAGTTTATGGATATTTTATGCCTGGGGTTGCAGGGCCCAAAAATATCTATAACAGTTGCCCCCTAAAGCATGAGGTCGTTAATTCTTTTTTAGATTTCGGGTGAAATGCTTTAGGGGGCAACTGTTACAAGCTGACTCATCCCCCTTACAGATATCTATATATGGATCCCTCATCCCAGAGATCCAGAGGCTGGAATTTTGCATCTTGTAAGGAATTGCTGTTAGTTTCTTGAGGCAACATCAGTGTATGTTGGGTGATCTAAGCTTTGTATGAGGTGAAAGAGGGCTTTCTTGCCAAGAGGATGATGCTGGGTCGGAACAGGTGGTTGTAACTCTCTTGGCTTTTCTTGATTATCAATAAAGCTATTCTTGTTTTCTTCCATACTCTTGTGTAATCTATGTTTCATGCATTTGTATGGTTAATCTAAATCTGACCCTAGATTGCTTATGATAATAGATCCATGTTCTTGTATAGTTTTGTGCTGCTGTGATCCTACAGGTACTCCGTGAAGCTGGGTATACGAGAAGGCGAGTAGTGAAAGACTATCAGAAGAGAGAAGAATCAATCAAGGAGTCGAGCGCAAGACAGAGGTTGGTCTCCTTATTCTTCTTTCATCTATCTATCGTAAAAGAAAACGAAAGTAGACTTTACTTTGTTTGTTTCTAAGGTAGCTGCCACACCTTATTGGGATAGAGCAGTTCTATATAGACACTTTTCCCTGTAACAAAATGGCGACTCCACTGGGGATTGATGATCTCTTACTCATCCTTGGTCGAATTCAGAGAGGCAAGTGTCACAGGAGAAAGTTATGGAAGATTCCATGCTTTTCCACCTTGCAGAATGACACTGCCATTTGTCTCTTCCCGCTCAGCGCACCCCATAGAAGGGCTTTTTTCAATGCAACACACCCCCCAAGTGTACTTAGGTGAGCTGCAACGCACCCTAGCCATGGAGCAAGTGCAATGATCCTGTTTTGACCAGTTCTAAGCAGTTTTTCATGGGAACTTCTGGGAGAAGCTGTAATCAGTTGACCTTGTTCCTTTAGGGATTGAAACAACACTTTTAGGGACTTAGGAGCCCTTAGTTTATGGATATTTTATGCCTGGGGTTGCAGGGCCCAAAATTATCTATAACAATGAGGTAAAACATCTTTTTGTAAACAAGCCCACCTTTGCAAAATACATAGAAGTAGATGAAGTCTACAAAATAATGGTAAATATTAAATTACCAGACACAAAGACTTGGGAAAAGTTAAATGATTTACTGTGAAATTGCAAGGTAATAGTAGATACAGAGCAGTGAAAGAAAAGCAACAGATAAGCTAGGTTAAAGAGTATCAAATGAAATAGTATCAGTCAAAGGGAAAAGTAAAAAGAACATTTAGCGGGGAAGACAAACTGCAAAGGAGAAAAGGCAGCAAAATATCTAACTGCAGAGCCAAATAAATAGGGACAGCTTGCATCAGTTACATATCTATCTCTATCTTCTTGCATGAAGATATTTCTTTTTCCTTGAATAATTCCCAAGACAATTTGGGATATTTTGTAATAAGTTTTTGTATAAATACTTCATAATTCGAAGTATAGAGGGTAGATTTCTTGACATTTCTATAGTTGTATTGATCTGAAACCTAAGGGTTCATTGTACCATTTTTTCAAGCTAGTAGACTGGACTGAGTAATAAAGGCATTACATTACAGGATTCATTTGTTGGGCCACTTTAGTGAAGTATTTTCTGTTTGCCAAATTTTTTATCTTCTTAAGTGTTTCACATGTTTGCATGTTATCTAAATTTGAATGAAATAACTAGAATATTATTACAGAATTTGTTTAAGTACATTCTGTCTTGAACAGTTAATCATTTTAATGTTTTCTTTTGATATCCAAAGTAGGGAATCCTTCATTTCTCCCTAGTTTCGATTGACCTCAATCATTTCCTTCATTATCTGGTTTGAGAAACCCTTAACTGCTCCTTGACCCTGATTGAAAACCACTTCACCATCAAGCCTAAAAGATCTGAATTTACTCAACTACCTTGCCCTGTAAACACTATCTTTAGCATTTTATCCAGTCTTGTTTTCTTAACATTTGACCCCATAGCCCAATGGTAAAGGACATCCCTCTATCCATCTAAGTCAATAATTCCACCACCAAATCAAAATCAAAACCCAATCAAAGATAACTAGCCTAAAATCAATTAAAACAACAAAGTTAAATCATAAAGAGAGAGCCCTCTCTGAGCATTAGTAAGGCTAGATCTTGATCTCAAAAGTAGGTTTGTGGTTACCTCTATTATTTCTTTCATAATAACTCTAGGGAAATTTAAAGTGATAACAAAAGGAACAGTAGAAGAAAGCATGGATACGCATAGTGATCCGGATTTAAACATGAATGAAACAAATGACAGAGATAACCATAAATACAAAGATGCAGCAGAAATAATACTTCATTTCATTAATGTAAAATACTGAAATATGCTTACAAACAGAAATGGAAATAAACTAGCTCGGGTGATGTTAGCTTATCTCTGAGGAGAGATGTGGTGGCTACATGCCTATAAACTATCTTACAATGAGGCTCAAGGCCTATTTATTGTTTAGAAACAATGAGAAACCCTCAACATCCAAAAACCTATCCCTAGGAGATGAAGCACCAAACTATGGGCCCCGTTTTGGGTAAATTGGTACATCAACTTCTCGGGGTTGTAACTTTGGCATACGATCTCCATTTGACGTGCGCAATACCTTGTTATAAAGATCTATCCGAGGACTACAACTTTGGGATGAGAAACATGGGTCCATGGACTGACCCATGTTGCTCCCACCTTTCCCAAAAATACGTCGTTTAGGGCCTCAAAACGGCTCCGAAAGTTCAGGACTTAAAAAACTGCTAAAAATAGTAAATTATGCTACAATTAAGGAAACTAAAAAACTAAAAGAAACAATGGTGGGGGTCCAAGTGGAATTGGCGGGTGGCCACCAATATCCACTTGGATCATTCCTCCCCCCTTAGGAAGCAATGGTCTCCATTGCGTTGAGTTCCTCCATCAGATGAGGAAAATGCTGCTGAACTTGGTCCTTGGTGAGCCACTTGCCCTGGTGAAGGAGTTGGCCTACTTTGAAAACTCGATACAGTTGGATCTTTTGCTAGCGAGTGTGTTTGATCTGCGTGTCCATGATCTAATCAGTTGTAGCTTGTTCCATGCAATATGGATTTAACTCTGTTGGTGTGAGTTGTTCTGCAATGTTGGATGTGTTTACTAATGGTGGAAAGTATGGCCGAAGGTGGTTCACAGTGAACACTGGGTGTAGGCCAAGGAATGGGGGAATGCTGAGCTCAAATGCATTGTCTCCCATAGCCTTGGTAATGGTGTAAGGACCATATCGGAGTGGTTTGAGTTTCCAATAGGCTCTAGAAAGGTGTTCCTTTTGCAAATGCAACCAAATTTTTTCGGCCACCTAAAACTTGTGTGGCTTCTGATGTTGATCATGTCGCTGCTTGTATTTGGCATTTGATTTCTACAGAATATCGTGGAACTACTCGCATATTTCAAATTGGACATGAGTTGAATCTGCCTGAGTAGCTGCAAATGGCATGGCCACATCAATGGGACATAGTGGCTAGAATCCCAAGCCCACTTGAAAAGGGTTGTGGCGAGTTGAGATATGGAGAGCTTGGTTATAGCTTTTTTGAACATAGGGGAGGCTCTCATCCCATCTGCATAGATGCTTTGAGTTGTACATGCGTAGAATATGTACGGTCATCCTGTTGACAACCTCTATCTGGCCATTAGTTTGGGGATGGAATGCTGTTGACTTAGTGAGTTTGGTGTCCCGCATCGACCAGAGACTGGACCAAAATGTATTGAGGAACCTACTGTCTTGATCTGAGATGATAGACTGTGGGACCCCAAAGAGTATCCACACTCATTCAAAGAAGAGTTTAGTAATGGCTTCTATTGCGATATTATTCTTGCAGGTTGCCATAATGGCCATCTTCGAGAACCTGTTGACGACCACAAAAACACAATTGTTTCCATGATTAGTAGAAGTGTTGGATGTGGAGCCTGATTATACTTTGTATTCAAAGGTCTCAGCCGGATGCATACCCCAGGAAGATTGTACACCCTGCCACGCAGCGGGGTGCAGGGGGGACTTGTCCCCGTCGTGGGGGTTTGGGGCAAGGGGGGGGGGGGGGGGGCGATCACCCTTGACTGGGGGGTCTGGGGGCTAGCGGTCCCTCAGCGGGGGTTCTTGGGCAGCGCCCCCGAAGCTAAAAATAGATGTAAAATTTCCTTGTAAAAGTCTAGTAATTTTTAGTCAATCTGGGCCGTTCATTAGGCAGATGATCTGACAGTAGAAGTTATGTTTAATTTAGGGTTTTTTGCCCTAGAAGGAAACCCCTCACTAAATATGAGGGAATTGTATTGCGTCTACGCATCTCTATATTCTGAGTGAGGAAGAGAGAGGAGATTGAGAGTGAAGAGGGTGTTACAGCAGATCTGATGTAGGTTGTATCTATTTAAAGTTTGTTGGATAATATAAAAGGAAGGACTGGTTGTTTCTCTATGGACATAGCCCAAATTGGGTGAACCACGTATATCTATGTCTCTCTTGTTTTATGTGTTTTCTGTGTTTATATTTCTGCAATATTTTATGTGTTCCATTGCTCTGTAATATATAATTTTCTAACAACTGGTATCAGAGCCGAAGGTCTACTTGGTTGATAAACTCGTAGGAGAGAAGGATTCCTAGTTCCAGTGGGAGAAATGGCGGAAGATGGTAGGTTTAAGGTTGAAAAATTTAAAGGCCAAAACTACCAGCTGTGGAAGATGCAGATGGAAGATTATCTGTATCAGAGAGATCTATAACTACCATTGAGCGGAAAGACCAAGAAGCCGATGAGTATGACAGACACAGAATGGAATATTCTCGACAGAAAGGCACTTGGAACAATATGGTTGTGCCTAGCGGCATCGGTAGCTTTTAATATTTCAAAGGAAACGACAACAGAGGGTTTAATGTCGACATTGGCCAGACTATATGAAAAACCCTCAGCCTCAAATAAAATATTTATTGTGAAGCATTTATTTAATATGAAGATGTTAGAAGGTGGATCTGTTGTTGATCATTTAAATGATTTTAATATAGTTACAAGTCAGTTAAGTTCTGTAGGGGTAAATTTTGATGATGAAGTTAGGGCTCTGTTATTTCTGTGCTCATTTCCAGAAAGTTGGAATGGTTTAGTTGTGACCATTAATAACTCTGTTTCTGGATCTAGTACTTTAAAGTGTGATGATGTTGTTGGTGCAATCCTTAGCGAGGAAATGTGACGGAAAAGCTCCGGTGAGACATCAGGTAATGCTTTGAGTGTAGAGACTAAGGGAAGAAAAATGGAAAGAGGAAAGAGCCTAGGATATCGCAGTAAGTCAAGAAAAGGAAGATCCAAGTCTAGATCGGGGATAGTGTGCTGGAAATGTGGGAAGAAAGGACACCTGAAGAAATATTGCAAGTCTCAGAAGGGAAATGAAGGAGACGCACAACAAGAAACTAATCATGAAGCAAATGTAACAGGTGATGTGTTGCAAGATGCTTTGATTCTTTCATTAGAAAATATTATTGATGCCTGGGTGGTAGATTTAGGGGCCTCATTCCATTCCACACCTGATAAGAAACATTTTCATGATTATGTTCAAGGAGATTTTGGACAGGTTCAATTGGGTGATGATCAGCGCTGTAAAATCGTTGGAATGGGTAAAATTTTCATAAAACAACAGAATGGAAATCAATGGCTATTAAAGGAGGTAAGGCATGTTCCAGATCTAAAGAAAAATCTGATTTCAACAGGGTAGTTTGGAGGTGAAGGTTGCGTAACTACTTTCACAGATAAAACCTGGAAGGTCATTAAAGGATCTCTAATAATAGTGAAAGGAGGAAAGGTTGGTACATTGTATTTATGCAATGGTATTTCTAATTCTGTTAATGCTTTAACCTCTACAGGAGAAGATACGACATTGTGGCATCATAGGCTCGGACACATGAGTGAGAAGGGGATGCAGATTCTTCACTCAAGAAATTTGTTGCCTGGTTTGAAGCATGTTGATTTAAAATTTTGTGTGAATTGTGTTTATGGAAAATAGAAGAGAGTTATATTCCTTAGAGTTGGGAAAAAAAAGAAGAGTGAAAAATTAGAGCTTGTGCATACATATGTATGGGGACTTGCTCAAGTATCATCTCTTGGTGGCTCTCATTATTATGTTACTTTTATTTATGATGCAACTAGAAAAACCTGGATTTATTGTATTCGAAATAAATCTGATGTATTTGATACTTTCAAGAAATAGAAAGCTTTGGTTGAAAATGAGATAGGAAAAAGGTTGAAGTGTCTCAGATCAGACAATGGAGGTGAAAATTGCGGTAAAGAGTTTGATAGGTACTGTTCAGAGAGTAGAATTCGTAGAGAGAAGACAGTGCCAGAAACACCACAAGAAAATGGCGTGTCAGAAAGGATGAACAGGACAATCATGGAGTGTGCAAGGTGCATGAGATTGCATGCAGGATTGCTTTTATAATTTTGGGCAGATGTTGTAGATACTACTGTTTATATAATAAATAGAGGGCCTTCAAGTTCCTTGGATGGTGGTATTCCAGAGGAGGCATGGACAAGTAAAAAGGTAAACTACTCTTTTTTAAAGACTTTTGGTTGTAAAGCCTTTGTCCACATTAACAAAGAAAATAGAACAAAGCTTGAGGCAAAATCAAAGAAATGTACCTTTATTGGATATGGTGTTAATGATTTTGGTTATTGCTTTTATGATTATGAAAAACATAAAATCATTAGGAGCAGAGATGTCATATTCAATGAAAAGGTTTTGTATAAGGATCAGCGAAAGGAAAAGAAACAGGAAAAAGAAAACAGAGAATACACAGTGCTTGACGAGATCACAGAAAAGGTGATAGTGCCTGAAAATCATAATCATCAATAGCCAGAACAACAACCACAACAACAACAAGCACTTCAAACACCTGAAAGTGGTGTTAGAAGATACTAGGATGAGTAGACCCCCTGAACGATACTCTCCTTCCTTATATTATGTATTGTTGACTGATTCTAGTGAACTAGAATGTTATGAAGAAGCAGTGCAGGTAGAAACTAGGAAGAAGTGGGAGCGAGCCATGAAAGAAGAGATGGACTCCTCAGCACATAACCAGACTTGGGACTTAGTCAGCTTGCCTTTAGGTAAAACAACATTGCAGAATAAATGGGTTTACAAGTTGAAGGAAGAAGATGGAGGTAGAAAAAGGTATAAAGCTAGACTTGTGGTGAAAGGGTTTGCATAGAAACAGGGTATAGAATTTGATGAAATATTTTCTCCTGTTGTGAAAATGAGTTCAATCAGAACTATTCTAAGTCTAGTAGCAGCTAAAGATTTGCATCTTGAGCAGTTAGATGTAAAGATAGCCTTTCTCCATGGGGATTTGGAGGAAGAGATATATATGTAGCAGCCACAAGGATATGAGGTAAAAGGGAAGGAGAAACTGGTGTGCAGGTTGAAGAAGAGCTTGTATGGCTTAAAATAGGCTCCAAGGCAGTGGTATCTAAAATTTGACAGGTTTATGTTTGAACAAGGTTATACTAGGTGTCACTCTGATCATTGTGTTTATCTCAAAAGGCAAAATGATGGCAGCTATATTATACTGTTATTGTATGTAGATGACATGCTTGTTGCAGGTTCTAACATGCAGGAAATAAATGTGCTTAAAAGGAAATTGGCAAACTCATTTGCAATGAAGGATTTGGGTGCTGCAAAACAAATCCTTGGTATGAGAATAACTAGAGATAGGAAGAATCGCAAATTAACATTGTCTCAAAGTGAGTACATAGAAAAGGTGTTGAAAAGGTTTAATATACAAAATGCAAAACCAGTTAGTATTCCTTTGGCTAGCCATTTCAAATTAAGTAAGGAGGTGTGTCCCAAGACTCAGGAATAAATGGCTCATATGTCTAAAGTTCCATATGCATCAGCAGTTGGAAGCTTAATGTATGCAATGGTCTGCACAAGGCCTGATATTGCACATGCAGTGGGAGTTGTAAGTAGGTACATGAACAATCTAGGAAAAGAACATTGGATGGCAGTGAAGTGGATTCTCAAGTATTTGAGAGGTACCACAAATCAAGCATTATGCTTTGGTGGTTAAAACATTTCTCTACAGGGATATGTTGATGCAGATATGGCAGGTGACAGAGATAATAGGAGGAGCACTACAGGATATGTATTTACTGTAGGTGGAACAACTGTCAGTTGGGTTTCAAAAATCCAAAGTGTTGTTGCACTTTCAACAATAGAAGCAGAGTATGTTACTGCTACAGAGGCTAGTAAATAAATGATTTGGTTACAAAGGTTTCTAGATGAATTGGGTAAGAAGCAGGAGTTGGGCAGGTTATACAGTGACAGCCAGAGTGCCATACATCTTGCAAATAACTCTGCATTTCATTCCAAGACTAAGCATATACAACTCAAGTATCATTTCATACGGTCAACATTGGAAGATGGACAATTGAAGCTGGAAAAGATACACACTAGCTAGAATCCTGCAGATATGTTAACAAAAGTTGCAACCAGGGAGAAACTGGGAATCTGCTCAGTTTCAATTGGTCTTCAAGTATGATGAAGAAGATGAGAAACAACCAGGTCCAAAGTGGAGTCATTGTCTAGCAAATGAAGCAATGGTGGAGTTGCTATAATCAGTCTCCAAGTGGGAGATTGTTGGGCGTGGAGCCTGATTATCTTCTGTAATCAAAGGTCTCAGCCGGATGTATACCCCAAGAAGATTGTACACCCCTCCACGCGGGGGGGTGCGGGGGGGACTTGTCCCCCCTCGGGGGTTCGGGGGGCCGATCCCCCCCGGCTGGGGGGGTCCGGGGGCTAGCGGTCCCCCGGCGGGGGTTCAGGGGCGACACCCCCACAGCAAAATAGATGTAAAATTGCCTTGTAAAAATCTAGTAATTTCTAGTCAATCTGGGCCGTTCATTAGGCGGATGATTTGATGGTAGAAGTTATGTTTAATTTAGGGTTTTTTTCCCTAGAAGGCAACCCCTCACTATATCTGAGGGAATTTTATTGCGTCTACGTATCTCTGTATTCTGAGTGAAGAAGAGAGAGGATATTGAGAGCGAAGAGGGTGTTACAGCGGATCTGTTATAGGTTGTATCTCTTTAAATTTTGCTGGATAATATAAAAGGTAGGACTAGTTGTTTCGCCGTGGACGTAGCCCAAATTGGGTGAACCACATATATCTGTGTCTCTCTTGTTTTATGCATTTTCTGTGTTTATATTTCTACAATATTTTATGTGTTCCATTGCTATGTAATATATAATTTTCTAACAAGAAGGCAGGCCTGACATGTAATCCATGGAGATGGATTCCCAAGGTTGACTAGGGGTAGGCAGCTGGGTATAGAGGCCTTACTTTTTGATGGTCTGTTTGGAAATGACGCAGATAATGCAGAATCTAATGTACTTCCTGACATTCTGTCAAAGATTCGGCCAATAGAAATACTTCTACAGTACCGCCACCATTTTCTCTACCTCGAAATTCCCAACATCTCAACTGTAGTGTGCTTCCCAAATCGTCTTGGCACGCTTGCTTGAAGGAACACAAAGGTGACTCACGTGGCATAACAGGGCATCCTAGAGGTGAAAATCTAGAACATGTTGACCCTCCAATAGTGTCTGGTATGTGTGGCTGAAGTTTGGGTCGCATCTGTAGAGAAGTGGCCAATCAGAAGTCTTGTGCCCACAAGAGTTGAGCATGGTGGTTAACGCCATGATCGGTGGTCAACTGAGGCAATCTACAATATTATTGGTGTGTTGGGTAGCATAGGTCCCGTGTAATAGTTTTGGAGCTTAAAGCCTATAAGTTAGGGTAAAAATATTGTAAAACTTTGAAATATGCAGAGTGCAAAATGTAAAAGGTCGAGTCAAAGGGTTATCCACCCAAGAAATAATATAGAATAACAGGGAGTAAGTCGGCTTACCCATGGTATGCAGACCATGGGAATGTATAAATAGTGCAGGGCTCTAAGGGTGGAAGGCAGTTTTTTCCAGAAGAGAATGAATGGTGTTGCTATAAGGCTGTGAAGGGTATATGCACATATGTAAGTCTGAGTAGAGGGTATTGGGTGAGAGATAGAGGCTCTGCAGCTATGTGCGCAGAGGCCTGGTAGAGTCCACAGCTGTGTGCACGGACCCCTACAGCTGAGTGTGCAGGGTAGATCTGGATGTATCAGGGACAAAGTGGAAATACAGATAAGTTTATTTTGAAACTTTGTGTTAATCCGAGCTATTACAGATCTAGTTAATTTATGATTGATATTTCTATTGATTCTTAATACGCATGCTTATGTTCTGGGTTAATGCAATTCTATATCTCTGGTAAGTGTCCGCACTGGGTATCTTGATTAAATGTTTGCTTAAAGATCCTCATAAGTAGATCTGATCTATAACAAATCATTAAGTAATTAGTATTGAGAAGTAGCCCTGTTTCATATCTGCGTAGAAGCAAAGCAGCGTGAGGCTGCAGATCAGTGCGCGAAGCCTCTAGACCACATCTAGACATCCTAAGGGTGCGGAAACCTAGTTCCAACACCCTCCCTTGCTACCTCGAGTGAGACCTCAGTCCGCACTCCATGGGCTGTTGTCGAAAGGGCCAGTAGTTGCGAGATTTGTTTGGCTAAATAACTCTTTGGAACCTGGGTCAGGCCCATATAAGACAAAAATGATTCCATTGCCGGGACCAGGATTTGCCTAAGGGGTGTTTGATGTTAGGACACTATAACTCTATAGAGAAAGAAGTTGAGGATCGAAGGGATTAGGAGTAGTAGTAGTTCAGAGTACATCGACGTGTAAACCAGAGGTTGAAAATGACGAGTGCAATCCAGCTGCCGGTATTCATAGGAGCATGAAGCGAAGATCCAGAATAATTTTGGTTTGTGGTAATCTCGGTATGGGACACACACAGAATTATGGATGATAATATCAGAAAGGCTACCTTAGTGAGTGCACTGCAGGACCAAGCATTGACATGGTACATAAATTACTCAAGTGATCACCTGACTGCGGGGACGGTAGAGATTCAGACTGAATTGAAGAAATAATTTAGCCAACTGAAGTCGGAAACACAATCGATCATAGGGTTCAAGGAGATCGCGATGATGCCTGGTGAAACCCCGTGGCATCTGGATCAAATACTGAAAGGTACCATCCACAAAGCAAACATTACATTGTCGGATGCACAACACTGCACTTGGTTTGTGGCATCATTGACACCACATCTGAGGACGGTTTTGTCACAACAAAAGATCTCAACCTAGGCTGAATCATTGGATACAATTATGAGGTTGCACGAGACTCTGTTATAGGAGTCAGGGTTGGGAGTTTAGCAAATCCAAGCGCAAATACAAAACTTGTGTTTGGAAATGAAGAAATTAAAATAGGACCAGGCACCTCACCTAGAAGTCTGGGAGGAAGTATGGTGTATAAAGTGCAGGAGCCAAGGGCATGACAAAGATCACTCCCCGGTCTTTGCGAATTATGTGGCAATGGGGGGACCAACACCATTGCATAACACAGATAACTGTCATCTACTGCCAAAATTCAACCAAAGCCCCCAGCAGCTCTTTTGTAACTTTTGCAGATCGGTGGGCCACGAGGAAAGAGATTGTCATAGCTATCAATTATTAATGGACCAGTCACCTACCTACAGAATGCAGACTAAGGCGCGAGGTCAGGATCCAGTCGTGGAAATCATGCGCGACGGGTTCCAGGGACAGAGACGAGGACAGGGCAGAATGGGGCCAGGAAGGGGTCGCAGGAAGCTAATATGTTACAACTGTGGAGGACCAAGACATTACGCGTGGGAATGTACCAACCCAACCAGAATATCATGCACTTACTGTGAGCAATTCAATCATGAGCTAATAGATTGCCCCACATTGATAGCACGAATTCGTGAAAAAAGGGCAGCGCCACCTACAACGACGCAAAACATGCAGATGATGAGGTCCGAACCCCGCGACGAAGACCTCAAAGTTAACATGGTATTGAGAAGTGGCACAATCACAGGGGAGGATAAAGGGAACTTAACTAAGGAAGATGTAGGGGTTGGCAGGGAGACATATTTGGAAGCTAGGGAGAGCTTCGCGGAGGTATCTACCCTAGTAGTAAGGATCGGCCTGAGCCGGACAGGGATCCCTCAATGCTAACTACCTTCTTAGAGACATGCATAAAATTTCTTCGTGACAACAGGGTAGTTAAAGGCTTACAGGAACTGATAAATAGATGTGCAAGGTGGAGTGAACCTCGCGTAGTTCAAAAATTGGGAAGACATGTGTTGCAAACTGGGCGAGAAATGCGATTATGAGATAGATTAGGTCATTCTGGACCTGGGCTCAAATGCAAACGTACTGCCTAAACAGACTTGGGAGCACATGGGCAAGCCCACATTACAATGGTCTCCTATCCAATTGCGGATTGCAAATCAGCAGAAGATCCTACCCTTGGGAAGGCTGCAAGGAATTACGGTAGATATCGATGGTGCAAGCACCCGGACGGACTTTGAAGTTATTGAAATCATGGATGAAAATAGCCCTTACCCTACGTTGCTAGGGATAAACTAGGCCACCGACATGAATGGGATTATTAATTTAAAGCAACGGAAGATGATATTCGAGAAGAAGTTGCTCCGCGTAGTCATTCCATTAGAGCCGACCGAAGGACCACGCTACATGGAACCGGTGCGCAACAAAGAAGGGGACGATGAATTGGATTCTATCTACAAAATTGCTGCATATAGGCAACAAGGGGACAAGCCAATGGAGGAGAGAAGAATATCATGGGGCTATGCTGAATCTCGCACCGGGGATTCAGATGAGGAAGATGAGTGGTGGCATAACAGGTTGAATGGAGTGACCACGTTACACTGCGATATGATGACTAAATCCTTATATTGCATTAGAGCTCAAGACCGCCGATGTATGATGGGTTGACAGTAGTAGATGAGTTCCTGACTAAGTTTGAAAGCGTGGTACCTGAACACCAACGGTTTGATGTGTTAAAATGGACATTGCGCGCGACACCTGCGCGATGGTGGGGCACTCATGAACTTTCAAAGACTGGCATGGTTGCAGGTGCATGATGCAGATTATATTTGGGAAGCTGGAACTACGAATAACGGGGAAATATGATGGATGAGATCACCTATGCATGCACCTCACCAGATGGACCAAATCTTACGGCAAGGAGCCTCAACCAGAGTGGGTGCACTTATTTTATCATACCCTGGACTTCATCCCAAGGAACTGGTATATTGAAACAGAGCTTCGACATGGCATAGGAGAGTGGGATATCTTGCACGAAGGGTTTTTGTCGACATTCCTCTTTGAATATCAATGGATGGATACCGTTGACGAGGCGTTATAGTTGGTGAAGGCCATCATTTTCAAAACGACACTAGAACCAGAAGAAATCGTGCAGCCAGACTAGTCATAACAGCTGACCTAGGCCCTGGAATGTTACAATTTACAGGTAGACAATGATGAGGATGACCCACAAAACATCAATATTCTGGAATCAGAGGGAAGCTGTGAGGTACACGGACTTGAAATCAACGATCCAGACATCATGGCACCGTTGAAAACAAAACAGGTAAATATCAGAACAGAAGAAGAGCTGAAGTATGCAATGCTTGGGGACTATTGGGATGACGCCACGGTGGAAAAGGTCATTGAGTTTCTTCGGGAATATCGACATTTATTCCCAAAAAAATCACGGAGTTAAAAGGGATCCTGGGAGACCTAGGAGTGATGAAGATAACGTTGAAGCCTGATGCAAAGCTAGTTAAGCAGCAACCCTACCGATTGAATCCAAAATACAAAGCAAAGGTTCGTGAAGAGTTGGACAAAATGCTGGTGGTAGGAATTATTGTACCAGTCGAGGAGTCCGACTGGGTAAGTCTATGGTTGTGCAGGAGAAGAAACAGAAGAGGGAGGTTTTTCATCTGCGTGGATCTCAGGAAGCTCAATGATGCTTGTGTTAACGATCCATTCCCAACACCCTTTACAGATGAGGTACTGGAAAATGTGGGGGGGCAGGAAGCCTACTCCTTCACGGATGGGTTCTCCGGGTACCACCAGATCAAGATCGCGGCAGAGGACAGGAGTAAAACAATGTTCGCTACTGAATGTGGTTGTTTTCAGTATACGGTGATGCCCTTTGGACTGAATAATGCGTCAACGATATTTTGCCACATTGTGGTAGCTGCATTCAAGGAATTCATACACAAGTTCTTAGAGGTCTACCTTGATGACTGGACCATATTCGGACTAGTGAAGAAACATATCGCGAGCTTACGGTTAATGCTGGATACTTGCCGATGACACCAAATTGCACTAAACCTAAAGAAGTGTACTTTCCTCGTCCCTCTCGGGAACCTGCTTGGCCATGTGGTTTATAAGCAAGGTCTGATTGTGGATCCAGCAAAGATCGTCGTCATACTCAATCTGCAAGTGCCGCAAAGTGTCAAACAACTACGCACCACATTGGGACACATGGGCTACTATCAGAAGTTCATAAAAAAATACGCCCAGATCATGGCTCCAATGGAACAGTTGCTGAAGAAGGATGCTACTTATTGCTGGAATAAGGAGTGCAACAAAAGTCTGGAAACACTTAAGGAAAAGATGGCATCCTCCCCTATATTGGTCTTTCCAAAATGGGACAAATTTCATGTGCATGTCGACACATCATGTATCACGTTGGGGGCAATACTTACTCAACCAGGAGCGGAGGGAATTGATCACTGGATTGCATTTGCAAGTCACCGGTTGTCAAAAACTGAGAAGAATTACTCCACTACTGAGTGAGAGGGAATAGCGATGGTATACGCACTTCAAAAATACCGCCACTATCTGCTCGGAGGCCACTTTAAGATGTATACTGATCACTTGACACTAAAATACCTAGTGAATAAGCCTATGTTGGGGAGCGCATTTGTAGGTGATTGCTGTTATTCCAAGAATATGACTTCAAGGTCATCATAAAGCTGGGACGTCTAAATGTAGGCCGAGATCACCTATCCCGAATTGAGACTGGCGAAGAGCCCACAAATTGAGAGGACGGAATCCCGGATGCACAGCTGTATACAATGCATGTAGTGGATGGCCACTTCAAGGATATAATCCATTTCTGAACTACAGGAATCAAGCCACAAGGATATTCTATTCAGTAGAAGAAGGAATTAGTGATATGTGCAACAGACTTTACTGTGATTGCAGGGCACCTCTACAAAATGGGCAATGACAAAATATTATGCAGGTATGTCCCAGAGTTCGAGCGAGGACAAATCCTAGCCGAAGCACATGGGGGGGGTTGCTGGCAAACATTATGCGAGTCATGCCACAACCCAGAAGATTCTTCACACAAGATTATGGTGGCCCACTCTGCATCAAGATTCAAAAGCATACTGCCGAGCCTGTGACGTATGTCAACAGATAGGGAAACCATTGCAAGAGGGATGAAATGCCGCTCAAGCCACAAATGATGCTACAACCATTCAAGAAGTGGGCAATCGACTTCGTAGGACCTATGGCGCCGCGAGGGAAGATGGGCGTGTGCTATATCATCACCGCGACAGAATATTTTACTCGATGGGTAGAGGCACAGCCGGTAAAGGACTTCATGACTACGACAACTGCAAAGTTTTTGTTTGAGAACGTGCTGACAAGGTTTGGATGTCCCAAAATTCTCATGATTGATCGGGAACACACTTTCTGAATGAAACGATCAGCGCACTCACTAAGGAATTCTAGATATATCATCAATAGAGTACGCCTTATCACCCACAAGCGAATGGGACCGTTGAAGATTTCAACAAAATTCTGGAGACTGCATTGACAAAGGTCTATAATGCGCAACAAAATGACTGGGACTTGCACATCCTTGCTATGCTATGGGCATACTGAACCACGTGTAAGAAGTTGACGAGCCAGACACCTTTTCAGTTAGTCTATGGCAAGGAGGCCGTTATGCCTATGGAATACATTGTGCCTAGTCTGCAGATAGCGGCAATAATAGGTATGGCAGATTGCGGGGCTTTGGATGAACGGCTTGCACAGCTCAAAGAATTGGAGGAGGAAAGGTTTTTGGCTGGATTCCATCAGCAAGTATAGAAACAGCGAGAGAAAGTGTGGTATGATCGCCATATCAAGGTACGCACTTTCAAGGAGAATGATCTAGTCTTACTATATGACAGCAAATTCGAGAAATTCCCTGGAAAAATCTAAATGCATTGGTTAGGACCCTATGTCGTCAAAGAAGTTACCGATGGGGGCGTGGTTCAGCTTGCCAAACTCAATGGAGACCCCTTCCCGGGAAGAGTGAATGGCAGTCGCCTGAAGCTCTACACGGGTGGGCCGACCACCTGGCTAACCATCCAAAGGACAGTCTCATCACTCTAGCTAGTTGAAAGAGAGTGCGGGATGATAAAGCAGTCTGGAGGAAGGATGTGTGATTGCCAGGCTGTGCGTAGATTTGGCCAATCACAAGGGTAGCGGTTGCGTGGAAAGGAGTACGCTATTGCATTCATAAGAGGAGAAGTGATCGTTGTTGTCACTATTCATGAAAAGATGTCTGCAATATGGAAAAAGGGAGTGGGCGGCAGGAAATGAAGAGAAAGGGTACGAGCTAGCTATGGAATGATCTACCACAGGTTTAACACGAGGGTGCCAAAACAGGCGGGAGACAGTGAATTTGAAATTTGAAACGCTTACAAATCACAGGGGGGCTTCCATCATGCGGACTACGCTTTTGAAAAACGCAAGCTGTTTATCGATATGGAACTTTTTATTATATCTGCACAAGGAGTAAGCCCGAGGGTCGTGATATGGCTGATGGAGAGGCAGGGCTCTCTGAGGAACATGGTGTTGATAGCTGTGGGCACCATGCAGAGTTCAGCATCAATGGTAGGGGATGTACCGGAAAATGGTAGACACGAAGCAGAACTGGTCTGGATGCTGCAGCCTCGCCCACGAGTGGGCTGGCAAACCACAAAAGAAAAGAGAAAGGATGGAAAGATGGAGACTGTTGGTAGAAGTTCAGTTAAAAAGTCATCTTTGATGTACCTTGAGGATTGGGATCTCGCGGACAACAGAAAGGGTCTTGAAAAATTGCAACACAAGCTGCAGCAGACAGTGCGAAGAGAAGATACGAAGGAAGGAAGTGGTTGCGGTGGTACAAGGAGGTACCATTGCAGCTCCCTCGCTAGAGCTAAAATCCTATGAGGGCGTGTTTTGTGTTAACCAAGCAGAGTAGAATGAGCATTATCAGTTGTGAGAATAGGTAATAACAACGAAGCAGGAGCCGGACGGAGCGTTGTAGGAGACAATAAAGGAGCAACAGGATGAAGAGTGTCACTCGAAGGGAGGTGAACCACGAAGCCAAGGTAGCGCATCTTGCTACACCGACGAGTGACTCAGGACGAGTCATGATGATTGTGTTGGGGGATAGTTGGGTAGTGGAGGTCTCGCGTAACAGTTTTGGGGCTGAGAGCCTATATGTTAGGGTAAAAATATTGTAAAACTCTGAAATATGCGGAGCACGAAATGTAAAATGTCGAGTCAAAGGGTTGTCCACCCAAGAAATAATATAGAATAATATGGAGTAAGTCGGCTTACCCATGGTTTGCGAACCATGGGAATGTATAAATAGAGCAGGGCTCTAAGGGTAGAAGACAATTTTTTTCTGGAAGAGAATGAATGGTATTGTTATGAGTCTGTGAAGGGTATATGCGCGTCCGTAAGTCCGAGTCGAGGGTATTGGGTGAGAGATAGAGGCTCTACAACTGTGTGCGCAGAGGCTTGGTAGAGTCCACACATGTGTGCGCGGACCCCTACAGTTCAGTGCGCAAGGTAGATTTGGATGTATCAGGGATAAAGTGGAAATAAAGATAAGTTGATTTTGAAACTCTGTGTTAATCTGAGCTATTGCAGATCTGGTTAATTTATGATTGATATTTCTATTAATTCTTAATGTGCATGCTTATGTTCTGGGTTAATGCAATTCTGTATCTCTGGTAAGTGTGCGCACTGGTTATCTTGATTAAATTTTTGCTTAAAGACCCTCATAAGTAGATGTGATCTATAACAAATCATCAAGTAATTAGTATTGAGAAGTAGCCCTGTTTTAGATCTGCGTGGAAGCAAAGTAGTGCAAGGCTGCAGATTGGTGTGCGAAGCCTCCAAACCACATCTAGACATCCCAAGGGTGCGGAAACCTGGTTCCAACACCCTCCCCTGCTACCTCGGGTGAGACCTCAGTTGGCGCTTTGCGGGCTCTTGCCGAAAGGGCCGGTAGGTGTGGGATTTGTTTGGCTAAATAACTCTTCTGAACCTGGGTCAAGCCCATATAAGCCAACATGGCGCTTCCCTTCTTATACTTGATATTCAAATGGAACTGTTGCAGGTATGTGGACCACTTCTGATGGTGATCATTCTATAACTTCCCTTAGTTCTGTATGAATTGTAGGGGCCGATGGTCTGTGTGGATGATCGTTTCCTTCCCCAAAATGTAATGCTTCCATTGTCGATAGGCATGCATAATGGAATACATCTCTTTGTCATAAGTGGGATACTTTCAGACCATGTCTGAAAGTGTCTCACTCTGATATGTCACTAGATGCCCATGTTGAGTAAGGATTGCCCCAATAGCATAGTCAAAGGCATCTATATCGATCTCAAATGGTTATTGCAAGTCTGGTAATGCGAGCACTAGTGCCGAGCAGAGGCAATGTTTCAACTTTGTGAATTCCTTTTGTTGAGATTCAGACCAAAATAATTTTGCTTTCACTCCTCTCTTGGCGACTTGACTCAAGGGCCAAGTGATATGAGAAAATCCCAACACGAACATGCGACAGAGGTTGGAAAGACCCAGAAAGCTATGGAGCTCTGTCAGAGTGGTTGTAAATGGCCAATCCCGAATGACTTGGATCTTGGTTAGATCCACATGCACCCCCCGTTGATCAATATTGTATCCCAAATATTGAACTTGTGTCATGCCAAAAGTGCATTTCAACAAATTGGCACATAACATGTGTTGCTGTAATGTTTGGAGAACCAGTCGGATATGGTGGAGGTTCTCTTCCCAACTTTGGCTGAAGATCAGGATGTGATCAAAGTATACCACTGGAAATGAGTTGGTGAATGGTCATAAGATGTCATCCATTAGCATCATGAAGGTTGCAGAAGCATTCGTCAACCCGAAAGGCATAACAAACCATTCAAAAAGGCCCTCCTTGGCTTTGAAGGTAGTCTTCCACACATCAGAGGGTTCGATTGGTACTTAGTGATATCTTGACTTCAAATTGATCTTGTTGAAATATTTTTCCCCCTTCAGTTGGTCCAGAAGGTCATCAATCCATGGGATAGGGTACCTATTCCAGATAGCGATCTTGTTCATCTCCCGGTAGTCAATACAGAGTCTCCAAGTCCCATCCTTCTTCTATACCAACATGATTGGGCTCCCACAGGGCGATGAACTCGGTTGAATGTGACCTTTCTGCAGTAGCTCTTGAATATGCCTCTTGATTTCATTGTTCTCCAAAACGAGGCACCAATAGATTGGTCCATTGGGCAGCGGCACACCTGGGGTCAGATCGATGGAATGCTTGACCTGATAGTGTAGAGGAACCCCTGCGAGGGAGGTGAAGATGTCCTCGTACTCCTCCATGACCTTTTCCATCTGTAGTTTTCGCGTGGAGGGGCCCTGTCTGGAGGTCGTGGCCACCATCTTCTTCTTTCCTTAAGGGTGTATCATGAGGAAAACAAATTTCCCAGTTTTGGAAATGAGCTTACTGCATTGTTTTGCATTAACCAAAGAGATGGTGGTAGGTGGTGCTACCTCCGGTATCATGTACAACTTATTCCCCAAAGTAACAATAACAACACGAGGCCTTGATTCATACACAACATGTCGCTTCCACAAGTATGGTTGGCCTAATAATACATCACAAACATCAAGGGGAGAAAATTCACACAATACTTCATCCATGAAGGGCTTGATGTTGTATGGAAGACAACACTGCTGGCTCACGCGAAGATCCTGTCCTTGGTGAAGCCACCCAATGGTGTACAGTTGTGGATGTGATGTGGTCAGTAAGCCCAGCGCTTCACGACCTCTTCCAAAATGAGGTTCTTTTGGCTCCCATTGTCGACAATGAACTGTAGTGGGGAGCCCTTTACCCACATCTGGGAGTGGAAGAGGCGCTCCTCCTCCTCTGGATATTTGAGTTCCTCCTTCTGGATCTTCATGGTGGCAACGATGGCATTGGGCTCTACATCGAAAATCTACTTCCATTTGTCATTCCCATTGTCAGGTTTTGACTCAAATTCGGAACATGCATCTAATTCTGAAGATTTTAGCTCAACCACCAGTGACTGCCTGGCCCGACACTCACTTGTGTTGTAAGTGGAGATCTTATGGAACTCACACCACTTTCCCATGTCCTTGTTCGACTTCATGGTGTTGTTCTTTGCTTGCGACTTTTGTGGGTTGTCTTGGGCCACCCCGCCTTGGCTTTGTCCTTTGTTCAGCCGTTTTGGGGCACCTTTCTCTTGCTTCAGGTTTTAGAATCCAAAGTCTCGCTTCTTCTGTTTAAAATTCTGCTCGATCTTGACAGGGAATCGGTATGACGTGTCAAGGGAGGAGATGTCTAGGAACTCCATCTCATCCTAGATGTACCTGTGTAGGAAATCGTGGTATTTGAGTACCAAATATAGCTTAAAATCCTTGATACCCAACTTTGTGTGAAGGGTATGAAAAATATTGGTAAACTCCAACACGTCTTGGTCCCTTCCCTGCTACATCGTGGTCCACATTATGTATTTATCCTCATAGCTTCTGACAGGGTAGTACTACTCCTTGATGGCATTCTAGAATGAATTCCAAGTGGTTGTGGCTGAAAAAATGGAGGCCATCTTTTCATCCTTCTGCTCGCAGTAGGTTTCCCACTAGTCCTTGACATGTGGGGCAGCTTTGAGAAGAACTAAAGTAATCTTTTTCCGGCTGGAAAAATCATGAATAGAAAAATACCCTTCTAGAAAACTTAAACATTTATCTCTGGCGTCTGCATCTATCTTACCCTCATGTAGGTTTTAACCCTGTACATAAATTACCTACATACAAATTCTAAAACACAGAAAATAAACAATACAAGAGCATACCACATAAACACATATACACAGAGATTAGCCCCTGGATCCCAAAACCGTGACTACTAGCTTGATTTTTCATTATGTTCCTTTCAATGTTACAATACATATTTATACATGCAAAAGCATCTAATACCATGGACTGAAAACCACCGCATCCAAAACCATGGACTGAAAACCATTGCATCCAAAACCATGTGTGAAAAATCATGCACAAAACGATCAGTAGGTCAGCCCAACCTAATATAGGGTCCAAAAACAAAATTTCTCGGGGCGCTGCCCCAGACCCCATAGAGTGGGGTTACCTGCACCCCTCAAACCCCATATGACCCCCCGTGCTACATAATCGGCGCAACGAAGTGGGGGCTCCGCCCCCCTTCTAACCCCCCGGTTAACTACCTGGGCTAGTTGTGGAAAGAATATAACACAACCCAACATTCCCCCACTTGTTGTTTTCTTTCCACAGGGGTCCACAAGAGAGATTAATCATTTACCTAGCCCTGCAATGCCCATTGTTTCTCTACACCAAGAGAAGTTCTCAGATCTCACAAATTTTTTCAATGCATCTGCAGTATTCTTCAAAGTGTCCACCTTTACCAACAACACCTTTTTGTCTTCTATCATATCCCTCACAAACTAATACTGAACATCAATGTGCTTTGTATTTGAATGATATGCAGGGTTCTTTGCCAAGAAAATTGCACTTTGGCTGTCACAGTCTATCCTTATAGATCCCTATACTAACCCCATACTTGAACACAATCTCTGCAACCAAACTGCTTCCTTGCTTGCATGAGTGGCTTCCATGTATTCTACCTCTGTAGTTGATAGTTCCACTATAGATTGTTTCTTACTCATCCAACTGACTGCACCTCCAAAGAGGTTAAACACATACCCACTTGTAGATCTTCTTTGATCCTGATCTCCAGCCCAGTTTACATCAACAAAGCCACGAATATCCAACACTTTGTCTAATCCTGGTCTTCCTTGGTAGCACAAACCATAATCACTAGTGCCATGCAAATACCTGAAAACCCGCTTCACTGCTATCTAGTGCTCCTTCCCTGGTTTTGACATAAACCTGCTCAATACTCCCACTGCATGTGCAATGTCTGTTCTAGTACAGACCATCGCATACATAAAGCTACCAAATGCACTTGCATATGGAACACGAGACATGTCCTCTTCCTCTTCTTGTGTCTTTGGACACTGTTCAACAAAAAACTTTACACCTACAAGAATAGGAACCTTCACCAGTTTACTATCCAGCATATTAAACCTCTACAATATTGTCTCAACATACTTCCTCTGGTTTAACCAAAGCTTCCTCTTTGTCCGATCTCTTTTAATTTCCATGCCCAAAATATAGTTTGCAACACCAAGATCTTTCATGTCAAATTTGGAGGAAAGTTGGGTCTTCAAATCCTGGATAATTTCTTTGTCATTTCCAAATAGCAACATATCATCCACATACAAGACCAGATAAATAACAGAGTCACCAATTAATTTAAAATACACACAGTGATCTGCTTTGCTTTTGGTGAAGCCAAGTCCCCATATAAATGTATCAAATTTCTGATACCACATCCTTGGTGGCTGTTTTAACCCATACAGAGACTTCTTTAACTTGCATACCAGTTCTTTCTTATCCTTCACTGCAAAACCTTCAGGTTTCTTCATATAGATCTCCTCTTCCAGATCCTCATGAAGAAATGTTGTCTTCACATCCATCTATTCTACCTCAAAATCAAAAGCAACAGCGACAGATAAAAGTAATCTAATAGAAGTTAGCTTGGCAATAGGAGAAAAAATATCACCAAAATCAATTCCCAACACTTGGGAATAACCTTTTGCTACTAACCGAGCTTTGTATTTCTCCTTTCCTTCTACATTTTTCTTCTTCTTGAACACCCATTTGCTGCCAATGGGTTTCCTTCCAGCCAGCAACTCCACTAGATCCCAAGCCTCATTTTTGTGCAAAGATGCCATTTCATCAACCATGGCCTCTTTCTAGAGTTCACCATCCTCTGAATCTACTGCTTCCTTCACAGTTCTGGGATCATCATCAGTAACAGATAAAGCAAAATTTGAATAGAAAGCAGATGGACTATACCTTTCCGACTGCCTTCTTTCTCGAACTGATCTTCTCACACCCAGAGTTGGTGGCTCTTCATCTTTTGATTCCTCCTCTGCTATAGAGTCTGATTCTTCCTCCTTAAGCTCAAACTCTATCTTCTCAGGTTCCCTTGGTTGAACTTCATGTTTAATAACATCTTTCACCTCTCTGAACACCACATCTTTGTTATACACAACCTTCCTTGTTATTGGGTTCCAAACCTTATAACCCTTTAAACCATCCTTATACCTAATAAAGATGCACTTTTCAGATTTACTATCTAACTTGGTTCTTTTCTCCTTTGGAACATGTACATATGCATCACATCCAAATATCTTCAGATGTGAAAGAGAGGTTTTCTTACTAGTCTGTACCTCTTGTGGAGTCTTATCTTCCAATGCTGATGAAGGTGATCTGTTGACCAGGTAACATGCAGTCTCCATCGGCTCTGCCCAGAATTCTTGTCCTAACCTGGCACCACTGAGCATACATGCAGTCTCCACCACCTCTGCCCAGAATTCTTGTCCTAACCTGGCACCACTGTGCATGCTTCTTGCCCTTTCCATCAACGTCTTGTTCATTCTTTCTGCAACTCCATTTTGATGAGGTGTATATGGAGTAGTCTTCTGTTGTGCTATACCACACTTCTTACAGAATTCTTCAAATTATTTACTGCAAAACTCTCCAGTTTTATCTGTCCTCAACACCTTTATCTTCTTCTCTATCTGGTTTTCCACTAGAGCCTTAATTTATTTAAACCTGTCAAAGGCTTCAGATTTCTTATTAAGGAAATATATCCATGTATTCCTTGAGAAGTCATCTATAAATGATAAATAGTACACAAAATTACCCAGTGATGGAACCTTCATAGGTCCAAACACATCATTGTGCACAAGCTTTAATATCTGTTTCGCCCTCTTACCACCAGAGGGAAACTCACCCAATTTTTTTTCCCATATACACAATTTTCAAAGAAATTAAAATCTAGAGAGCTATTACTCATACCTTCTACCATACCTTTACCATGAATTATTTGAAGGCCCTTCTCTCCAATATGTCCAAGCCTTTGAAGCCACAACATGGTTTTCTCTCTAGAGACCACTAGATTTTCTGCTCCACTTTCAGGAACCACAGAACTGTTGCACCCATCAAAAACAGTGCTACCTTGCAGCTTGTACAGAGTTTCAATTTGAACTCCCACATCAATACCAGTGCCCCCCGAACCATCTTGCTGGTATCCTTCTTGAACACTGTTTTTACACCTACATCATCCAGCTTGCTTACAACAAAAAGATTTCTGGCTAAGCAGGAATTTTCAAAACACCCGAAAGTGTTCTAACCCTTCCACCTTGCAACTTCAACTTTATGTTTCCACGACCAACGATTCTAGCCTTCCTGTCATCCCTCAAGAAGACATCACCACCATCATATTTCTCATACTCGCAGAACCACTCTCTATGAGGAGTGAAGTGAAAGGATGCACCTAAGTCAATCAACCATGCCTCATGATCTACATATGTACTTGAGGAAGCCAAGTACGCATCCCCACCTTCAACTGAGGTGGTTTTCACCTCTGCAGAAGGAGCATCATTAGTTCCCTTTCCTTTATCAGGAGCTTTAGATTTACAGTCTCTTTTGTAGTGCCCTTCCTTTCCGCATTTCCAGCACACCATCTTTACAGGTTTTCCTGGAGATTTAGATCTCCCTCTAGATTTAGATCTCCCACTCGATGAATTATTTTTGTTTCTGTTCTGGGACCGCCCTTGTACAGACAAGGCATCACCATTCTGGCTCTCCATATTTTTCTGCCTCATCTCCTCTGTCAGCAAGGATGAGAACATTTCATCAAACTGCAAGTCAGTTGCATTGCTACCTAGTGCAATAACAAAACTATCCCACGAATCTAGTAGAGAACACAACAAACTGATGCACTTATCTTCATCTGAAATTTTAATATCAACAGATAATAACTAATTTACCATAGTATTAAATGCGTTTAGATTATCTGTCACTGAGTCTCCATATTTCATCCTCAGGTTATACAACATTTTCCATAGGAACAGTTTATTCACCAGAGACTTAGATTGGTACAAAGTCCCCAACTTGTCCCATAAAGCCTTAGTCGTAGCTTCCCCTGATACATTCAACAATACTGAATCTGAGACACAATTGTATTGTGCTCTTTGCCTTCTGATCTAACTTCTTCCATTCTTCATCAGACACTCCCATTGGTTTAGTACACAAATATACCACGATCCATTGATCTTTATCCACCAACAGATCCTCCATCTTGAGTTTCCACAACTCAAAACTCTGACCATTAAATTTACAGAATTTTATGGCTTAATTCTTAGCAGAGATTGGTCAGAAAAACTTCATGGATACTTTGCAACTGATTGGTCGCACATGTGGCTCCCTTACAATGGTAAACCAAATCAGATAAAGGTTGAGTGAGAAAGACATCAGAAATACATAGTAACAAAATTGGAAGGAGAAAATGAACCGGTAGCATACAGCAATAATATTATCGGCAACTACTCTGTTGATTCTTTCTTAGGAAATTTTAATGCTCATACTTCACCTTACTTAGAACATTCTATTTTATCTCAAGTAGAAAATTTTTCTCAAACAAATAGTTCTAAATGTATTAATTTTATAGATAGTCCTGTAAATAAATCTTTATTTTGGAAGTTATTTTTTGACGGTTCTAAGTCTAACGAAGGAGCAGGAGCAGGATGCATGTTAATCAGTCCAGAGGGAAACAAAACTATGCTAACTTGTAGACTCGAGTTCAATTGCACCAATAATACTGCATAATACGAGGCTTTAGTCCAAGGATTATACAAAGAAATCAGATTAGACATCAAATATCTACAAGTCTTTGGAGACTCTGAAATTGTAATTTGTTGGGTCCCTATAATACTAGTGATTACCCCATTACTATTATAGTTATACCCCTTATTTATATTGTTGTGCCCCTATTACCCCCATATTGTTATTTCTGTGCCCCATAGAATCCCTTTATTGTTATTTTTGTGGCTTTATATTATTATTGTTAGGTCGGCTGGATTATATTGTGACTCCTTAGACTCCTATATATAGAAAGGAGGTTTTGTAATTTGAATCATCAAATAATTGTTCATTTATGTAATGTAAAGGAGGTTGCCCCCTCGAAGAGGCTAAATTCTAAGGCGTTGATCTATCTTTTCTATCTTTTCTTGAGCTGGTTTCATAACATAATTAGACAGGTATGCAACACTATACATTGTATATCAGGTCATTTAAAGTATTACCAATCTTTAGTTCAAGATCTGACTAAACATTTTATAGCATTCAATATTTCATCAATTCCCAGACTCCAAAATGCTAGTGCAGACCTCTTAGCTAACGTAGCTTCCAAGCTCATTCCCTCAGAAGACTATAGCCCTGATAGATTTTCAATCGAATTAATTTTTAGACCCTCGATTCTTGATAACATTACCAATTGGAGGATTTTTAACGATGATCCTGATATTGTAAGCTTCCTCACATCTAAGGGATCTTACACCAATCAGATAATTGATGAGGACCAACATGACAGACAATTGCAACAAGATAGCACTAATAATGCTATGCCAAAGTCAGTAGTCAAATTAGAAGACCTATATGATTTGAAAGATCGATTCAAAAGATCTACCAATTCAAAACTTCAAAGTTCAACTCTGAACTATGAATTAGTAAATCTAGGAACTGATACCAAGCCACAGAATATCAACCTAGGCCTTGGCCTAGCTCTTGAAGAAAAATTAGCGTATGTTCGTCTCTTGAAACAATACAAAAGTGCCTTTTCTTGGAACTACGATGAACTCAAGACTTATGACACTTCTATCATCCAACATACTATCCCAATGATAAACGATGAAAAACCTGTCTAGCAAAAGCTGAGAAAGATCCATCGTAATCTAGAAAACCAGATCAAATCTGAGCTCAATAAGTTATTGAAGGCCAAAATCATTTTTCCCGTTCAACATTCTAAATGGGTTTCCAACATGGTTCCTGTTAGAAATAAGAACGGAGACATTAGAATTTGCATTGACTTTTGAAATCTTAACAAAGCCTACCAAAAATATAATTTTCCTTTGCCTCCCATGGAGCAAATACTGCAGGTAGTCGTAGGATCAGAAGTAATGTCCTTCTTGGATGGTTTCTCTGGCTACAACCAAGTGTTGGTCCATCCTGATGATCAATTAAAGACCACATTCAGAACCAAATGGGGCACTTATGCATATCAAAAGATGCCTTTTGGTCTGATTAACGCTGGTGCCACATTTTAGAGGGCCATGGACATCACATTTAAGCGATTAGTAAACAAATTAGTGGTAATCTACTTAGATGATATAACTGTATATTCCAAGAAATGAGGCAATCATCTTAGAGATTTAAAACAGATCTTCCAATGTTGTCAAAGGTATGGAATTTCACTTAACCCAAAAAAATCATTTTTTGCATTAAGTGAAGGAAAAATTCTTGGATTCATAGTGTCAAAATCTGGAATTCATATTGATCCTAATAGAATCAAGGAGATTTTCGAAATACCCATACCTCACAACAAGAAAGCATGCAATCTTTCCTTGGCCAGATTAATTTTGTAAAGATATTTGTTCCAGAGTTTTCAAAGATCGTATCTCCTTTACAAGCAATGATTAAAAAGAACTCAATCTTCAAATGGGGCTAAGACGAATATAAGGCATTCAATCTGATCAAACAAGCAATTGTTAATGCTCTATCTTTAGCAACTCCAAATTTTTCCGATCCTTTCATTTTATATACATTTTCCTCTGATAGATCATATGCTGCGATAGTCACTCAAGCAAATCAAGACAAGGCAGAAGCCCCAGTTTCCTTTTTCAGTTCAAATCTACAGGGGGTTGAATTAAATTATTCAGACATAGAGAAACAAGCTTATGTTGTTTTCAAAGCGATTAAATATTTCAGACCCTTCCTGCTTAAAACCCATACAAAAGTCATAGTACCGTTTCGAGCGGTAATAAATCTCTTAGTACATAAAGATGTGGGTGAGAAAAGAGCCAATTGGGTTACTGCCTTACAAGAATACGATGTAGAAATCAAACCAGCAAGTATTGTAAAAGGTCAAGGCTTTTCCAAAATGCTTGCCGGAGCATCGCTTATTTCCGAAATACCATCTGGAGAGATACAAATGTACGAGGTAAGCCTAAACGATGTTGAATCATTATACACTGATATCATATTTTATCTAAAGAACGGATATGCTCCTTCAAACCTCGATTATACCAAGAAAAGAGCTCTAAGGTTGAAGGCTAAGCAATATCAGCTTGTGAACGATGTACTTTTTAGAATGAATTATGATTATGTTCTCCTTAGATGTCTTGAGAAATCTAAAGCTGAAAAGGTGTTGCAGGAACTCCATGATGGACCAGTAGGTGGACATTACGTTGGAGATGCTACTGCGCATAAAATCCTCTACGCAGGCTATTACTGGCCCACACTATGCAAAGACGCACATAGCTACATAAGGAAATGTCAAGTTTGTCAAACTGCTGCTGAGAGACAAAAGAAACCATCATTGCCTCTGCAACCAGTCAACATTGAGCAGCCTTTTGATCAATGGGCATTGGATATAATAGGTGAGATCGTTCCTTACTCTTCTAAAAAGCATAGGTATATCCTTACATCAACATATTATTTTACTAAATGGATAGAAGCAGTTCCTCTCAAGACGGCTAATGTTGAACACATCATTGAGTTCATAGATCAGTTCATAATCACCAGGTTTGGTTTACCTTCTACTTTAATGTTTGATAATGCATCTTATTTTTCTGGCAATACTATGACTGAATTTGCACTCAAAAGAGGTTTTAAGCTTAAATACTCTGCCAATTATTACGCACAGGGGAATGGGTTAGCTGAATCTACGAATAAAAACTTAATCACAATCATTAAGTGAATCATTGATCAAACTCACAAAAATTGGCACAAGTCTTTAATACATGCTTTATGGGTAGACTGAATAACGCAGAAAGCCTCCATTGGCACTTCTCCCTTTAATTTAGTTTATGGGAAAGAAGTGGTTCTTCCAACTCATCTAGCAATTCCCTCTTTGGCCTTAGTTCAATATATTGATGAAGCACCAACTTCTTCCTTACAACTAAGGTAGCTGGAAATACTTAAGCTAGAAGAGCAACGAGAACAGGTTAAAATAACTCATGCTCATCACCAAGCATTAATAAAAGCTTCTTTTGATTCAAACATGATATCCAGAAAGGATTTTCAGATGGGAGAGCTAGTTTTAAAATGGGACAAAGCTCACGAAGAAAAATGAAAACATACGAAATTTCAACGAATGTGGCTTGGCCCTTTCCAAATCACAGAAGTCATAGGTCCATCTACTTTTATGTTACAGGACTTAACAAGAAAAAGAGAGTCTTTACCTGTTAACAGACATATCCTCAAAAAATACTTTCCATAGGAGATCATTCTTCTATTTTTTGTAGATTAGTTTTTCCTTTATTTTCATAATAAAACCAGTTGTAAATGGTTACTTTTGGAATTCACGAAAAAGACAAGTATTTCTTTTTATAATTTTTTTTTTCGCTTGTATAAATAGAATTGTTTTAGAAAATTGGTCATTATTATTGAAAGATACAGTCAAAGGCTATAAGCCTGGAAATGATACTAGTTTCAACCTTGTAAATTTTGATAAAAAATGACCTTTAGTGGGAAATTTTTTTATATCAGTCCAATGAAAGGTATCAATAACAAAACGAAGATTCTCTGTAGAAAAGCTCTTTCCAAAAAACTCTACCATTGTCGTCCAGAGCTATTCTTAAGGAAACAATGACTTCCTCCCCACCTAGGGAATTACAGGCTTCAAGGAATAATCCAATGATACACTTTAACTTAAAGAGTAAGAGGTATCATCACGAGTCGACTTATCATGATCATAGATATTATAGCTTGCTGACTTTGCCAAGACTGCATACCACAACAGGGCAATGACTCAAGATTGTTTAATCAAAATACAAGGGGTCTCATCACGAGCCAGCTTGTTCAGCAAAGTTATAAATCAAGTGAGTGGCACTGTCATAAATTGGCTACCAAACCAAGGCATTGTTCTTTAAGGGTTAAAAGAAAATGAAAGCAATAAGTGTAGATATGGATTTCTCTTTGAAAATTGTATATTTCTCCAAGTGGGATATAGGATCATTGCTGGGTAATAGGTAACCTTGTCGAGGCTATAAACACCTGCTGGCAGCAGAGGCTTTACCTACGACAAATGAGCATATTTAAAACTGATTTACAGAGAAGGCTTTGTTTTTATCTTTATAAACCAAGTAGTGACTGATGTAGATACAATGACTAGCTTGAGGAAGTAAATAACCAATGTTAAACATAGAAGAAACAAATTATCATTGACAGCTGAAAGCATGATGTGCTTTATCTTTCTATAATAAAGTTTGATTTTCTGGAAAATTTTCTGTTTTGGAAGTTTAGAAAATTCAGAAGAAAAGCAGAGATAACTAGTTCTTCCAAGTTAATCGCCAATTGTTGTGGCCAGCAACAACCCCCCTTCTTATTTAGTTTTATCACTAATACTAAATAAGTGGGGGCCCTTATTAAAAAATTAAAAAAAATCGATTAGTGCTCGTATTTCCTTTTCAATAAAACTTACTATCATAAACTTAGGAGAATACCCTTGAAAAATCTAAAAGGGCTTAAGTTTTATGATAAATTAGGATAAAATCACTCCTTAAGAAATGTCACATCGAAAAAAGGATAATGGATACCTCCCTACAAGTGGAATTCTAAGACTGCGAAATCGCAATGTGAAACTACGCACTAAAAACATTCATTGCATCGCATGCCTCAAACATCACTTATGTTGAAATGCCTCAAATTACCGATATGCGATGGCGCATATCGCAAATCGCATTTTGCAGAAAACACATTAATGGATGATTGTCATATGCTACGAACCAGCGATATTGTGATTCCACGATATTGCGATCTGCAATATTGTGAAGCAAATCGAAAATTTCCTTATCGCAGATCTTTAGAGCTTGTTGTTCGAAAAAGCTTTTTCCATAAACCGAGACCTGGTTATGCACGTTAATGTTAATCAATGAGTTTGTTGGCAATCATTAATGAAATATGGTTTTGATCTGATCGAAGAGCCATTTCACGTAAGGTGATATATTTTATATGTCTTCGACATTTAAAGCTTTCCTGTCACCTTTTTCTTATCATTATTCTCACCTCATTTGTAAACTGCAGGAACAAAGAGCAAAGAACTATACATAGCAGTGTTCAGGATAATATGGGAAAAAAGGGTAAAACTCCGAGTTCTGAAGACAAAGAAATGACACCCTTATATACAGACACCGCCTGTAACAAAGATGTTGGTATTACTACTTGGGAAGGCATGTACAGTCTACTTGAGGAAGAAAATCCCAAAATGATGGAGGTTACAACTACTGCAGGCTCACATGGGTCTTCTGAGGCATCTATTACAGAACTAGCTTGTTCGTTCTTGCACCGGATAGCGGCGAGGCCCAAAATTATTCCATACACGGACATGGTTAAATGGGTACTGGATAGCGCTGACATTACAAATAGACAATTTAAGACTCAGGGTCAAGAACTCATGGAGTCGTTATTTCCACAAAATTTAAGCTTTATATCCTCTAACAAAAAGTGTGCAAGAGGCGAAAATCACACCAGGGAAGCCCGTATCAAGAAACAGAGGCAGTTTCCAATGCGTGATTAGCGCCTAGGGAAAAACTCCTTGAAAAGAAAAGCCTCTAATTGCTCAGTCGCCTGTAAGCCCAGAAATTTGTAGGAAAGAACGCTAGAGGCAAAAGGCAAAACTTGAACTCTAAAACCAGTGGTATTTATCAGAGATATCCTCAAAGTGGTATGTAGATATGTACAACAACTACAGATAGGCTGGAGACAGAAGGCTCAAGAAAGGGCATAATCAATCAAAAGATTAACTAAGTTGAATTGGGATTCTTACTAGACATACTTGGTAAAACCACACAGCCAGTGCATGACTCTCAAATGTATCATCAATTCTGCCGAGAAGATGGCGCCAGCTCTTGCCAATTCCGTTTTCGCAGGATAGCTAAAGTCGGAAGTTGGCCAACCAACTCTCCTCAAGCAAATGTTGAATGCTTGCGATTTCAAGGAACAGATACACAAATAGTTAGTTGTTAGTTTTAGTTTTAGATTCAGTTTTAGTGTTAATTTTGCTTTATTTTTGCCTGAAATGAGGATGGTCATTTAAACTGTATCCTACATTTTTGTAATAAATTATTTTTAGATTTAGTTAGTAGTATTTAAACCCTTCTCATGCATTTAGAGAAGTGTCCTGAAATTTGTCAAAAACTTGTCCTTAGAACATGCACTTTTGCACCCTCCAAGGAGGTTTTGATGAATGAATGGAACAGGATTTATTGATATCTGCATTTAATATCTAATACTGATGTTGCACTTTGTACTCTTAGTGGATGTTGGATTAAGAAGAGATAAATCATTATTGCTTGAAGTTCATGAGTAGAAATAGTTATAAATGGTACTTTTATCTCTTAACTATTTATGCATGTGTTAAAGTGATATTCATGTTCAATTATTTATGTATGAATGTGTGAATGCTTGAGTTATCATTTGGCACTTTTGTACGGTGATAAATATTTATTTATGCTTAATATATGAGTAGCTTATTATGCGATATGTTTTTCGCAACTATTTCGTCTAACTTTTTATACGAAATGGTTTATCTTTATTGAATTCCTTTCTCATAGCAGTTGAATGATTTTTATTATCAATTATTATTTGAAATCATTTTAGATCGCATAACAGAAAGATTACATCCCGGGTTAGTTTAGAATTAGATATTTCTGTTTATTAGAATACAATTGCATGTTGTTAGATTATATTTAGAATAAAAGCATTTCACTTAGGAACTCTTAGAAAGGAAATATCAATTCTCAACACACACACACAAACATATATTGGGAAACTGGTCCCATATCCCTAGTCGAACCCACTATACCAAACGGAAAAGGAGCTACTAACCAAGGTCCAGACCAGGTGGGTATCCCCCTTGTTGTAGACCCGATTTTCAGGGCTTCAACAGACTACAAGATTGATTTTTCATTATGTTCCTTTCAATGTTACAATACATATTTATACATGTGCGAAAAATCATGCACAAAACCATAGGTAGGTCAGCCCAACCTAATATAGGGTTCGCCCATAGAGTGGAGTTACCTGCACCCCTCAAACCCCATGTGACCCCCCCACTACACAATCAACACAACGACCCCACTTCTAACCCCCCAAGTAACTGCGTGGGCTAGTGGTGGAAAGAATAGAACACAACCCAACACCTCAAATATGGGAATGTCAAAGTTAACTTGTACCTTGAAGGGTGTGGCACTTCTAGAGTAGCTACTGGAAGTAGATGTGTCACCCTTGGGCAGCCACTGAAGGATCTAAGCAGAGTTGTCCATCATCACATTCCTTTGTCGCTCGAGGGCCTCTTTAAGAAAAATTTTCATAGGATCTCTTGCCCCCTCATCTTTCTTTTCATCCGCCATGGGAGGCCGTCGGGATTTACAAGGCTGGTCTTGCAAAGGTTCAATGTTGGGTCCCTATAATACTAGTGATTACCCCATTACTATTGTAGTTATACCCCTTATTTATATTGATGTACCCATGTAGTGCCCATATTGTTACTATTGTGCCACATAGAAGCCCACTATTGTTATTGTTGTGCCCTACAATATTATTGTTATGTAGGCTTTGATTGTATTGGGACCACTTAGACTCCTATATATAGAAAGGAGGTATTTTCATTTGTATCATCCAAGAATTGTTCATTTATGTAATGTAAAGGAGGTTGCCCCCTCGAAGAGGCTGAATTCTAAGTCGTGGATCTCTCTTTTCTATCTTTTTGTGAGCTGGTTTCATAACATTTGGTATCAGAGCTTTGGATTCTAGGGTTTCGCTGCTCCAAACAGGTCATCGTGGAATTTTCGCTATAACTTTTTTTCTGTGATGTTTCAGAAGTCGCAAAAAAAACCCATTTGAGAAGAATTGGCGCTGAACCTTGGGTCCAAATTTCAGATATTTTAGCGCGATATTTTCGGAGATATGATCTGAGGAATTTGGCCTTTTTGCAGACTCCTGAATTACATTCAAAACAGGTGACCTGGGGAAAATCGTCATAACTCTCTCTCTGAGGATCGGATTGAAATTTCGTAAAAAGTTACAGAAAGAGGACGGACTGTAGTTTCTTGTGGGTGAGTTTCAGATTCAAAGGTTGAAACAGTGACTCGTGGCACGTCGTACAATTTCGCTCTACTGAACTAGTCTAAAAGCAAGTCACTGTGGGAGATTTCACATAACTCTTCCTTGGAGAATCCAATTTGGCTCAGACTTGTGGCATTGGAAAGAGGACGCAGAAGGCTACTACAGATAGCAATTTCAGAACTGGATGATCCGAAATTACAGAGATACATCAGATTCAATATCAGGCTTCTATAAAGTGAAAAAAGGTGTGTAGTTTTTTTTTAAATTTTTGTGTAAGCTTGGTTTAACAGAATTCAAAGGGCATAGTAAAGCATTATTATCGGTAACTGATGCCCCGAGGAAAGAAAATGCAAACACCTAGTAAGGAACCTGAAAGCTCTAGCATGACTCATGAAGAAGAGGAAGAAATGCTACATGATATATCAAAATTACAAGAACAAGTGCAACAAATGTCACGCTCACAAAAGCTAACAGAAGCTAAGATAAGTGGCGTGGAATGTAAGATAAATGGCATGGAATCTAAGGTAAATGGCGTGGAATCTAAGATAAAGGGCATGGAAGCTAAGATGGATGGCATGGAAGCTAAGATGGACGGCATGGAAGCTAAGATGGATGGCATGGAAGCTAAGGTGAATGGCATGGACGCTAAAATTGATGGCATGGATGATAAGATGGATGAATTGAAGAAGTTGCTACAAGAAAGGGTCACTAATGGTGAAAAGGTAGTAAAGGAAACTCATGATGAGAACAAAAGAAATGTTAATCATGATTCCATAGACTCTAATGTTGGATCGAAGACTCACCATGTTCCAAAAATCGATATGAGGAAGTTTGATGGCAAGGATCCCGCCACATGGATATTACAGATGGAGCAATTCTTCGATCTCAATAATGTGCAAAACACACAAAAGGTACGTATGGAAACTTTATATTTGGAACCAAATCAGTTTGTATGGTATCAATGGCTTTGTTCTCGTAAACAATTTATCACTTGGGCAATTTTTACGGAAGAATTGATAGCACATTATGAGGATACAAAAAGCAACACTTTTTTTAGCCAATTGATAAGTCTCAAACAAAAGGGTTCAATAATGGAGCACATTGAGGAGTTCCAAAAATTGAACATAAGGGTAAAAGATATTCCAGAGGAGCATAGGATTGATGTGTTCATAGGGTCTTTAAAGGATAATATCCAACATGATGTGCGCCTTTGGGAACCTGATTCATTAGAGAAGGCATTCAGGTTAGCAAGAAAAATGGAAAGCAAAATTATGGCAACTAGGAAGCATACCATTCACAACTATAAAGACGGAAGTGTTGTTGCCCATAGTCTTCCACAACCTACAAGGTTGACACCACAACAATTGGAAGAAAAAAGAGCAAAAGGGCTTTGTTACAATTGTGATAGCAAATACACAAAAGGTCATAAGTGTGCTGAGAAGAAATTATTCTACATAGATTGTGAAGAGGAAGAAGAAAAGGAGCAAGAAAGGTCAAAAGAAGAGGATATATTCCAGGAACAAAGCCTAGATGAAGAACAAATAAATCCGACCATATCTTGTAATGCATTGGCGGGAATTACCACTCCTCAAACCATCAAGATAGAAGGACAAATCAAGAAGAAAAAGGTAATAGTGTTGATTGATTCAGGAAGCACCCACAATTTTATTCATTGTAGGGTAGCAAAAGAATTGAATTGCTTCCTATATCCAGCACCAGAGTGTCAAGTGATGATTGCAAATGGAGGAACAATAAATTGCTCTGGAAAGTGCCATAATATCAAGCTATCCATGGGAGAATATGTATTGACTAGCCCAATGCTTTCCATTCCAATGGGAGGTGCTGATGTTGTACTAGGAGTCCAATGGCTACAATCCTTGGGTACAATAGCTTTTAATTTTCAAGAACTTTTCATGAAATTTTCTGTGGAAGGAAAGGAAGTTGAATTAAGGGGTATTGCAGGGAAACCAGGAAAGATAATCAGCTCTAATGGTATGACAAAGCTTCTAAAAAAGGAGCAAAGAGGTGTAATTGCACAATTATGTTCGCTAGATGTTTCCACATTGGAATCATCTATTTCTCCAGATCTCCAAAAAGTCCTGGACAATCATTCCAAGGTATTTGAGACTCCCAAAGGTCTCCCACCTATGCGTGATCATGATCATGCTATTCATCTGATTCCAGGAAGTGTTCCTCCAAACATCAGGCCGTACAGATATCCCTATGTCCAAAAAAGTGAAATTGAACGTATGGTTGCAGAAATGCTAGAGGCTGGTATAATTCAACCGAGTCAAAGTTCTTTCTCTGCTCCAGTAGTATTGGTGCACAAGAAGGATGGATCATGGCGCATGTGTCCGGATTATAGGGAGCTCAACAAGCTCACTATTAAAGATAAGTTCCCCATTCCTGTCATTGATGAATTACTGGATGAATTGCATGGATCAATTTACTTCACCAAGTTGGATCTTCGTTCAGGATATCATCAAATCAGAATGAAGATTGAAGACATTCCAAAACGGCATTTAGAACTCATGAGGGTCATTATGAATTTTTGGTCATGCCTTTTGGCCTTACCAATGCACCTTCAACATTTCAAGGTTTGATGAATTCAATTTTCAAACCATTCCTTAGAAAATTTGTGTTAGTATTTTTTGATGATATACTAATCTACAACAAGTCTTGGAAGGATCATGTTGAACATGTTGACAGGGTGCTACAACTATTGGAGGAGAAACAATTATATGCAAAAAGATCCAAATGTTTCTTTGGAGTCCAGGAGGTGGAATATTTGGGTCATATTGTATCTCATGAAGGAGTTAAGGTAGACCCTAGCAAAATTAAAGCCATTAAGGAATGGAAAATCCCCACATCCATAAAGCATCTGCGAGGATTTCTTGGGTTGACAGGGTATTATCGCAAGTTTGTTAAGAATTATGGGAGAATAGCAGCACCTCTAACAACATTATTGAAGAAAGATGCATTTTCATGGACTCCGGAAGCAACAAAGGCCTTTGAACATCTTAAAGAGGCAATGTGCCAAGCACCGGTCTTAGCTACACCGGACTTCACAAAAACCTTTATTGTGGAATGTGATGCTTCAGGAAATGGAATTGGTGCTGTTCTAATGCAAGATGAAAGACCCATTGCTTTTGAAAGTCGTCCAATCAAGGGAAAGTTTTTAAGAAAAGCTATTTATGAGAAGGAAATGTTGGCAATACTCCATGCACTTAAGAAATGGCGACCCTACCTAATGGGAAGACACTTCAAGGTAAAAACAGATCATGATAGCCTTAAATACTTTTTAGAACAAAGATTATCCTCTGAAGAGCAACAAAAGTGGGTCACAAAGATGTTGGGTTATGACTTTGAAATCATCTACAAAAAAGGGAAGCAAAATGTGGTGGCAGATGCACTCTCAAGAAAGGATGAGGATGTGGAAGCATTGTTGTGCGCCATTTCTATTATCCAACCAGATTGGATAAACGAAGCAAGGGAGGAATGGAAGAATGACGAAGAAGTGTGGGCACTTATTCGAAAGCTACAACAAGATTCCAGTACGTCTGATACATTTAGCTGGAAAAATGATTCGTTATGGTACAAAGATCGCTTATACCTCTGTAAGAATTCCCAGCTAAAACAAAAGATTCTTATGGAATTGCACACTTCTCCCTTAGGAGGGCACTCAGGATTTTTAAAAACTTACCACAGGGTTAAGAAGGAATTTTTTTGGGATGGCCTTAAATCAGATATTCAAAAGTTTGTGGCAGAATGTTTGGTTTGCCAGCAAAATAAAGTTGAAACAATTAAGACACCGGGTCTATTACAACCTTTATCCATTCCAAGCCAACGTTGGGAGGAGGTTTCAATGGATTTTATCACAGGTTTACCCAAGTCTGAGGGAAAGAGTGTCATCATGGTGGTAGTTGACAGACTTACCAAGTATGCACACTTTTGTGCATTATCACATCCATTTAAAGCCAGTACAGTTTCTACTGCATTTATGGAAACAATTCAAAAGCTACATGGAAACCCAAAGATTATTGTAAGTGACAGAGATCCCATTTTCACTGGAAATTTTTGGACAGAATTATTTTCTTGTCTTGGTACTCAGTTAGCTCATAGCTCATCTTATCATCCTCAATCTGATGGGCAAACTGAGATAGTAAACAAATGTTTGGAAGGATATCTTCGTTGCTTTGTATCTGATAAACAGACACAATGGGTCAAATGGTTGCCTCTGGCTGAATGGTGGTATAACACTTCCTTCCATACAGCAACAAAAATGACCCCATTTATGGCACTTTATGGGTATCAACCACCATCCATCACATCATATTTAAGAGAAAATTCTAAGGTTCAGGCAGTGGAACATCACATCGAACATCAACAACAAGTCCTCCAACTCTTAAAGGATAACCTTGTGTTGGCACAGAATAGAATGAAACAACAGGCAGATCAACATCGCAGTGAAAGAAGTTTTGATGTAGGTGATTGGGTATTCCTACGGCTACAACCATATAAGCAAATGTCCCTCAAGCAAGCTAAGAAGGATAATAAATTATCACCAAAGTATTATGGTCCGTACAAGGTGTTGCAAAAGATTGGTACTATGGCATACAAATTGGAGCTTCCTGCAGCTTCTCGATTGCACCCAGTTTTCCATGTTTCATGTTTAAAGAAGGTTATAGGCGACAAGCTCCCAGTTCAAACAATATTGCCAGAACTTGACGAGGAAGGAAAAATTATATTGGAACCGGAAGCAGTCATAGAAACAAGAACTCGACAGCTACGAAATCGATCAATTTCAGAGTATCTTATCAAGTGGAAGAACTTATCCGCTGAAGATTCCACATGGGAGGATGAGAATTTTATGCAGAAGTATCCTGAACTACTCAAGCGTTGAGGACAACACTTTTTTGAAGGAGAGGGGCATGTTGGGTCCCTATAATACTAGTGATTACCCCATTACTATTGTAGTTATACCCCTTATTTATATTGATGTGCCCATGTAGTGCCCATATTGTTACTATTGTGCCACATAGAAGCCCACTATTGTTATTGTTGTGCCCTACAATATTATTGTTATGTAGGCTTTGATTGTATTGGGACCACTTAGACTCCTATATATAGAAAGGAGGTATTTTCATTTGTATCATCCAAGAATTGTTCATTTATGTAATTTAAAGGAGGTTGCCCCCTCGAAGAGGCTGAATTCTAAGTCGTGGATCTCTCTTTTCTATCTTTTTGTGAGCTGGTTTCATAACATTCAACCAATTCAAGCCTTAACTCCCTATATCCCGATGATCTGGAATTTATCCAGGACAAAGAATTAAAGGTATTACAGGCTCATGTGCATGGATATGCCTATGTTACTTATGCAATGGATCGATAAGATTGCTAGAATACATAGACACTAAGGCAATCAGAGAAAACATAACAGTCAAACATGTAAACAAAACAGTTTAATAAGGAGTTCACTCAATGCTCTTGGGCTACGTCTCTTGGTCCAGCATTTTAGTGGTGGCCTCTCTATTATGTTTTCAAGTAGAGTTTTTACAACAGTGAGCTCAATTCGAGACTCACTAAACAGATAGAATTCAATAGGAATGGAGCGCACAGACTCTCCTTACTGAAACTCGACCTCTGAGGGTCGCAGTAGTATGACAAGCCTATGCTGAGGAGTTTGCTTGAACCTCTCAAGCCTTCAATGGAGTACACAGACTCTCTGACTCTCTCTGGCTCTATCTGGCTTGATGCTGCCTTTAGGTCAGCTCGGCTTCTACTCTCTATTCTCTGCTATTAGTTTCTTGCGTCTCTGTGTGTGCCTGTCCTCTGATTTTGTCAGTTCATGGCTTTAAAGCTAGTTTGTTCTTTGACTGCTCGTTTCCGCTTCCCGGCCTTCTGGTTTCCTTACCTCTATTTGTTCGAATTCCTCTGCTCTACGTCATCATCACTGGGTAACACCTCATAGGGAGGTGGCCACTTTTTTCCCAACGAACTGGGTGTCAGATTCCTTGAATCATTTTTGAATAGCCGTTAATTCCGTTTGATTCAAGATCGCCTACAAATCATGAATCATTTGCCAACTCATCATCCACGTCAGACTTCAAATCCCATATCATTTTGCTTTCTGACTTGTCAAATCTGGTCAATCATGAGGATGCATCTCCGTCGTTGATTTGGGCCCCCCCAGATCTTACGATCGTCCTTCATATTGGGCGGACAAGTTGCATGGTGTTTACCCGTCCGATGCGGGAAGTTTTTTCTCTCATCCGCTGGATGCGTGTCGCTTGATGTGTGGCATCGGGCGAGACTCAGTCAAAACTGCATACCACCTCAAGGCATTTCGATATCTTGCTAGTTTGTGGAATCCTACACTATGAAACCGATTGCGTTACTTTTTCCGAATTTTATAGGGATTTCGGGTCCGGGCACTTCGAGGCTTTCCTTCACTGGGGGGACGCCCTGCGATATGCGATTAGTGTTAATCACGTATTAGAAACCACCCCCGTTTCTTGATTTGGCCTCTGGTTTTTCTAGTTTGCACCAGTGCACGTTACCATGGGCCAATGGTCTACGCGCTCGACCGAGGGTCCTTGTTGCTCCGCTCTAGCCGCAGCTGCAACTGTTACGAGGATTCCTTCTGATAGCTTTGATATTTTCTAGGACTTGAATATTTTTGCATCATTTGAAACAATCATGAAAACTTAGAGAGATTTTAGGATCTAATTCGGATCACGACCTTCCCTCTGAAAAAGCTTTTGGACCACCAAAAGTTGGTTTTCTTTCAAGCATCAATCAAGTCAGGGTATTGCTTCTTTTCTTGCTCAATTTCTATCCATTTCGCACTGCTTGGCTTTGAACCTTTGAGTCCAATCTTTAGGTATTCAACATCCCCTCTGCGAGTAGTTCTTACCTTCCTGTCCAGAACTGTATCTTCCTGTAATTCATTAAGATATTCAGGCAACAGATCATCAATAGAAGGGAATTGACTATGCTCTTCAGGATCTTTGATTAATGAAGGTTCGAATAGTCTCAAGCTTCTTGCATTAACAACTGAGTGGATGTGCATGTAAGCTGGTAGATCAAGGCGAAAAGCATTCTCACCAATTTTCTCAAGTGTCTTGAAAGGTACATACCTTATTGGCTTCAACTTCTTACCTTCACCTTGCATTCTATCTTTGCTGATATATAGCCTGACTTGATCATCAACTTGGAAACTATGCTCCATCTTATGCTTGTCATGCCTTGCCTTGTACTTGGCTTGGCTCTTTTCCAGCTGTTCCTCTACTGCCTAGTGAATCTCTTGGATTTGTTCAATGAACTTGGTTGCCTTGTCCACATCACTGTGTCCATCCACTGCTATGTCTTTACCAAAGACAAAATCTAAGGGAGACCTTGGTGTGAAACCAAAACAGGTCTCGAAAGGAGATCTCTGTGTAGAAGAATTTTTAGCTCGATTGTAAGCATGTTGTACATAACATAAATGTTCATCCCAAAGTTTGGGATGCTTGCTGCAATAGACTCTGAGCAAGTGGATCACTATCTTGTTGACCATTTTTGTTTGGCCATCTATTTGCGGGTGAAAATATGTGCTCTTCTTCAGCCTGGTTTCCATCAATTCGCACAAACTTGACCAAAATTTTTCAACAAATCGGGTATCTCGATCAGATATCATGGAAGTGGGTAATCCAAAATGAACCCATACATGCTGAAAGAACAACTTTGCAGTTTGTTCAGCTGTAATCTGTTTGTTACAAGGTATCAAAATACACATTTTGTTGAACCTATCCACAAAAACATATAAATAGTCATGACCTTTCCTAGATTTAGGCAGTCCTCCAACAAAGTCCATGGAAACACTTTCCCAAGGATGAGAAGGAACTGGTAGTGGAGTGTACAAGCCTAGTTTTCTATCGCTGGGCTTGCTTTTAGCACACATGGTACACCCTCTTACATATCTAGAAACTTTCTCATTCATTTTTGGCCAATAACAAAATCTTTGCAGCTGTGCAATTGTTTTACTTACACCAAAGTGACCTGATATTAGAGAAGTGTGTGCTTCTCGAATTATCTTTACTCTTTGAGTTTGTGGAATGCATAGCTTCCCAAAATGATACAAGAGTTGGTCCTTAACATGATAATCCAATTCTTCTACTCGTTTGCCTTCACTTAAAGTTGCATATACATCTTTAAAATCTATATCTTGATCATATTGTTCAATGTAGCTCTCATGCAATACAAAATTATGCTTAAGTATAGTAGATGCATTTATAATTGGTCTAGACAACGTATCTGCAACTTTATTATATATGCAATTTTTATATTTGATGACTAAATGAAACTTTTGTAGAAAACCCATCCATCTATAGTGTCTTGATTGCTGCAGCTTAGTTTGGGAGTGTAGATATTGAAGTGGTTGATGATCACTATGTATAACTGTCTCTTTTCCCATTAAGTAATGTTTCCACTTTTTCACACTCTGTACTAATGCATACAATTCTTTATCATTGTGGGATAGTTATATACTGCAGAATTAAATGTCTCAGAATGATAACATATGGGTTTACCGTGTTGCATCAACACTGCTCCCATGTCATAGTCACTGGCATCTATTTCAATCTCAAATGGTCTTTGAAGATCGGGCAGTGCTAGTACTGGTGCTGTACTAATCTTTTCTTTCAAGGTGTCAAAGGCTTTCTGCTCTTTTCCTCCCCACTAAAACACCTTGTTCAACCCTGTTAAAGCATGTAAGGGAGCTGCGACTAAGGAAAAGTTAGAAATAAACTTTCTCCAATATTGTGCTACTCCTAAGAAGCTTCTAACTTCTGTAGTAGATTTGGGTTTAGGCCAGTTTACAATGACTACAACCTTAGAGGGATCTATCTTCAATTCACCACCCCTACTATATGTCCCAAATAATTCAAAGATGTTTTGCCAAATTCACATTTTGAGAGTTCAACATGAAGATTTTCTCTTTTCAAAACATCTAGAGTCTGCTTAACATGCTTTAAATGTTCTTCCCACATTTCGCTGAATATAATAATATCATCTAGATATACAATAAGAAAATCATCAAGAAAGGTTCTGAGTACATCATTCATTACTCTCATGAAAGTAGCAGGAGCATTAGTTAAGCCAAAAGGCATAACCAACCACTCATAAAATCCCTACTTTGTTTTGAAAGCAGTCTTTCATGCATCTTGCTTTGCAACTCTAACCTGATGATAGCCACTATAAAAGTCTAACTTAGAAAAATAAACAGTTTCTTTCAACTGATCTAATAGATCTTCTATGCGAGGAAGGGGATAACGATTTTTAATCATTATCTTATTCAGTGCTCGGTAATCAATGCATATTCTCAACGAGCCATATTTCTTTTTCACCAAAATAATTGGAGACCCACATGGTGATGTGATAGGTCTGATGAACCCCTTCTCGAGCAACTCTAGTACCTGCTTCTTGATTTCTGCATTCTCTAAAGTGGACAACCTGTACATTCCGATGTTAGGCTATGGAGCATCTTGCTGCAAATTAATATCATGCACTATTTCCTTTTTGGGTGATAGACCTTTAGGTTCTTGAAAAAATATATCATATTCTAAAACAACTTTTTCTAAATCATCTTGTTGTTTAGCATCATAGCCATCAAATACATTGGTTTTATCAGGTTTCTTTTCTTTTACAACCATCAGTAAAAATTGTTTGCATGAATTTGCAATTCGTTTCATCTGCCCTGAGTTTATGAGAGTATAATTATTCTTGAGCTTATGAGCTCTTACAATATATTCGATTCCATCTTTAACGAGTAGATACTTGTTCTCAGCTCTATAGAAAATAACTTTTCTATCATACAAGTAAGGACTTCCTAAAACAATTCCACATATATCCAAAGGAACTATATCTAACTCAACCTCATCTACAAATGTTGACCCAAAAGAAAACTTAAGTTTGCATTGTCTAGTCACTTGTAGCTTTGCTTTATTGCATAACCAACCTAATGGATATGGTTTCTTGTGAGGTGTGGTTAGTAATCCCAACTTCTTTACAATTGCTTCATAAATTAAATTTACTTGTGAGCCACTATCAAACAAAGTATCAATCTTTTGATGATTGGAAATAACTTGAATATGAAAAAGCTCATGTTTTTTTCTCTCATTTTCTTCATTATCAGTAGATTGCGCAGAATTACTAGTAGATGCTTCAGAATTTTTACCTTTTATACCTGTGGCTGCGATTGTTGCTTCATCTTCTGAGTTTGACCCCAAATCCTTTTGAATAGCTACATCAATCTTCTTCTTCTTGGCCTCGAACTTCTTAGGTTTCAGCTCCGGATGCATAATCTAGCAGTGTTCATCGTCATGCCCATCCTTATTATAGTAAGTGCATGAAGACTTTCTTTTCTATACAATGTTTGTCTTCCTCTCTTTCCATTTTTGTTTTGTTTTCTCCTTATTTTTGCTTGCAGTGGGTTTGGATGATCCCCCAACTTCTGGGTTCCCATTCTTACCTCTAGCTTCTAGATGCGTAGCCTGAAGGAATACCTCATCTATACTAGTGGGATTAAACATGAGGATAGTGTGCCTCATGTAGCTGTGTAGACCACCTATATACTTCAACAGAGTCTCAGCTAAGTCTAAAGAAATTCCTAGAATCAAAGCTCTTTTCCTAAATTCTTGGGTGTAACCTTGTACACTTTTCCCTTTTAATTGTTGAAGAGTTTTCCAGCTCATCATGGCTTGCTGCATGTAGGCTAGTGGATAGAATTGGTTTTTAATTGCAGAAACAAATTCACTCCAGATAGAAGGAATCTTACCATGTTTCTTCATGTCAACTTGTGTTTTGCCTTCCCACCATACCAAGGCAGTGCCTCCAAGGCGTAGGCTGGCCAGCTGAATCTTGCTCTTGTCTGAGTCAATCCTCTGCACTCTTCAATAAACATCAATTTGTCTGATCCAATTATCCAGCTTTTCTGCATTCAACTCTCCATCATATATTGGTAAATCAAATTTAACATCTAATTTAATCAAATATGTCTTCTTTTTATTTTTAGGGCTATTAGGAGGTGTGAGAAATTTTTCTTCTTTCCCTTAGCCTTTAGAGTGGTCACAAAGGAGAGATTCTTCTACTCCCTTGTCTTGTTTGGAGCTTGATGAATCTTCATCTCTATGTTTCTTAAAGTCCCTATACATTTCCTCCACCATGGATCGCAGGGTCATAAAACTATCCATGAACTGTGGGTCTGATTCCAAAGTATTTTCTTTTGACATTTTCCTCTTAGAATAGACTCTTCCAATTTCCATGTTAGTTTCAGCCAACTCTCCTTTTCCTAATTTAAGCTTTGATCTAGTTAGCATTCAACAACAAAATCCAACACAAGCTTGTCTAACCTTAGTAACCTAGAGTTCTGATACCACTTGATCTGGAATTTATCCAGGACAAAGAATTAAAGGTATTACAGACTCATGTGTATGGATGTGCCTATGTTACTTATGCAACGGATCGATAAGATTGCTAGAATACATAGACATTGAGGCAATCAGAGAAAACATAACAGTCAAACATGTAAAAAGAACAGTTTAATAAGGAGTACACCCAATGCTCCTGGGCTATTTCTCCTGGTCCAGCCTTTCAGTGGTGGCCTCTCTATTATGCTTTCAAGCAATGTTTTTACAACAGTGAGCTCGATTCAAGACTCACTAAACATATAGAAGTTAGTAGGAATGGAGTGCATAGACTCTCCTTACTGAAACTCGACCTCTGAGGGTCATAGTAGTATGACAAGCCTATGCCGAGGAGTTTGCTTGAACCTCTCAATCCTTCAATGGAGTACACAGACTCTCTGACTCTCTCTGGCTTTGTCTGGCTTGATGCTGCCTTCAGGTCAACTCGACTTATACTCTCTGTTCTCTGCTATTAGCTTCTTGTGTCTCTATGTGTTCCTGTCCTCTGATTTTGTCAGTTCATGGCTTTAAAGCCCTTCTGTTCTTTGACTGCTCATTTTCGCTTCCCGGCCTTCTAGTTTCCATACCTCTGTCTGTTTGAATTCCTCTGCTCTATGTCATCATCACTGGGTAATGCCTCGCAGGGAGGTGGCCACCTATTTCCCAACGAACTGGGTGTAGATTCCTTGAATCATTTTTTAATAGCCATTAATTCCGTTTGCTTCAAGATCGCTCGCGAATCATGAATCATTTGCCAACTCATCATCCACGTCGGACTTCAAATCCCTTGTCATCTTTATTTTGACTTGTCAAATCCAGTTAGTCATCGGGACGCATCTCTGTCGTTGATCTGGGCCCCCCAGATCCTATGGTTGTCCTTCGTATCGAGCAGACAAGTTGCACAGTGTTTACCCGTCCAATGGGGGCAGTTTCTCTCTCATCCGCCGGAAGCGTGTTGCTTGATGTGTGGCATCAGGCAGGACTCAGTCAAAACTGCTTCCCACGTCAAGGGCTTCTGATATCCTATCGGTTTGTGTAATCCCGTGCTACGGAATCGAATGTGTTACTTTTTCTAAATTTTATAGCGGTTTTGGGTCCGGGCACTTTGGGGCTTTCCTTCACTAAGGGGGACACTTTGCGATATGCATTAGCACTAATCGCTTATCAGAAACCACCCCCGTTTCTTGATTTGGCCTCCAGTTTTTCCAGTTTGCGCCAGTGCGCATTACCATGGGCCAACGGTTTGCGTGCTGGACCAAGGGTCCTCGTTGCTCTGCTTTGGCCACAACTTCAACTGTTACGAGGATTCCTTCTGATAACTTTGATCTTTTCTAGGACTTGAATTTTTTAGCATCATTTGAAATAGTCATGAAAACTTAGAGAGTTTTTAGGATCCAATTCGGATCACCCGACTTTGTTGGGGACATGCAAAGAAAAAAAGAGAAAGAGTAGACCGCTCTGATACCACTGATCTAGATTTAAACATGAATGCAAAAATTTACAGAGATAACCATAAATACAGAGATGCAACAAAAATAATACTTCGTTTCATTAATGTAAAAATACTGAAATATGCTTACAAACAAAAATGGAAATAAACTAGATCGGGTGATGGTAGCTTATTTCCGAGGAAAGATGTGGCGACTACATGTCTCTGAACTGTCTTATAATGAGGCTAGAAGGCCTATTTATTGTTGAGAAATAATGGAAAACCCTAAACATCCAAAAACTAACCCTAGGAGATGAAGTGCTAAACCATGGGCCCCGTTTTGGGTAAATTGGTACATTAACTTCCCGGGGTCGTAACTTTGGCATACAATTTTCGTTTGACGTGCAAAATACCTCAAGTGAAAGATCTATCCGAGGAATACAAATTAGGGATGAGAAAAATTGGTCCATGGACATATGTTTCTCTCAGGTTTCCCAAAACACTTCGTTTAGGGCCTCAAAACGGCTTCGGAAGTTCAGGACCCGAAAAACTGCTAAAAATAGTAAACTGTGCTACAATTAAGGAAACTAAAAAACTGAAAGAAACAATGGTGGGGGTCCAAGTCAAATTGGGGGGTGGCCACCAATATCCACCTGGATCACATAGATTCACCAGTATTGGTCCAAGACCAAGGAAAAACCCACTATGGGGAAAACCTTTGCAAATCTTCTTCATCTTAGATCGTCATCAAATGATGCAGCAAAAGAGAGTACAATGATCCATAACATTGTTTATGTAGAAAAATAATAATGATATCTATGAAAAAAATCCAATCATGTTACGAACCAAAATCCTCATACTGATGGCCGTAACGTGCTGTCACAAAATGATGTCAACTATTGTATATTGTTGTCATTGTACCGAACATTGCTGAACACTGTTGTCATTGTCAATGAACCCAATACATATGTTTGCAACGGAAAATCATAAATCAGATCTACAGATTTTTATAATAGTAGAGAGAAACACATATCTAGCTCATCAATGAAATCAACTGAAGCCAAAATGTCAAACCCTAGATCTGAACTCGGGTCTCTCTCATCCAAACTGCTTGTGTGTGACCTAAACTCCCGAGTCGCTCTCTCGAATATTATATGTAAGTGAATGTGACTGCAGACTCAATTTCAGGAAGAATTCATGCATGCAACTGGGGCATAATAGTGATAAAAGCCAAAGTTTCTCCCTTACTGTTGTTGTGTGAGCGACCCTGATGTCCTTATCGCTCCCAAGACTAATTTGTGAGTGTGATCGGGGACCAGAACCTTCCGATCTGCCTCCGAACCTAGAGCCGCTCCCATAATCCTCTGTGCCAGCATCCAAGGGTCTATAGTTTCTCTCATAGGCTTATGTGCTAGTGAATAAGGACCAAAATGCCTTGTTCTCTACCAGTGACCGAGATCCAGAAGGCCCTAACTTAGAGCAAACCTTTCGCCTATGATTTTAGATCCTTGAGCGAACTCCTTTCGTCGAACCTGTGTGAACCAAAACAAAAGAGAAGAGAAGATGTGTCCAAATGATCTTGAGGTCTATTCTATTTATAGGATTTCGTGAGGGGTCACTTGGGGTTAAGACTGACCCAAGCAGTTACTCATGTGGTTAGGGGCGACCCATTCCATAATACATGTGTGAATAAAATAATTCATAACTCAACTTCCGGTTAACCAAATTGGGTGATATTTAGGTCGATTTCGGTTCTCTCAAAAAGAGGAATACAATGAAATCATTATCTCAGTAATTTTAGTTGTCCAAGGTGGAATTTTACCGCATTTTCAAAAATTAACACTCCCTCTCAACTAGGGAAAATTCCACTTGCCAATACCTATCTATCGAACAATATGTCATTCTGGAATCTTCGAGTGACATCACATATCATCATAGATCATCTTTGTCATGTAGTCATCACGCCATGTACATCTCAAGTGTCTTATCATCACAAATCATCATTATACATCTTGATCAATCCTTTTCATACTTATACTTATTTCGTGATTGTTCTTGCTCATATGTTGAACATTCTTAGATCTAGAAGAAGTAGAATTTGATACCAGAGGGGAGCTCAAGCTACCACCCTCTATCCATCAGGTGGTTATTTCGAATCTCTATCGGTGGTATGCTACTTGGAATGTTATCATTGATGTCATTTAAGAGCATATCATCAAGGAGAATATCTCAACCAGGAATCACATTGAGGAGCAATAACTTCCACCCATACCAAGCAATAGGATACCTCATCACACAGGGTAGTAAACTCTCAAGCCTATAATTTCATCGGGGAGTTATACCCTCAACCTGGAACCATATTAGGTCATATCAACCCACAGGTCATCTCTAGCCATCCTATTTCCTACCGATCTTCCCATCAATGACCCAGAACAGTGATGTGGTAGAACACATGCATAACAATCACCTTGGGTTGTACACCCCTAAGTACACTCTTAACTCATTGGTCAGATGAGGAGAGGTACTCCCAAAAAGCTCGACTTATGGGTATGATTCCAACTGGGGTATACTCTGCTAAGACCAAGATAGGGTGATCTACAACTCCAACCCTATGGGTAACAAATAGGGGTAACTCCTTATGGTCCATAGACGGATAGGGTAATGCCCTATTGTATAGAGTTCCCTCAACCCTAGGATCCATCTATCTTGATTCCTCACCCTGGGAGCTCAAATAGGGTAGGAAAAGTTGGCTCAGTGTCCTTGATCAACGCTGCCCTTCATCCGGAGGGGATGCTCTCTGGAAAACAAAATGCCTTTGAGAGAATATATGCAGTCTGCTTGTCTCAATAGTAACTATTTCCTATTCATACAAAACATCAAATCAAATATCATGTCGGATCATATATAATCACATAAATCACAAAAGGATACCATAATCATCCTCCCTCTCAAGGATGTACCAACCACAAGCTTGAGATTGTTTTGAATAGCTGCACTATCTCAATATACGAGAGTATCTCGGTCCCAACTAAATATGGGACTTACTACCAATTAGATCATCACAATATATCCATTTCATATCGAGATCATGTTCAAACAACTCTTGAAGGAGCTTTTCTATCCTGCCTCACAGCTAGCCATGCTAGCAACATCATGATCAACCTCAGTCATGCTATGGAACTCTCATCCAAGATATCAAGGAAGATCACATACTAAAGAAACATCCAAATGTGCTTATAAAAAAAAATATAAAATATCAACAATACATGTATGTAGATACATATCATAGGAGAAATATATCATTCTCAAAATAGAACACCTCATGCAGATATTTCAAAGCATGCTCAGTGGCAACTATGTGTGAGTGAAGCAACTCACTCATGAATTCATTAAGGTTATATGCACATCATACATATATAGATGGATGTTCAAAATGGAACATCAATGTTTCAACTGTCAGATGTTATATCAAGTTCAACAACATATTGAACTTTAAATTCAAGTATCCAAGCATTATTCAAAAACATTCTCCAATTGCTTACCAATATGGAATTTCTTTCCCAAATTGTAGAAATTGATTCATCATGCCATGAAACATTATTTCGAGTTTCATAAGCCATCTCCCTCTTATTTAGATCATCAGAGGCTTATCACCTTTCACAAGTAGATCATCAGCATCAAAACCATAATCAATATCAAAGCTATACCTTAGAACTCATCATCCTGACTTCATCAGATAACTTTCAAATCTAGACACATCTAGATTGAAATGCTCTAAGCATAATGCCTTTCTAAGCTAACATAATCATCCTTACATAACTCAATGTTGTACCATAAACAACAAATTCAACTCATAAGAGTTTAGAAGCCATATCACAACCATTATCAAAGTCATCATTATCATAGTATTAATACTTTTAACCAGGAGACAGGTGGGGCTCTATCAAATCGTTACTTCATCATGCCAACAAGTCATTCATTATCAACCTGAACTTGATTAAGTCATTCTCATAATCTTAATAAAATTCATAATGTCACTAGGTGCAAATTCATACATCAAGTATTAGTCATGTGAATTCCATTTTTTATGCTAAATCACAACTATCATCATTTCAATCATTGTCCTAAGAATAAGGAGGCCAATCTCCAAATAAGTCATCATGCCCACATAGTATGAATATCAGGGAAAATCAACAATCATCAAATCAGATCACTAGACATCAGGTCAAGTCCAGATGCTATCATAGAGGGATCTATAGTCAAAGCACATCTCAATCATCAATTCAAAGTTATTGTCAAGCATTATGAAAAAACACCAGTAATGCCAAATCATGCCAATAGAGTGGCATATCTATATGTATGTCTTGGTCACCTAAAAACACAAGTTCAGTTTGTATGTTCATGTTATGGAAAACATTCATCCTTTCCCTGCTAGCAAATATTGTTTTTATCTGCAATACATCTATTGTACTGATATCTTCCAGCTGACAATCTGATTTCATGCACAATAATTCATTAAATGATAAAAAAAATTAACTCAACAACTTCATAAATCAGTTAACAGTGGCAGTCTGTGTTAGGGACATCATGATTCAGAGTTGAAGTAGCTTTAGAAAGCTTCAGATGATGGTAAAAAATAGTCAAACCTCTGGTCGCTCCCTTCAAGTTAGCATGAGAGTGACTTTAGCTGCTTGGACATTGTCTAAGCCTTAGCATGCGTGCGTCCAGGGATGAAATCTCCTAGATCTGGGACTGGGTCTGGAGAAGAAACGTTAATTTCTATATGGGCTGAGACTCTGCTACATATCAAAACTGTCAGATGCACATAAATTATACCTCAGCAACATCGAATACAAATAGTAATAAGGCTAAGAATCTTGAGAAGAGATTCTCCCTCTGACTGGGGATCTACATCATTCATCTTCATTCATCTATTTAACCTGTCTCTACTTGATTCATGCAACAACATATTTGTTAGATCATAAACATGTGGCTATCAACATCGTGGCATCAATATTTCATCAAAGGCTTAGACTTAAAGATAGATGTAGCATCATCTATCAAGGATTATGAACACAATAGTAATTTCTATCAAGTCACTCCATCAATTTAGGACATTCAATTTAACCATATTCCATCAACCACATGTAGTAAGAAATATGGAATATTAATCTTACACTTATGCACTTCATGACCAATGAGATTGGATTAGGTCATTTAATAAAACCTTATCAAAACAAAAAGAGTGTCAATCACTCTTTCCATATGCTTTGATCATGCTTATCACAAGCATTACCAACAGAATCATATATAGGAGTCAATAAACTTTCCTTATATATGAAATCCATCATGACAAGTATTAAGAGTATCATTTACTAGAGTCAAGGTGATAACCTTCTTTATAGGATCAGGATGTCCAATGGATAGATCATTTATGTTAACAAAACATCAAGTGTATCACTAGATAGCCTCATAGAATTTGAGAAGATCATAAGTTTAACACTAGGTGCAACATTTTATTCTAGGAAACATATATTCAATTCACTTTCATATACATGTATGAGCCATTAAAGAAAGATACATTCTCGTCATACCTTAGGGCTTACTGAGCTAACAGCTGAAACATACCATGCATACTTTGTGGTATTACCTATGCAATGTTTCATTAGACATAGGTCGCTTGAATCCATTTGTCATCTTTCCATCAAGTACCTCTTTGTCTCTTTCCAGATATGAATCTCAAAATTATCCTCAAGAAGGATCTACTTAACACATTTCATCAGGAGGTTAGAACCATCGATATACTCAAATACATATACAGGAAGTACAAGCAATAAAAATAATCATTATATCTAACAAGTAAGAAGCATCATAAGTCAATAAATACTCATCTTCAATGAGAGATGATATTCTCCATCTTGAACCAATATTTAAGGGCCATCAATTTCCGTGATCCATATATCCATGTTTCCTTCAAGTATCCAACCAATTCTGCTAGGGATCATTCCATCTAGGGCTTCATGTCTCACATCGTTTTCGTAAATCAGGTTTCTCTGTTGGGTCCCTATAATACTAGTGATTACCCACTACTATTGTAGTTATACCCCTTATTTATATTGTTGTGCCCCTATTACCCCCATGTTGTTATTTCTGTGCCCCATAGAATCCCTCTATTGTTATTTTTGTGGCTTTATATTATTATTGTTAGGTCGGCTGGATTATATTGTGACTCCTTAGACTCCTATATATAGAAAAGAGGTTTTGTCATTTGAATCATCCAAGAATTGTACATTTATGTAATGTAAAGGAGGTTGCCCCCTCGAAGAGGCTGAATTCTAAGGCGTTGATATATCTTTTCTATCTTTTCTTGATCTGGTTTCATAACATTTGGTATTAGAGCTTTGGATTCTAGGGTTTCGCTGCTCCAAACAGGTCATCGTGGCATTTTCGCTATAACTTTTTTCTGTGACGTTTCAAAAGTTGCAAAAAAACCCATTTGAGAAGAAATCGCGCTGAACCTCGGGTCCGAATTTTAGAGCATTTCGCACGATATTTGCAGAGATATGATCTGAGGAAGTTGGTCTTTTTACAGACTCCTGAATTACATTCAAAACAGGTGACCTAGGGAAAATCGTCATAACTTTCTCTCTGGGGATCAGATTGAAATTTCATAAGAAGTTAAAGAAAGGGGACAGACTGTAGTTTCTTGTGTGCGTTCTTCAGATCCAAAGGTTGAAACAGTGACTCGTGGCATGTCATACAAGTTCGCTCTACTGAACTAGTCTAGAAGCAAGTCACTGTGGGAGATTTCACATAACTCTTCCTTGGAGATTCCAATTTGGGTCAGACTTGTGGCATTGGAAAGAGGACACAAAAAGATAATACGGGTCACAATTTCAGAACTGGATGATCCGAAATTACAGAGATACATCAGATGCAATATCAGGCTTCCACAAAGTGAAAAAAGGTGTGTAGTTTTTTTTTTAAATTTTTGCGTAAGCTTGGTTTAACGGAATTCAAAGGGCATAGTAAAGCATTATTATCGGTAACTAATGCCCCGAAAGAAAATGCAAAAACCTAGTAAGGAACTTGAAATCTCTAGCATGGCTCATGAAGAAGAGGAAGAAATGCTACATGATATATCAAAATTACAAGAACAAGTGCAAGAAATGTCACGCTCACAAAAGCTAACAGAAGCTAAGATGAGTGGAGTGGAATCGAAGATAAATGGCGTGGAATCTAAGATAAATGGCATGGAATCTAAGATAAAGGGCATGGAAGCTAAGATGGATGATTCGAAGACAGATTTGAAGAGATACATGGCAAATTTGAAGACGAATTTGAAGACAGACATGGCAGATTTGAAGACGGATTTGACAAATTTTCTACAAGAAATACTTACTAATGGTGAAAAGGCTGTAAAGGAAACTCATGATGTGAAAAAAGGTAATGTTAATCATGATTCTATAGACTCTAATGTTGGATCGAAGACCCACCATATTCCAAAAATCGATATGAGGAAGTTTGATGGCAAGGATCCCGCCACATGGATATTACAGATGGAGCAGTTCTTCGATCTCAATAATGTGAAAAACACACAAAAGGTACGTATGGCAACTGTATATTTGGAACCAAATCAGTTTGTATGGTATCAATGGCTTTGCTCTCGTAAAAAATTTATCACTTGGGCAATTTTTACGGAAGAATTGATAGCACATTATGAAGATACAAAAAGCAACACTTTTTTTAGCCAATTGATAAGTCTCAAACAAAAGGGTTCAGTAATGTAGCACATTGAGGAGTTCCAAAAATTGAACATAAGGGTAAAAGATATTCTAGAGGAGCATAGAATTGATGTGTTCATAGGGTCTTTAAAGGATAATATCCAACATGATGTTCGCCTTTGGGAACCTGATTCATTAGAGAAGGCATTCAGGTTAGCATACCACTCAGTTGACACCAGGAAGCATACCACTCACAACTATAAAGACGAAAGTGTTGTTGCCCCTAGTCTTCCACAACCTATAAGGTTGACACCACAAAAATTGGAAGAAAAAAGAGCAAAAGGGCTTTGTTACAGTTGTGATAACAAATACACTAAAGGTCATAAGTGTGCTGAGAAGAAATTATTCTACATAGATTGTGAAGAGGAAGAAGAAAAGGAGCAAGAAAGGTCAAAAGAAGAAGATATACTCCAGGAACAAAGCCTAGATGAAGAACAAATAAATCTGACCATATCTTGTAATGCATTGGCGGGAATTACCACTCCTCAGACCATTAAGATAGAAGGACAAATCAAGAAGAAAAAGGTAATAGTGTTAATTGATTCAGGAAGCACACACAATTTTATTCATTGTAGGGTAGCAAAAGAATTGAATTTCTTCCTATATCCAGCACCAGAGTGTCAAGTGATGATTGCAAATGGAGGACCAATAAATTGCTCTGGAAGGTGCCATAATATCAAGCTATCCATGGGAGAATATGTATTGACTAGCCCAATGCTTTCCATTCCAATGGGAGGTGTTGATGTTGTACTAGGAGTCCAATGGCTACAATCATTGGGTACAATAGCTTTTAATTTTCAAGAAATTTTCATCAGATTTTCTATGGAAGGAAAGGCAGTTGAATTAATGGGTATTGCAGGGAAACCAGGAAAGATAATCAACTCTAATGGTATGACGAAGCTTCTAAAAAAGGAGCAAAGAGGTGTAATTGCACAATTATGTTCGCTAGATGTTTCCACATTGGAATCATCTATTTCTCTAGACCTCCAAAAAGTCCTGGACAATCATTCCAAGGTATTTGAGACTCCCAAAGGTCTCCCACCTATGCGTGATCATGATCATGCTATTCATCTGATTCCAGGAAGTGTTCCTCCAAACATCAGGCCGTACAGATATCCCTATGTCCAAAAAAGTGAAATTGAACGTATGGTTGCAGAAATGTTAGAGGATGGTATAATTCAACCAAGTCAAATTTCTTTCTTTGCTCCAGTAGTATTGGTGCACAAGAAGGATGGATCATGGCGCATGTGTCCGGATTATAGGGAGCTCAACAAGCTCACTATTAAAGATAAGTTCCCCATTCCTGTCATTGATGAATTACTAAATGAATTGCATGGATCAATTTACTTCACCAAGTTGGATCTTCGTTCAGGATATCATCAAATCAGAATGAAGATTGAAGACATTCCGAAAACGATTCCTCATCTCCTTTCCATACTTTCATACCAAGGAAATAATGCATGAGGTCCTTCATCTCGAACTATCTTGCAATATCCTCTTTGTAAGATATTACCAGCTTCTCATCACCTGTTAGAATTAAATCATCAACATATAATACTATAATCAACAATTTACCTTCAACCACAATATGGTAAAGGTTCACATCTGCTTCACTTTTAGTGAAGCCCAACCTGGGGAAATAGTTGTCGATCTTGGTTTACCAAGCGCAGGGTGCTTGTTTCAATCCATACATTGCTCACTTGAGTTTTCACACATGTGACTCTCTGTTGAATGTCTCAAATCCTTATGGTTGTTCAATGTACACCTCTTCCAAAATCACTCTATTGAGGAATGTTGTCTTCACATCCATCAGATGAATTTTCCATCCCATCTATGTTGAAAGTGCTAGAATACATCTCATTGAACATTACCTTGCCACTAGAGAAAATGTCTCCTCATAATAAATTCCCTCAACCTAAGAGAACCCTCTAGCCACAAATCTGGCCTTGTGTTTCTCCACACTCCCATTAGCTTCTTTCTTTACCTTATAAATCCATTTATAACTCACCACTGACTTGTATGTTGGTCTTGGGACAACTTCCCAAACAATGTTTCTGATAATGGAGTCATACTCCTCTACCATGGAATCAACCCGTACTAGTTTATGCATTTCTTACTTGAATGAGTATGACTCAATATCTACACTCTCACTCATCATATCCATGTAGCCAGTGTATCGATCTGGTGACCTACTCTACCTGCGTTGTGATGTGGATGCTCCCACATTCTCTCTATCATCATGCATCAATTTTTCAGCTTCTCTAGTGTGCTTCCTTCCATTTCTGGAAGTCTCTGCATGAGTGGGTGATTCCACACTCTTCTCCTCTGCATGTGGCTTCTCCACATCATCCTGAGGTTCTTCCTTTAGAGCTAAAAGATCCTCATATGCATGCAACTCAATCTCCCTCTCAAGGGAACATCTCATGGCCTTCTCTTCATCAATATTCACATCTCTATGAACTAGTTTCATCCTGTGAGATGGAAGGTACACCCAATAGTTGTGAGGTGTGTCAATGTACCCCAAAAATATACCCAACTGAGCTGTTGGATATAGCTTTTTCATTGCATCCTTAGTAACATGATAGTAAATTGATGAACCAAAGATCTTGAAGTGTGGCACATCTAGCTTCTTACCTTAAAAATATTCTTCTAGTGTACTGATCCCTAGAATTTGATGAGGACTCCTATTCTGAACATATACAGTTGTGTTGCATGCTTCAACCCACAAGTGCAATGGTAGGCCCTGATCATGTAACATTGCCCATGCAACTCCCACAATACTTTTTTTCTTCCTTTCATCCACCCCATTATGTTATGGGTTATGGGGTGCTATTAACTCTCGTTGAATGCCTTCTAATTCATAGAAGCTATTGAATTCATTCGACACATATTCTTCACATTATCACTCCTGAGAGCCTTCACTTTCCTACCAGTATCTTTCTCAACAAGTGCTTTAAATTCACAAAATTTAGAAAACGTTTGATCTTTCTTACGTGTGAATAAAATCCAGCACTTACATGAGAAATCATCTACAAATATTGCATAATGCTTGTGCTTGTCCATGGAGGCTGTTGAGAATGGTCCACACACATCTGAGTGAACTCTTTCAAGGATTTCTTGCACTTGACTTTCCTTATCATGAAAGTTGGCTTTGTCGTACTTCCCAAATGTATAACCTTTCCTTGTATCTCTCTCCTCTAGTGTATCCCTAGGAATTCCTATAGAAATCTATTGCATTCAAAGATCTGTGGTGCAAGTGGCCCAATATTCTATGTCATAATTCACCGATGTCTCGCCTTTTCTCCTTCTCTACTTTTGTGCTCAAAGAAACACAATATTCTACATCAAAGTTGTAGATCTTCTTCACCTGAAACTAGATTTTCTTCACTTGTCCTGAATATCACATCGTAGCCATAGTCCTCCAACATAGAAACTGAAACTAAACAATTTTTTAAACCCGGAACATACATGACATCTTTTAATGTGAGAGGAGAACCAGACTCCCTCTGAAAAGTAACAATACCTATGTCGGTCGCGCTACACCTTCCATCATATCCCATTTCAATGTGCATCTGGAGGTCCTTCTCCTCCAAGTCACTAAAGAATTATTTGTTTCTAGTCATATGGAATGAGGCTCCATTATCTAGATACTGCACACTACACATCACCGATGTCACCATGCAAGCAATGGGAGTGAAATCTAACTCAAATTGTGAAGAAAAAGCTTCACTTGCCACTCCTCCTGAGGGATTCTTGTTGGCCTTCTTGTGCAAACAATTCGTGGCATAGTGTCCCAGCTCATGACAGTGTAAACATTTAATATTTGACAAGTCCTTCAACTTGTTGCCCTACCAGGAATATCCTTTGGATCAGAATTTATTTCATTTCCTTTTCTTCACCTTTCCATCTAAGGCATAATTCTCCTCATCATAATGCTTGGATGGGGTTCCATCTATGGTGCTCCACCTTATCTTTTCTTGCACCAATTAGGACCACAAATTCTCTCACTCTGGTGACTTCTCCCTCCTATTTACCGAATCCTGGTAGTTGTGCCAAATCTTGGGAACGCCTAGAAGTGCTAGGTTGACCAGATCATCTTCAACAACTGTAATACCAAAACTTGCAATCTCATCCTGACATTGGGTGAACTTGGTTAAGTACTTTGGTATTGTGTCTCCCTTCTCCATATTGATTTTTCTGAGCTTTTCCTTCATTTCCAGCTTCTTGTGGTCACTATTGTTCTTAAATAGGTTTGTCAAGGCATTCCACATTACATATGGGGTCTCCTTCCCATGGAGGTTTAAGACATTATGATATTTAACTCCTTCTAGTATGGTCCTTCTCACATTTGCAACACATTTCCTCCGCTCTTCTAGATCTCGAGCATCAGTTTTTGGAACCTTAGGAATATATTTGTCTATGAATTCCTTCAACATGTTATCTTCCAACACTGCCTCAATATTGTCCTTCGAAGCAATATATTTCGAACTACCCTCAAGGGAATATTTGAGTCTCAATTTGTATAACAACATCCTGTTGGCTCTAAAGAATGATACTGCAAATTCGATTTCACCTGCAAACGACAAACTCGTATTCTAGAGTGATTTCTACTCTGATACCATGTAGAAATTTGTAGATTCAAACTTCTAATTGTAATTTACTAAAACATTAGACTTGAATCTACTCTACTTATCAGCAGAAACGATTAAACGATCGTGAAATCATGAAGCATGCAAGAGAAATAATTCAATCAACACATTACACAATGATTTCTTGTGGAAATCCATAGCTAAAAACCCTTGCTATCTATATATTGCATTAGTTAGAAAATATGAGAAGATTACAATGCTTTGCTCAAGCCTGAGCAACCTCTGCATTATATTTATATTTCTCACTACTTCCTAAACCCAGGCCAATACTTAATCAATTTCTGGCTTGCCCAATTCCTTATTTCCTTGCATTTCTTCCTTTGGAACTAGCCCCCTATTAATTAGGGAAAATATTCAATATGAATTGCGCAATCCTCATAGGCCTTCCTCTTACTACATGCACCACCTATACAATTCGGATGACTATACAAATGATAGTACATTGTCCCCGAACTCCAATCTCAACTGGGCAACTCTCATATCTGACATACATGAGTTATTTATGAGTGAATCATTAGTGAACTAGTTGAACACGTGAAGCAACACCCCACTATTTGACCTCCTACAAGTTCCTCCATCAGTTGGAACTAGTTTAACTGACTTAAACTTAGTTCAACACAGTTAATTAATTACAACTCAAAATAAAATCAAGTAGGAGACACTCTACATGACTCTAGTTAGACCCTCAACTTGAATTAACTAATCCAACTAAGTCAATTTAACTTAGTCAACTTGCACAAGTTGTCTTATCATGTGTAATTACAATTTTATTCTTAATTTACTTCAAGGACAAAATTAAATTAGGATTTTTTTGTTGCATTTTCAAATTTTCAAGCCCTCCAAGCTCCTATTTCCTTGTGCTACTCCTTGAGTAAATTAGCCCCTTTTATTTAGGAAATTCCCTATATTGAATTGTGCAATTCATCTAGGTTTTTCCTCTGACTGCATGCACCACAAGTACACATGGGAATGGTCTACAACTGATAGTAAATTGCCTTGGAATGTCCATCTCAACTGGATAAATCAAATTCTCTGCATGAAATAATTATTTTGGGTTGATTGATCAGTTAACTAGTTGATCACTGAGTGTGCTTGAAGTTCCACTTCGAAAACTTGACCTCCACTAGCCCTTCTAAGAGTTAGAACTAGTTTAACTAATAATAACTCAATTTAACTAAAATAGATTGCCACAAATTAGCAATCAATCATACTGAAATGAACTCAAGCTTCCCCAAATCGAATTAGCTGAGTTAACTGAGTGACAAGTTCCATTTCACCTCAGTTAACTACCTCCAATATTTATGCTAAAATATAAATTCAAATTTTCTCTAGTTTGACCAAGGAAAAGTGAAACTGAGATGTTCTTGCTACATTTTCAACATTCCCTCTCAGCAAGAAAGGGATTATAAACTACCCCTATCATGCACCTGTTATTGGGCGCAGCCCAACTTGGCCTAGATTTTGACGTAGGAGCATTCAGCTCAAGGAAAAATCATTGTATTTTAGTAGACATAGGCGGTCTTGTGTTTCAAGGAAGTTGGTTTCCTAAGTATTGAATTAATGTAATTATTAGGAGTTTTGAGTGATTTTAATAAGAGAAGCTAGAATAGGATTTAATTGAATATAGTGAGACATATTTGTTAATATTCTCGAATGTAGGAGAATATGAGAGATTTAGGATAGTTGAGAGAACTGAGGGATTTGAGAATTGATTGTAAAATCCAAATTAGGAGTTAGTTCATGATTTTGTGGATTTAAGAGAATCCTTAGGGATGAGAAAGAGATTTTAGGATTTTGTTGAGAAGCTTATGGATCTAAACCAGGAATTGGTTTTAGAATCCCCTTTTGTATAAATGTAAGCCAAAAAGGCATAGACAGAGGTTAGAGATAGATAGTTAGATAATTAGATAGGTAGATTTAATTGTAAGCCTACGGCAAATGATGAAACAAAGGCCATTAATTATAAGATCAGGCTGAGAAGGACAGAGAGTCTCATCATGTAATTGTTTGTTGATATATCTATATATATATATATATAGATATGCACAGAGATTCAATTCCAAGTTGTATAAGTGTGTCGTTGAGTATCGAATGGTGAATGATGAGTGAGTTAGTGTATTCTGTGTAACAGAGCTACAGGCAGAGTTTGGCGATGACACGGAGAGAAACATGATGAGAAGGATCATAATGGATTGTTGAATCCATTAGAAGGATCAAATTGGAAGCTCAGGAGGGAGTGCGCAGTGAAACAACAGAGGGACCAGAACCTTGAAGAAACCCGAAGCCACAGTGAAATGCTGAAGAAATAGTGTAAAAAAACATAAGTAAATAGAATAGTGGAGAATTAGAGTGTCAATGCACCATAGCCGTCAAATCTGGAAGATCAACGGCCAAGATTAAGTCGCATTGGTGGAAATCTTTTTGAGATATCGGAATCGAGCTTTGGACAGTTGCGATGAGAAATGGTCGATGAAGCAAGGACCGTTGGATCAGAACCAGATCAACGGTCTCGATTTGATCTCTAATCACAAATCACAAGAGGTCAAGGGCTACGGACTGTGGAATGCGATAGGCCGATATAGCAACGATCAGAGATCGGAGCGATCGGAGATCAGAGGAGGAGTAGCACAGCAGTAGGCTTGAGTTGGAGTCGACAGACCCAACAATAATTATAGGAGTGGGTGTATTTATTTTGAGATCTGGCTTATGTGTTTCGGAGCGGGTTTTCCCATGTATTCCTTTGTATTGTGTTAACATGGTGTGGTCCTTGTTTTTAAAGAAAAATCTGAATAAGTGTATGGTCACGGCTTTAAGGCCAAAGCGTTATTAAACGCTTCCGATAGTTGCATAATCATAGGCAGAAGGGGCGATAAGAAATATATGTGGTGTGACCATGGAGGACTGCAATGAGCATTTGTGATAAAGGTGAATCTCAGAAAACGTGCTAAGGCAGAGGAAAAGGCGAAAAGGTATGATTTCTGTGGTTTTATGTGTTATCTATTATAAAGGGTTTATAATGGATTAAAGCACTGATAGAGGGTTTTACGGTTAAGTCCAATTATGACCCACAGTTATAAAGTGGGGGTTGGATATATGTGCGGCATAAGGATTTACAAAGGCTTATGAGGGATGATCGAGTCCCGATAGAAAGGATGGGTTTAATAAAGACTGGGCTATTGTAATGAATTGATTCCGCATGAGTTCTAATTAAAGGGGCCATAAAACATTGTTCATTTATAATGAAACTTTGATCGGAAGGTCATATAAATTCCTGGGGGAAAATGGTTTATGCATTTCAATATGCATACTATGGACATAAGTATGGGTAACCCTGCGTCAGAGTGGTATCAGAGCAGAACAAATAAATTATGTGGGAAAGTTTCTTTGAAAGAATTTAGAATAGAGACATGTGGAAAGATGTGTATGCAGGCAAGGGAGATCAAATTCTAATCTGACAGTTAAGCGATCAAGGTAAAGCTGGGAGATTGGTAAGAGGAATACTAATCTTGATATTCCTGCATTTTGATAGAACGTTCAGATTTTGAGGAAAGTAGAGCAAGTGATTTATGGCCAATGAATCTGTATAATTGGAATTGTGAAATGTTTGAAATTGAAATTGGAGAAGAACAGTTAAGTTCTTAGAGGCATGTGAGTAACGAGATTGCAAGAACATAAAGAATCCACAGAGATGTTTTGAAGAATGGAGATTCACTCAAATGTGAAGAGTGAATGGAGACTGCTTGTGAAATCATGCAGGTATTGTTTTATTTAACTCTGATTTGAGTTTTGCTAGATAAAGAAATAGATTGAAGATTGATAGTTGTAGCTAATGAAGTATCTCAGCGAAAGAAGATCAAGTCTTAAGAAGCAATAATGGAAGAATCTGGTAAGGATTTCTGAGTAGAAGAAAACTCAGCAAAGGAGAAACTGTTGCCAATAGTTAAGCTTTGCCAAGATAAAGTCAGAAGATTGGAAGAAGGAATCAAATCCTAAATCTGATTGACAGTAGCTGAATGTTGAAAATTTGTACAGTGGAAGCATGAAGATCTGCTGAACCGATTTGAAGGAGTGGTGAGATCCTGACGGTTGGTGAAGGTATGAAAATTTGTCGAATGATTAGCAGACATTGAATGAGTGAAAGTTTAGAGCAGGATTACAATAGTTAAACTGTAAGAGGGACTTTGTAAGTTCTTGAAGTAACAAAGCGTGAAGATACAGCTAAAGGCTAGTGAAAAGAACAGTCCATTCAAAACTGCAGGTGAATGGGAGGACAAGGTTAGACAGAGATCTTAAAGGTGAGATGATATGTTCTTATTTTAATTTGATATGAAGATTGGAGAGTTGTGGTCTTTATATTGATGCACAAGTAGCAACAAAGTAAGGTGAGATGATTGCAATAGCCTAAGAGCAAGGAGTGCTCAAGAGAAGCTGAGAACAACTTCCAACTGCGGTTGGGTAGAAGTTGTGAGGTAGCTCCACAGTTGCGATTATGGGTAGAGTTGTCTTAGAGATAACAATTCCAGCAAAAGAAGTGTTGGGTAGAATTGTTAGTCAGCAAGAGGTTCAAGGAAGAACCAGAGAAATGCCAACAGACTGAGCTCAAAGGAGAGAAGCTTAGTAAGGCATAGAAAGCAAGGAGGAGACTTGTTACTGCAGGGGTATTGTTGTAGCTCACAAAGGTAATTTTATATAGATGTGATAGAATTGCTAAGGGAATGAAGGAAGATGGTAAAAGTTTCTAAGTGAAAGAAGAGGTGGTCAGAACCAAGTATTTCATGGTGATTGAAATACAAGAGGACAGTTGTGTTCTTAAGAAATGCAGATGAGTTGAAGCCTAGATGGAGCAAAGAGAAGTGCTCAAAAGAGGTTCCAGACAGAGGACCAATACTTGCCAAAAGACCAAGTCCAAAGGAGAGATTGGTGAGGTAAATGGCAACGACGACTTGTTGTTGTAGAGGCTTGCACAACTCATGGTGAAGTGAAAGGAATTCATAGAGATGGAAAGGATGATGACTAGTAACAGTCATAGCAGAGGTTCTGAAAGAGATCACGGTAGAGGAAAAAAGAAGGATGCCAAGGCAAATGGCATGAGGATGAATGACAAATAATATGATAAAGAAATGGCTGAGATAATAGTTCAGTTTAAAGTATTAATGGAAATGTTGCAGAAAAATGAGAAGGACCAGAAATATGGTTATGTCATGAGAAAGAAAGTGAAGTGGCAGAGGTTACAAGAGAGGAGGGAACAACAGGTGAATATGCAGTTAATAAAGGAGCTAAGGGAACTTGAATATAGATGTCAAATTGAAGACAGAGAAGCTCGAAATAGTTGAGCTACAACAAAAGGAAGATGTTGAAGTTTTGGTATGTGAACCAGAACTTGGACCATTACTTTTTGAAAGTGATGAAGAGACAGAGGAGTTGAATCATGTGAATGATTCAAAGTAGCCATAAGACTTGATGACTAAAGCATCAAATGAGATCGAAAGGTCTTGTATTTTTAAAATTAATGATTTGTGTATGATTGTAGGTTTGGAAGAAGATAGGCAGTCTTTTAAAGCTGTCAAAAATGTGGAAGAAAACCTTCCAGAAGATGAAAGTTTTGAAGCAGAATATGACAAGGAGACTGGAAAATAATCAATTTGCTACAATGGACAAGTGCTGAAAGACATCATTGAAATAGATGATGAGAAGGAGAGACTAGCTGACAGTCTCAAGAATTCTTTGAGTTTGAATCAGCATACTGATATGCTGACAGAAGAAGAGAGATCAAAGCAACATATTGAAGTGTTTCCAAAGGAAGAAGAGGTGCAGAGGCCTTATATTTTTTATTATGATGATCGTCTTATAATTGAAGATTTTGTTGTAGAAACTGGAACATATTTGGCACAATTGGACAGCCAAATGAAAGAAGAAGAGGAAGAACATCTACAGAAGGATGTTAAGAAAGATTTAGCAGAGGAAGAAGGACCATGTGATGATGGGTCAATAACAAATGAAGAAATGGGATATTGTGTAAAATTTCCAAAGTTTACTCCAAGTAAAATCATTGAGTTATATAGAGAGTTAGACTTTCAAATGAGGAAGTTAAAAGAACAGAGGATAAATGCTCAGGATAAATTGTTGAAGAAGGATGACAAAGAAGTTGTCATAAATAATAATCAAGAAGAAGTTGACAGGTGCAGAAAAAAGAAGCAAGAAATTGTTCTGAAAGACAATATAGCAGTCGCTGAAAAGGTGCAAAATAACAGTAAAGAAGAAGGTAAGAATGAAAAGGAGGCGATCAAGATAAATGAAGAACAAGAAAAAAGGAGATTTCATCAATCAAGAGATGCAAACAGTCAACAAACTCAGGATATACTGGACAGATAAATTGAACTGATAAGAAGGTTAATGATGAAAGTGTCTCAGAAGAAGACAACAGCAAGAAAAGAGAGCAGCAGACTATGAAAGTAGGGCAAGTGGAGCATTGCAGCATAAGGTATGGAGACCTAGAGAACAGCAGCATACAACAACAGTAATAGAACAATGGACAAGCAAAGACAGGTTACAAAATAAAGTCTGGGATCAAGAGGAATCAATTATCCAGACTTATGACCAGGAGGTCCTAAATATTCTTACTTGGGGAGTCTGATGCAGGAGAATTCAGCTCAATGAAAAATCATTGTATTTTAGTAGACATAGGGGTCTTATGTTTGAAGGAAGTTGGTTTCCTAAGTATTGAATTAATGTAATCATTAGGAGTTTTGAGTGATTTTAATGAGAGAAGCTAGAATAGGATTTAATTGAATATAGTGAGGCATATTTGTAAATATTCTCGAATGTAGGAGAATATGAGAGATTTAGGATAGTTGAGAGAACTGAGGGATTTGAGAATTGATTGTAAAATCTAGATTAGGAGTTTCATGATTTTGTGGATTTGAGATAATCCTTAGGGGTGAGAAAGAGATTTTAGGATTTTGTTGAGAAGCTTATGGATCTAAACCAAGAATTGGTTTTAGAATCCCCTTTTGTATAAATGTAAGCCAAAAACGCATAGACAAAGGTTAGAGATTGAGAGTTAGATAATTAGATAGGTAGATGTAATTGTAAGCCTATAGAAGATGATGAAACAAAGGTCATTAATTAGAAGATCAGGCCAAGGAGAGACAGAGAGTCTCATCATGTAATTGTTTGTTGATATATATATATATATATATATATATATATATATATATATATATATATATATATATATATCTAAATATAAATATATATGCACAGAGATTCAATTCCAAGTTGTATAAGTGTGTCTTTGAGTATCGAATGGTGAATGATGAGTGAGTTAGTGTATTCTGTGTAACAGAGCTATAGGCGGAGTTCAACGATGACACAAAGAGAAACATGATGAGAAGGATCATAATGGATCTTTGAATCCATTAGAAGGATTAAAGTTGCAGCTTAGGAGGGAGTGCACAGTGAAATAGCAGAAGGACCAGAACCTTGAAGAAACTCGAAGCCACAGCGAAACGCTGAAGAAATAGCGTAAAAAAACATAAGTAAATAGAATAGTGGAGAATTAAAGTTTCAATGCACCGTAGCCATCGGATCTGGAAGATCAACAACCAAGATTAAGTCGCATCGGTGGAAATCTTTTGGAGATATCAGAATCGGGCCTTGGATAGTTGCGATGAGCAATCGTCGATGAAGCGAGGAACATTGGATCGAAACCAGATCAACGGTCACGATTTGATCTCTAATCGCAAATCACAAGAGGTCAAGGGTTGCGAACTGTGGAATGTGATAGGCCGATATAGCACTGATCGGAGAACAGAGTGATTGGATTTCGGGGAAATTAGAGATCGGGGCGATCGGAGATCAGAGGAGGAGTAGCGCAGCAGTAGGCTTGAGTTGGATTCGACAGACCCGGAGATAATTATAGGAGTGGGTGTATTTATTTTTAGATCCATCTTATGTGTTTTGGAGCGGGTTTTCCCGTGTATTCCTTTGTATTGCGTTAAGGTGGTGTGGTCCCAGTTTTTAAATAAAAATCTGAATAAGTGTATGGTCCCGACTTTAAGGCCAAAGCGCTATTTAAATGCTTCCGATAGTTGCATAATCGGAGGCGGAAGGGGCAATAAGAACTATATGTGGTGTGATCATGGAGGATTGCTATGAGCATTTGCAGTAAAGGTGAATCTCGAAAAACGTGCTAAGGCAGAGGAAAAAGCGAAAAGGTATGATTTCTGTGGTTTTATGTGTTATCTATTATAAAGGGTTTATAATGGATTAAAGCGCCGATAGAGGGTTTTACAGTTAAGTCCAATTATGACCTAAAGTTATAAAGTGGGGGTTGGATATATGTGCAGCATAAGGACTTACAAAGGTTTATGAGGGGTGATCGAGTCCTGATGGAAAGGATGAGTTTAATAAATACTGGGCTATTGTAATGAATTGATTCCGCATGAGTTCTAATTAAAGGGGCCATAAAACATTGTTCATTTATAATGAACCTTTGACCGGAAGGTCATATAAATTCCTGGGGGAAAATGGTTTATGCATCTAAATATGCATATTATGGACATAAGCAGGGGTTACCCTATGTCATAGTTTGGAAAATACTTCGCATTTTGTGGGGTGAAGTGTGCAGCGGAGCATGCAGCAGAGCGCATTTTGAGGAATTAAATATACCGCGTGGTGTCGATAGGGCTTTGGGGTGGTTCGAAGCCCCCCCTTTTGTAAAAGCGCATGATTATGTAAGGGATCAATGGTTTTGGGGCCATAGTTTCTTGTTTTAAGGTGTTATCCATAATAACACCTGGGAATATTTTGTCAAGTATGTTGGTCAAATTAATCAGGGTTTTCAAATTTTCTCAAAATAAATTTCATGATCATAGGATTCTTGATCATCATGTCATGATGTGGGGTCCATCTAAGTTCAGATAGGATCAATCATAAAATTTAAAATTCCAATCTTTCATATGTGTCGGGTTTATTTGTTCATAATTGAAATTTGTCATTTTACAAAAATCTGTAGCAACTCCAATTATGTATACCGAGTATTAGCTATGAAAGTTCCTAACACTTCCATAATGAATCCATCTTTTCGAATACTTGACATGCTACAAAATTGTGATGAATCCAACAGTTGTGCTTAACAGTGAATGGTTCTTTAGGTTTAAAAGTTGTGATTGGTCAGTTTTGTGATGGGTCATGATTAGACTTTATCAGTCTTTGTCCATTTTCCCTATATATTGACACCACATAGCTCCTTGTTGCGAACTCATTCTTTTTTATTTTACATTGTTGCCATAAGCTTCATGTTATCAAGGAATTGTTTTGTTGTCTCTCACACCAGCCTAGCTTTCATACAGGTCTTGCTATATCTAGGTTAGGGTCCACTGTTGTCTAGTTGTCTCTAGGTTGATTTTCAGGTGACAAGGAGGAACTTTACATGTTGCGTTCGTGGCACATAGGAAACAGTATAAAGGAGGATCAGTGGTATGTTATGATCCAATGGACATGAAAGTGCTGGAGGAATACCCTACCCTTGTTTAAGGATTTTCCAGCATGGTATGCCTACGTTTTTGTCAAAAGCTACAGGGTTTCCATATGCAAATTGCTAAAGATTTTGCTGTGAATTTCACTGGAACATAAATAAAAGTCGGTCTTCTAAATTTTGCAGTAGATCCCTAGGTCAGGATAAGTATTGTTTAAATTCCAAAAGATCAAGCTACAAAAATGTGAAGAATTTCTCAAAGAGGAACACAAAGTTATTGATATGACTACAGGCATTCCCAGAACTTGCATTAAAGAACATTTCTCCAAGCTCTTAATGGTCATTGAGAAGTACTTCACATGTGAAGGAATATTTAACATGGTGTATCAGTATCATTTTAGATTGCTACTTCATTTCACTAGTAAGCAGCCTCTAGACATTCCATTTTATCTGTTTAGAAGTTTGGGAAAAATGGCAGACAAGGTTCAAGCCAAACCTGATGCAAGTGACACCTCTGTTTTTCATCATGGCCTTATTAAATTGTTGGTTGTAGAAGAGCTAAATAGGTTAAACAGAGATTGGCTTACCTTCCTATTCTTGAGTGGCTATGAATTAGATGTTGCCACCCCCTCTAGGAGAACTCCAAAATATAAATCTACAACCCCTAGAAAAGAGCAGCAACCAGAGGCAAAACAACAACCAGAGGCAGAGCAACCTATAGTAGAGGCTTCCACAAGCACCAAGAGGAGGATGACTAGAAGACAGAGTAGAGAACAGAGTACAAAGAAGGGCAAGCTAACTGATATCCTAGAGGCTATTGAGATTGAAGAAAGCCCAATTGAGAAGCCTATAGAAGTGACCAAAATTGAAACCAAGAAGAAAAGCAAGAGGGCTAAGAAGTTGGACTTTACACAAGAAGAACATGGTTTCATATTTAGGCCAAGGAAACCTGTCACAAGGTCAATGCAGCAAGCTAAAAAGATGCCAGAAGTACCTTTGGATAAAACAGCGCCATCAAGGGAACCATCAAAGAAAAAGAGAGGCAAGGAGGTTGTATATTAAAAAAGTGAAATAGAGGTTCTGCAGGAACAATTAGGAGAATCTAGACAAGAAGTTATTACTTCCAAACTTTAGTTTGAGGAGTGGCAAAAAGAAGTGTCAGAGAAGATAGTTTTTTTTATGAAACTACAAATAAATCCAAAAGGATGATAAAGAGGACATTTCCTTTGCACAGAATGTTGAAACACATGTATAGAAGCAACAGTTGGCTATAAGCAGATAGGAAGAGTTTACAAGGACAAGTCATAGCACTAGAAATTCAAATTGAAATGATCAAGATTGAACTCAAAAAGGGAGATCTCAAGATTTTTGCTAAAGTAGATGCTACTCCTTGAATATGGAAAAACTTTCAGTTTTCTCTTTACTATACTTAAACCAGTAAACTCAGCCGTATGTATAGTGAACATGGTATTAGGAGTAATAAGGAGGCATTAGGAACCATGAAAATTCAAAAAACTCATAATTTAAAATTTTCGTAGCAACTCCCCATAATGAAGCTGAAAATTTGCTACAAAAATGTTGCAGATTTTCATGGAGGAGAAGAAAAACTTAAAATGCAGCAAAGGAAGTTTTGAAGGTATGTATTTAGCTTACAACATCAAGGAAAACCTTAGAACTTGCAAAAAGAGCAAAGGGGTAGCAGAAGGGTGTTTTTTGAATTTGCTACTAAAGTTTGCTACGAAACTGTTGAAGACTCTGTTTTTTGCTACGAAACTGTCAAAACTTCGTTTTTTCTACGTTTTTGAAGTTTTTGAACATCAAACATCCAAGCACCAAATGGATTACAGGTCATGAAGGGTGTCCACATCAACTCCTATTTTTTAGGGAGACATGTCAGCAAGCCAACCAGGTTAGCATCCATGTGGAAATGAGACACATCATCAACTCCAGCATATTCAGAAAATTAGTTTGGTTCGATAAGCTTCATCAAACAAAATTTGGTTGAGTTCATTTATGGTGGAAGAGTCCTACTTGTATTCAAATTATGTAAAATAGAAATTCCTAATATTTCTCAATAGGTGTCAAGTAGGATAAGGTTTCAAGGATAAAGTTTCAAAACTGTTTGATCGAATCTAGCCCAAGTGGAATATTTTTGTAATTAATGATATGATGGTGGTGTTACTCTATATATTTGTATTCCTTGACTCTAACGAGGTTTATCGATAATGTGAAGAACTAACCTTATGTTATCTTTTGATACTATTAGTATAAAAATTTGCAGCAACTTTGTTTTTGTACCTAAGATTCATGTCATGGCTTCATGTGTTCTTACCATGTTTTTCTATTTTACTATCAGTATTCATAGTATTTTGATTACTTGGAATTCTTGTCAAACTGCTCCAATTTACATCACTTACTATATATGACTATGAATATTCATTTGATATTAGTTTTAAATCCAGAGATGCCTCAGCTTCCAATAAACATTGTTGTCGGCCATGATTTGCTTTAATTTGACTCCATGCTCAATGGTGGCAGTCATCACATTTTCCTTCACCCGTATAACCACATAAAAAGAATCAGAGTTAGTCATTTGTAGTTTGAGCTGTTTCAAGTGAACTTGATAAGTATTTGAGAGAGCCCTCTCATATTGGAAGGGCTAACTTCCAATCAAAGTGTTTTGAAATAGTTATGTTGGGTTGAAGGTTGATACAACCCAACTCTATTAGCTCAATGATAACATAAAGAATCCATGGTATTTGTACCATGGTATTTTGATGATGTAATCCTACAATGTAATAGTGTATATAGGGTAAAATAATAAGAAGAGAAGTATTAGTTTTGATCCAGATCAGTGTTATGGGTGAATTATTATCGTGATCTGTAATTTGGTAGAAAAGGAGAGGCTCTGCAACTGAGTGCACAAAGACCTGGAGAAGAGTCTGTAGTTGAGCGCACAAACATCCTGCAGCTTAGTGCGTAGGACAAGAACTGGTTGTTGTTCAAAGATTCATTGTATTAAGAAACATTTCTTGTGGATGTATCCCTACACTGGGGTGAACCATGTTAATTTGGTGTTTTGATGTGTACATTTTCTTATTATCTGCTATAGAGCAGTAGTTATTATAGTTGCATTTTACTTCAGTACAGTGACGGTTTATGGTTTTATATGGGATGTTAAGTGATTAATCTAATGCAACAAAGTGATTTATATATACTAAGATATTACATAATAATACCACATCTTCTAGTCCTTCAAGGCTGCAGAAACTTGGTTTTGCATCCTCCCATAGTCACTTCGAGTGAGACTACGATCTTCTTGCAGGTCGTTTCGGAAAGGACTGGTGATCAAGGGTTTTGTTTGTGCACAGTATATGTTGAACCCGGGTCAGCCTAAATCAATCCAACAAATGGTTCCTCAAACGTCATAAGAAAGCGAAAATTTTTGCAACTTCTCTTGAAGAGCAATATTCAAATTCTTAGGACAGCAAAGTGGTGCAGCAACAACAAAAAACCAGAGGGGAAGATCACTGCAAAAAGATAGGGAGATGGGTGAAACACCTCGGGAAACCGAGGGGACCCTAAGCAAATGAACAAACAAGTTTGAATGTGAAACTATGGATGGTATCAACCTATCTTATCAGATCTGAAACAAAAGGTTATAGATCTGGAAAATGTGGCTGAAAGTGTTGTAGAAACTCAGACTTCTCACTCAGCTAAACTCCTCCTAGAAAGGTGGAAGTGTACTAGAAGCCCTAAGGGAGGCTAAATTTGACTTTGACGAGTAAAATGGAATGGATCAAGGCCTGAGCGGGATGAGACAGAGGTCAGACACCCAACAGAAATATCTTAGAAAAACCTAAAACCAAATCTGAGAGAAACCCTAAAACCCAGAAATCGCAAGTTCTAAACTATTTTTTGATGAAATCACACTTTTTGGGCAAAAAGCTGCATTCTAGAGCCCACATCGCACCTTTTGGGCTGAAAACTGCGATTTCTACTCCGAGACTTCTGGTTAGTAAATTTCAAAAAAAAATGTCACCTTTGCTGTGACTGGTTCCTTTGACCTGTGGAAATGACCAGAAAGCTTATGGAAGTCAAAAATTTATCATATCTAGCGTTAAAACACTAGGAAACATTAATAGAAGAGAAAAAAGAGGAAACCCTAAGATGAAAACCAAAGGTCACCCAGGTTTCTAGATCTAAAGTATAAAACCCAGTGGAGTCGCCAATTTGTTGCAGTGTTTTCTTCTCAATGATGTATAAAAAGAACCCACTTAAGATTGTGTATGAAAAACGATCTTAACAATAGTAATGATTGTTAAACATTATAGATCTGCAACTATTGATAGAAACGAAACCTGCCAAAATTTTTATCTATGTTGCAATCATAGTTAAACAGTGAAAATAAAGAGTAATAACACCAAAACATCCAATGGAAACTAGAATGGGTTAATTTGGGTAGCGAAATTCTCAGGGTAAAAATCCATGGAGGGAATTTTCGAATGGTTGTTCATGCCTTTCGAGTTGACGAATTCCCCCCCAACCTTCATGAGGTTGATGGATGACATCTTTCAAACCTTCACCAACTCATTCGCGGTGGTGTATTTGGATGACATTATGATCTGCAGCTAGATTTGGGAAGAGCACCTCCACCATATTCAACAAGTCCTCCAGACTATGCGGCAACACAAGTTGTATGCCAATTTAGAGAAATTAACTTTTGGTATGACCCAGGTTCAATATCTGGCATACATCCTTAATGAGAGGGGTGTGCATGTCGACCTAGCCAAGATACAATTCGTTTGAGATTGGTCAGCCCCAACCACTCTAACAAAGCTTTGCAGCTTTTTGGGTCTTGCAAAATTCTAACATAGGTTCGTGTTGGGGTTCTCTCATATCACTTGGCCTTTGAGTCAAGTCACCAATGAAGGAGTGAAAGAAAAGTTATTTTGCTTTGAATCCCAACAGAAGGTGTTTTCCAAGTTGAAGTATCACCTCTGCTCTGCACTAGTTCTCATATTACTAGACCTACAACAACTATTTGAGATTGAGACATATGCCTTTGACTATGTTATTGGTGCAGTTCTTACTCCGCAAGGGCATCCAGTGGCATATCAAAGAAAGACACTTTCAGAAACATTCTGACAGTATCCCACCTATGACAAAGAGATGTATTCCATTGTGTAAGCCTACTAAAAATGGAAGCATTACATTATGGGGAAGGAAATGGTCATTCACACAGACCACTGACCCATGTAGTTCATATAGACACAAGGGAAGTTACAGAACGATCTCCATTAGAAATGGTCCACATACCTACAATAGTTCCATCTGAACATTAAGTACAAGAAGAAAGTAACAACAATATTGCAGACTACCTCAGCCGACTGCCAGTCATGGCGCTGACCAGTGTGCCCGACTCTTGTGGGAACGAAACTATGGGGTGGTCTCATCTTCATAAGAGTGATCCATAATTCGGCAACACATACCAGACGCTCTCGGAAGGAAAGAAAGTTCCAAATTTTTACCTCAAGGATGCACTGTTATGCCACCTGGGACACCTCTATGTTCTATCAAGCGAGTGTGCCAAGATGATTTCGGAGGCGCACTACAATAGCATCCTAGACATTTTGGGGTAGAGATAACAGTGGCAATGCTACAGAAGTATCTTTATTAGGCGAACCTTTGACAGGATATTGGGAATTACATCACATCCGACATTGCCTGTGTCATTTCCAAACTGACCATCAAGAAGCAAGGCCTATATACTCCTTTGCCTACTCCTAGTCGACCTTGGGAATCCATCTCCATGGATTACATGTCAAGCCTTTCCTCTACTAAGAATGGCAATGACTTTATTTTCGTGGTCCTCAACAGATTCTCTAATATGGCAGCCTGCAAGAAGAGTATCACAGCAAAAGCCACTGCTAAGCTCTTCTTTGAATGAGCGTAGGTATACTTTGGGATCCCACAATCCATTATCTCAGATCAGGACAGCAGATTCCTAAGTACAATTTTGTGAATTCTTTGGTCGATGTTGGATACCAAGCTCACTAAGTCCATGGCTTTCCACCACTAAATTAATGGCCAAACAGAGGCTGTCAACAAGATGATCGTACACATTATGCACATGTACAACTAGAAGCATCCATGCACATGGGATGAAATCCTCCCCTATGTCCACAATAGCTACAACATAGTTCTCCATAGCTTAATTGGATATAGCCCCTTTTAGGTGGGGTTGTGATTCTAGCCACGATGTCCCATTAATGTACAGATACTCAAGAAGATTCGGCTCATGTCCAGTCTGAAGCTGACAAGGCTAACATATTTATTGAGAGAATTTTTAACATCGGCCAACAAGTCCATGACATATTGGACAGATCCAATTCTAAGTACAAGTAGTGACATGATCAGCATCGGGTGCCACAAAAGTTCCTGGTGGGTGAAAAGATTTAGCTACATTTGTAGAAGGATTGCCTCACTGGGCACCACCGCAAGCTTTTCCTTCTTCAATATGGTCCATACACCATCATCGAGGTTGTAGGGGATAATTCCTTCGATCTCAACATTCCACCGTTTCTTGGCCTGCACCCAGTGTTCAATGTGGACTGCCTTCATCAATATGTTCCACCATTATTGGACACATCCGACATTGCAGAACAGCTCACACCAATGGAGGTAAACTAAAACTGAATGGAACAAGACACAATTGATCGAATCATGGACACGCATATCAATAACACTTTCCAATAGAGGATCTAGCTATGTCGAGTTGTAAAACTATGCCAACTCCTTCACCATGGCAAGTGCTTCACCAGGGACCTAGTTCAACAGAAATTTCCTCATCTCGTGAAGGCTCTACATGCAATGGCGACCATTGCTTCCCAAGGAGGGAGGACTAATCCAGGTGGATATTGGTGGCCACCCACCTATCAATTGATTTCATCATTTTCCTTGTTTATAACATTATTTACTATATTTAGAAATTTTTTGGGTCCTGAACTTCCGAAGCAGTTTTGACCCCCCAAATAGAATTTTTTTTAGGTCCGTAGCAAGCCCATGACAGTGGATAGGAGCTTGTGAAAATCCTATAGTACTCAGAGAGATATTTCCAACGAGGTATCTACGCACTAAATAGAGAAAATATGACCAAGTTACGACCCCAGGAAGTTAGATGCCTAACTAACCCCAACGGGGCCCACAAAATCTTGGCATTCCATCTCCTAGGGTTAGGGTTTTAGTTGTTTATGGTTTTCCCTTATTGTTCAATAATAAAAATTCCCTTGAGCCTCATTGTAACCCAATTCGAGGCATGTATCTGCCACATCTCTTCTCAAATATAAGCTACAATCACCCAAGCTAGTTTATTTCCATTTATGTATGTAAGCATATTTTAGTTCTTTGACATTAATGAAATGAAGTTCTATTTTTGTTGCATCTCTGTGTTTATGTGTATATTTATATGTTGTGTTCATGCATAATTCCATATCAATGGTATCAAATCGGTATGCTCTTTCTCCATTTTTATTTGCATGTCCCGAATGAGGTTTGGGTATAAGGATTTAGGGCTCGAATTGGTTGAAACTTTGCAAGACGAGCCTCACAAACATCAACAGCCTCCCATAGTGGAAGAAAATAAAGATGAGGGGGTAGGATATCCTTTCAAAATATTTCTTGAGGAATCCCTAGAGTGACAAAGGAACATGATGATAGATAAACTTTCCCAGATCCTTCAGTGGCTACCCACAGAAAATGCATCTTCATCCAGCAGCTCTGGAGGCACCACTTCTTTTAAATTCATAACTATTCTAATGGGGAAAAGATTACTTTTTGACTACTCAAATCCATCCCACATGTTAAGGACTGGTGGGAAACATACTGTGAAGAAAAGGATGAGAGGAAATCCTCACTTTTTTCAGTCGCACACACTTGGAATTATTTCTAAGATGCCATCAAGGAACAATATTACCTTATCAGGAGCTATGAAGATAAATAAATAAAATGGACCATGCTCTAGGAGGGAAGGGACCAAGATGTGTCAGAGTTCAAAAGAAAATTCCATACCCTTCACACTAAGGTGGGTATCAAGGATTCTTAGCCGAATTTGGTACTCAAGATGTTTACACAAGTACATACTAGAGATGGAGTTCCTAGACATCTCCTCACTTGGTGCCGCATATCGATATGTTTTCAAGATCGAGCAGAAATTTAAATAGAAAAAGTGAGACTTTGGATCTGCTAATCTGAAGAAAGGGGAAGGTGCCCCCTAACCGTAAAACAAAGGACAAAGCCAAGGCAGGGCGACCCAAGACAACCCGCCGAAGCTGCAAGAAAAGAACAACACAATGAATAAAAAGAAGGACATGGATAAATGGTGTGAGTTCCATAAGAGCCCTACTCACAACACAAGTGAGTGTCGAGCCAAGAAGTCACTTGTGGCAGAGCTGAAGGCTTCCGAATCAGAAGCATGTTCTGACTCTGAGTCAAAAACCAACAAGGGGAATGACAAAGGGAAGTAGATTATCGATGCAGAGCCTAGTCCCACCATTTCCACCACAAAGATACATAAGGACGAGCCCAATGATCCAGAGGAAGGGGAGCGACTCTTCCACTCATAGATGTGGGTGAAGTGTTCTCCACTGCAATTCATTGTCAACAACGGGAGCCAAAAGAACCTAATTTCAGCAAAGGTCATGAAGTGGTTGGTCCTACCAACAACACCACACCCATAGTTGTACACCATCGGATGGCTTCACCAAGGGCGATATCTTCACATCAACCAACAGATTCGCCTTCCCTACAAGATCAAGCCCTTCATAGATGAGGTATTTGTGATGTTTCTCCTATTGAAGTTTGTGATGTATTATTACGCCAACCATACTTGTGGAAGAGGCACAATGTGTATGATTCTATCACACTATTATTATTACTTTGGGTAATAAGTTTTACAAGAAATTGGAGGTAGCACTGTCTACCTCCATGATCACTGCGAATCAATGCAATAAGATCATTTTCCAGACTGGGAAATTTTTTTTCCTTATTATTTTCCATCAGGGCAAGAAGAAGATTGTGGCCACGACATCAAGGTAGTGCTCCTCCACATGACAGCAACAAATGGACAAGGTTGTGGAGGAGTATAGGGACATCTTCACCTCACTCACAGGGGTACCTATAACTTGTTAGGTCAATCACTCCATCGATCTAACCCCCGGTGCACCACTACCCAATGGACCGATCTATCGATGCTTTGTTTTGTAGAATGATGAAATCAAGAGGAAGGTTCAGGAGTTGTTACAGAAAGGGAACATCAGGCTAAGTTCATCACCCTGTGGAAGCCTGATCATGTTGGTACAGAAGAAGGACGGAACTTGGAGAATTTGTATTGACTATCAGGCGCTAAACAAAATCACTATCCGGAATAGGTATCCAATCCCACAGATTGATGACCTTTTGGACCAGCTCAAGGGGGGAAATATTTTAGCAAGATTGACTTAAATTCTGGTTATCACCATGTATCGATCAAACCCTCTGATGTGTGGAAGACTACCTTCAAATCCAAGGAGGGCCTTTTCGAATGGTTAGTCATGCCTTTCAGGTTAACAAATTCCCCCACAACCTTCATGGGGTTGATGGAAGACATATTGTGACCCTTCACCAACTCATTCATGGTCATGTATTTGGATGAAATTATGATCTTTAGTGAGAGTTGGGAAGAGTACCTCCACCATATTCGACAGGTCCTCCAAACCCTGCGGCAACAAAAAATGTGTGCTAATTTGGAGAAATGCACTTTTGATATGACCCGAGTTGAATATATGGGGTACATCATTGATAAGAGGTGTGTGAATCTTGACCAATCCAAGATGAAATTCATTTGTGATTGCCCAGCCCCAACCACTCTAACAGAGCTTCACAACTTTCTGGGTCTTGCCAAATTCTACGCAGGTTCGTGTTGGGTTCTCTCATATCACTTGGCCTTTCAGTCAAGTCATGAAGGAAGGATCAAAAAGAAAAATTATTTTGGTCTAAATCCCAACATATGGTGTTTTCTGAGTTGAAGCATCGCCTCTTCTCAGAATCACTACTCACATTACCATACCTGCATCAACCATTTGAGATCAAGATATATGCCTCCGACTATGCTATTGGTGCAGTTCTTACTTAGCAGGGGCATCTGATGGTCGTTTACAGTGAGACACTTTCAGACAAGGTATAAAAGTATCCCACCTATGAAAAAGATATGTATTCCATTGTGAATATTTTTCGATAATGGAAGCATTACATTCTAGGGAAGCAAATGGTCATCCACATACCTATAACAGTTTCATTTGAACATTAAGTACAAGAAGGGCAGCACCAACAATGTTTCAAATTGCCTCAACCAACTGCCAGTCATGGCACTGACCATTGTGCTCGACTCTTGTGGAAATGAGACTATCGAGCGGCCACATCTTTACAAGAGTGATCCAAAATTCGGCAACACATACCAAACACTCTTGGAAGGAAAGCAAGTTCCAAATTTTCACCTCCATGATGCATTGTTATGCCACCTGGGACACCTCTATGTAACTTCAAGTGTGCATTCCAAGCTGATTTGGGAGGTGCACTACAATCGAGCCACTGGAAATTTTCGAGTAGAAAAAATAGTGGCAGTGTTGGAGAAGTATTTTTATTGGCCGAACCTTCGACAGGATGTTGAAAAGTAAATTATATCATGCACTTCCTGCACCATTGCCAAACTGACCATCAAGAAGAAAGGCATATATACTCCTATGCCTACTAGTAATCGACCTTGGGAATCCATTTCCATGGATTTCATGTCGGGCCTTCCTTCTACTAAGCATGGCAACAACTGTGTTTTCGTGGTCGTTGATAGATTCTCTAAGGTGGCCATTCTGGCGGCCAGCGAGAAGAATATCACAGTAGAAGTCATTGCAAATCTCTTCTTTGAATGAGTGTAGGTACACTTTGGGATCCCACTATCCATTATCTCAAATTGAGACAACAGGTTCCTAAGTACATTTTGTTCAATTCTTTGGTCGTTGTTGGATACCAAGCTCATTAAGTCCACCACTTTCCACCCCCAAACTGATGGCCAAACAAAGGTCCTCAACAGGATTATCCTACACTTTTAGCGCATGTACAACTCAAAGAATCCATGCACATGGGATGAAAGCCTCCCTTATGTCCAGCACAGCTACAACAAATCTCTCCATAGCTCAACTAGACACATCCCCTTTATGGTGGGGTTGGGGTTCAAGCCACTATGTCGCATTGATGTGTCCATACCATTTGTAGCACCTCAGGAAGATTCAGATCATGTCCAATCTGAAGCTAACAAGGCTAACAAATTCATTGGGTGCATTCAATACATCCAATAGTAGGTCCATGACATATTGGAAAGAGCCAATGTTAAGTACAAGTAGTGACATGATGAGCGTTGGGTGCCACACAAGTTCCAGGTGGGTGACAAATTTTGGCTAGATTTGCAAAAGAAGTGCCTTATTGGGCCCCAATACAAGTTTCATCCCCTCTGATATGGTTCGTACACCACCACCAAGGTTGTAAGGGATACTACCTTTGAGCTTAGAATTCCACCGTTCCTTGGCATGCACCCAGTGTTCAATGTGGACCACCTTCGGTCATATGTTCCACTATTACTGGACACATCCGGCATTGCAGAACAGCTCACACCAATAGAGTTAAACCCAAACTGCATGGAACAAGCCACAACAAATCAGATCATGGACATACAAATCAATAACACTTGCCAACATAGGATCCAACTATATCCAGTCGTCAAAGCAGACCATCTCCTCACCAGGGCATGTGGTTCACCACGGACCAGGTTCAATAGAAATTTCCTCACCTCATGGAGTCTATGCACGCAATGGGGAAAATTGTTTCCTAAGGAGGGAGGATTGATATAGGTGGATATTGGTGGTCACCCACCTATTCCACATATACCTACAGTTGGTTTCATCTATTTCCTTGTTTATAGCAACATTTACTATTTTTAGTAGTTTTTAGCTCCTAAACTTCTGAGTAGTTTTTATCCCCTAAATAGGTTTTTTTCTGAGGTCAACAACAAGCCCAAATCCAATGGCAAGGACCTATGAAAAATCCTAAAGTACTCAGAGAGATATTTCCAACGAGATATCGTACGCACCAAACATAGATAATATGACCAAGTTATGACCCCCAGAAGTTGGTTGCCCAACTAACCCCAACGGGGCACACAAACTCTTGGTGTTCCATCTCCTAGGATTAGGGTTTTGGTTATTTAGGTTTTTCCCTTATTATTTAATAATAAAAAGGCCCTTGAGAATCATTGTAACACAGCTTGGAGGCATGTATCCACCACATCTCTTCTTATAGATAAGCTACCATCACCCAAGCTAGTTTATTTCCATTTTTGTATGTAAGCATATTTCAGTTCTTTGATAGTAATGAAATGAAGTTTTATTTCTGCTGCACCTTTGTGTTTATGTGTATATTTGTATGTTTTTGTGTTCCTGCATAAGTATGGAATAGTGGTATCAGAGCAGTCTTCTCTTTCTCTATTTTTCTTTACATCTCCCCAACAAGCTCAGTGTATAAGGAGTTAGGGCTCGAATTGTTTGAACCTTTGCAATATCAACCTCACAAACCCTGACGGCCTCCCATGGCAGAAGAAAATAAGGATGAGGGGGAAGGAGATCCTTTAAAAATATTGCTCGAGGAATCCCTTGAGTGACAAAGGAACGTGACGATGGATAACTTTGCCCAGATCCTTCAACGACTACCAATAGATGACACATCTTCATCCAACATCCACTCTAGAGGCACCACTCCTTTTAAGGTAAAAGTTAACTTTGACATTTCCATATTTGAAGGTCAGATAGATGCAAACATCATAGATATATTTTTAAATCTATTGGAAGGATATTTTTCAGTTCATAACTTTTCCAATCGGGAAAATATTACTTTTTCACTCCTCAAAGTCGCCCCACGTGTTAAGGACAGGTGGGAAACATACTATGAATAAAAGAACAAGAGAATCCTCACTATTTTCAGCCACACCCACTTGGAATTATTTCTGATACACCATCAAGGACCAATAGCAGCAGGGAAGGGACCAAGATATTATGGAGTTCACAAATGTTTTCTATACCCTTCGCACAAAGCTAGGTATCAAGGATTCTGAGTGGAATTTGGTACTCAAGTACCATGGTTTTCTACACAAGTACATCCAAGACGAGATGGAGTTCTTCGACATCTCCTCGCTTGTCATCACCTATTGATACGATGTCAAGATCGAGTAGAAATTTAAACAGAAGAAGCGATACCTTGGATCTGTGAATCTGAAGCAAGGGAAAGGTTCCCCCAAACCACAGAACAAAGGATAAAGCCAAGGCAAGGTGACCCTGGACAACCCACTTGAAGCTGCAAGAATATAAAAACACCATGAAGACAAAAAAAGATGCAGGGAAACGATGTGAGTTCTATAAAAGCCCCACTCACAACACAAGTGAGTGTCGAGCCAAGCAGTCACTGGTGGATGAGATGAAGGCTTCTGAATCAGATGCATGTTTTGACTCTAAGTCAGAAACTGACAATTTGAATGACAAAGGGAGGCAGATTATCGATGCAGAACCTAGTGCCACTATTTCCACCACCAAGATCCAGAAGGATGAACTCGAAGATTAAGAGGAGGGGGAGCGGATCTTCCACTCACATATGTGGACGAAGGGTTCTCCATTACAGCCCATTTTCGACAACGGGAGCCAAAAGAACCTCCTTTCAATAGAGGTCGTGAAGCAGTTGGTCCTACCAACCACACCATACCCACAGTCATACACCATCATGTGGCTTCACCAAGGGCAAGATCTTTGCGTCAGCCAACAGTGTCATCTTCCCTATAGCATCAATCACTACACAGAATAGGTATTGTGTGATGTTTCTCCTATTGAAGTTTTTGATGCATTATTACGCTAACCATACTTGTGGAAGTGGCATGTTGTGTATGAGACTAGGTCTCGCATTATTATTATTACTTTGGGAAATAAGTTGTACAGGATACTGAACGTAGCACGACTTACCACCATTTCTTTGATTATTGCGAAGAAATGTAGTAATATCATTTCCCACACAGGTAAATTTGTTTTCCTTATGATTCGCCCTCAAGGAAAGAAGAAGATTGTTGCCACGACCTCAAGACATGGATCCTTTGCATGGAAACAACGGATGGAAAAGGTTGTGGAGGAGTACAGGGGCATATTACCTCACCCACAGGGGTACCTCTACACTATTAAATCAATCACTCCATCGATCTGAACTTGGGTGTGTTGCTACCCAATGGAACGATCTATCGATGCTTTGTTTTTCATAAAGCTAAAATCAAGAGGTAGATTCAAGAGTTGTTGCAAAAAGGGCACATCAAGCCAAGTTCATCATCTTGTGGGAGCGTGATCATGTTGGTATAGAAGAAGGAAGGGACCTAGAGAACCTATTTTGACTACCAAGCATTGAACAAAATTACTATCCAGAATAGGTATCCAATCCCACAGATTGATGACCTTCTAGACCAGCTCAAGGGAGGGAAATATTTCAGCAAGATTGACTTGGATTTTGGTTATCACTAGGTACCGATTGAACCCTCTGATGTGTGGAAGATGGCCTTCAAATCCAAGGAGGGCCTTTTCGAATGGTTGGTCATGCCTTTCGAGTTGATGCCCCCGCAACCTTCATGAAGCGCATGGACAACATCTTGCGACCCTTCACCAACACACTCATGGTGGTGTATTTGGATGACGTTCTGATCTTCAGCCAGAGTTTGGAAGAGCACCTCCACCATTTTCGATAGGTCCTCCAAACCCTGTGGCAACACAAGTTGTGTGCCAATTTGGAGAAATGAACTTTTGGTATTACCCATGTTCAATTTATGGGGTACATCATTGATGAGATGGGTGTGCATGTGGACCATGCCAAGATACAAGTCATTCGGGATTGGCCAACCCCAACCACTCTAACATAGCTCCACATATTTTTGAATATTTCCAACTTCTACCGCAGGTTCGTGTTGGGGTTCTCTCATATAACTTGGCCTTTGAGTCAATTCACCAAAGGAGGAGTGAAATCAAAGTTATTTTGGTTTGAATCCCAACAAAAGGTGTTTTTCGAGTTGAAGCATCACCTCTTCTCTACACCAGTTCTCACATTACGAGACATACAACAACCATTGGAGATCGAGATAGATTCCTCTAACTATGTTATTGTTGCAATTCTTTCTCAACAGGGGCATTTAGTGGTCTATCATAGTGAGAGACTTTCAGACATAGTCTGAAAGTATCCCACCTATGAAATTAGATGTGTTCCATTATGTAGGCCTACTGACAATGGAAGCACTACATTCTAGGGAAGGAAATGGTCATCCACATAGATCACCGATCCATGCAGTTCATACAATCATAGGGGAATTTACAGATTGATGGCCATCATAAATGGTCCACATACCTACAACAGTTCCATTTGAACATTAAGTACAAGAATTTCATCACCAACAATGTTGTAGACTACCTCAATCAAACACCGTTCATGGCACTGACCACTGTGCTCGACTCTTGTGGGCACAAGACTGCAAGGTGACCGCATTTTTACAAGAGCGATCCAGAATTCGGCAACACATACTAGGCGCTTTTGAAAAGCAAGCAAGTTCCAAATTTCTAGATCCAGGATGCACTATTATGCCACTTGGGAAAACATTTGTGTTCCTTCAAGCGAGCATGCCAAGATTATTTGAGAGGTACACTACAGTCGAGTCGCTGGACATTTTAGGGTAGAGAAAACAATGACAATATTGCAAAAGTATTTTTATTGGTTGAGCCTTCAATAGGATGTTGGGAAATACATCAGATCACGTACTACCTGTGCCATTTCCAAACCAACCATCAATAAGCAAGGCCTATATACTCCCCTTCCTACTCCTCTTCAACCTTGGGAATCCATTTCCATGGATTACATGTCGGGCCTTCCTTCTACTAAGCGTGGAAATGACAGTGTTTTCGTGATCGTCGACATATTCTCTAAGATGGCCATTCTGGTGGTCTGCAAGAAGAGCATCACAGCAAAATCCACTGCTAATCTCTTCTTTGAACAAGTGTGGATACACTTTGGGATCAAATAGTCCATTTTCTCATATCGGGATAGCAAGTTTCTAAGTACATTTTGGTCAAATCTCTAGTCAATGTTGGATACCAAGCTCACTAAGTCCATGGCTTTCCACCCCAAAACTGATGGCCAAACAGAGTTCGTCAATAGGATGATCGTACATATTTTGTGCATGTAAAACTCAAAGCATCCACACACATGAGATGAAAGCCTCCCCTATGTCCAACATAGCTACAACAGATCTCTCCATAACTCAACTAGCCATGGCTCCTTTCAGGTGGGGTTGGCATTCCAACCACTATTTCCCATTGATGTGGCTATACCATTTGCAGCTACTCATGAAGATCCAAATCATGTCCAATCCGAAGCTTATTGGGCTAACAGCTTCATTGAGCATATTCAACACATCCACCAATAGCTCTATGACATATTAGACTGAGCCAATGCTAAGTACAACCAGCGACATGATCAGCATCAGGTGCCACACAAGTTCCAAGTGGGTGACAAAGTTTGGCTACATTTGCAAAAGGAGCACCTCGTTGGGCCCCACCATAAGATTCACCCACTCCAATATGAGTTTTACACCATCACAAATGTTGTAGGGGATAATTCCTTCGAGCTCAGCATTCCACCATTCCTTGGTCTGCACCCAATGTTCAATGTGGACCACCTTCAGCCATATGTTCCATCATTATTGGACACATCCGACATTGCATAACAACTCATACCAACAAAGTTAAACCCAAACTACATGGAACAAGTCACAACTGATTAGATCATGGACACGCATATCAAGAACACTCACTAACAGAGGATCCAACTCCTTCACGAGGGTGTGTGGTTCACCAGGGACTAGGTTCAACAAAAATTTCCTCACCTCATGGAGGCTCTACATGCAATGGGGACCCTTTCTTCCTAGAAAGGTAGGACTGATCCAGGTGGATATTGGTGGCCACTTGCCTATTCAACCTAGACCTCCATTCGGTTTCATCAGTCTCCTTGTTTAGAGTATCATTTACTATTTTTAGAAATTTTTCGAGTCCTGAACTTGCGGAGCAACATTGACCCCTAATCGTCATTTTTCTAGGTTCATAGTAGGCCTAAATCCATAGGTAATAGCATATGGAAATACTTTTATATCTTTTCTGAGCATTAGTTAATCTTCAATTATCATTAATGTTTATGCAATAACAACAGTGAATAAAAGAACACAGGAGGCACAAAAATTTTAGGTGGAAAACCCCCTCCAGGTCAAAAACCACCAAACGCTTTTCTAATAATTCTTTAACATTCAACTCCAATTGAAAAGAAAGCACCAACTTCCTAGAATATAGAAAAGCATTCTTCTCCATCTCCCTCTAGATGGACGCTCCAACGCCCGAGATTCTTCAGTAGTCAAATGAACGGATGCCCCAACACCCACTGAACTACAACTCACCCTACCACCCTGAAGTTTTCACAGGATTGAACCTATTGGTCACTTCATGCACCAGCCTAGCACCACCCTACCACCCTATAAAAGAATAAAAGAAGAATGGACTCCTGTACCAGAAAATGGTCCACTTTACAATGATATAGAATGTTGTAGAAGAACAAGACACATTAGACCATAACCCCAACTATGACACAACCACCGAATGATGATCCTAGACCTCCCGACACTACCTCTTCAACTCTTGGCAGATAGACACTTGTACAACTTTTACAATGATGCTTTTACAATGACTGTGTACAATGATTGTATCCAGTGCTTCCCACTTGAAGACTTCATGTGGTGAACTTCTTACTATTGTTCTACACCTTGATTGTTGCTCTTGTCATGCTACACTTTCTCACTCTTCAGAACATTAGATTATCCATTGAGTATTCTCTTGATGAATATACAATACCTGCAAAAAGTCTTCAAATAAATACCCATGACATGATAATAGCAAAACTTACCTCATCGTGCAGAACATATGTCAGTGTTAAACAAAAACAACAAATTAGAATACAAATAAACTAATGCAGTTAAGAGATGAACATGCATATACAGAAGATACTTACCTGTAGCTTACCTCTGTTGCATCATTTTTCAGCACCTTGCTCTTTACTACCCTAGAAAGTATGGTCCTTTGCACCCCTTGACAACACTTGATCTAGTTTTTCTTATCTTCTAGGAACAAGATACTTAATCTAATGTATCTCTGTGATTTCAGCTCCCCAAAATGTGATCTTCGGTCCTGTAGAAGCCCTCTGAGTATTATTTCCAATGCCACGGGTCTGACCCGATTTGGACTCTTCAAGTCAAAGTTATGCCCAATCTCTCACAATTACCTAATTATGGACTAGTTCAGTGGATCAAACTTGTACGACGTACCAAGTGTCATTTTTTCCTCCTTCTACTCTAAAATTGATACACATAAAGATACAGCGTGTGCACTATCCGCCATTTTTTACAGAATTCCAATCCTCTTCTCTAAGAGAGAGTTATGACGATTTTCCCTAAGGTCACTTCTTTGAGATAAAATTCGGTAGCCTGCAAAAACCCTAACTTCCACAGATCATATCTCCCAAAATATAGCGACCAAGATCTAAAATTTGGTCATCAAGTTCATCAAGATTTCGAATCAAATGGGTTTTAATTCATAATCTAAGACTTTGCAGAAATGAAGTTATAGCGAAAATGCCACGATCACTACATTTGGAGGATATATGAGATTTCTTTTTATAGAGTTGAGAGGGGCTTCTATAGAGAATTTTGGAGGTATTTTAGAAGCTTAAAAAATTATTAATTATTGACTATTCAATGACCAAAACCAATTATGAGTGCCATGCCACAACCCCATAGGGTTTTAGCCCACTACCTGGGGTTACTAACTTCAAACATGAATATCTAACTTCAAACATGAATATCTCTCAAACCGTGAAGAATTACTTGGCATGCCATATATCAACGGAAACACCTCAATGAGTAGAATCTATCTAGAATATACTTGACTCAAAATAGAGTAAGTTTTCAAGTCAAAATTCCCTTGCAAGATCAGGGTAGCCCTTGGTGCTTCTTGCGTTGACATCAATGACAACCTCAAATCATCTTCAGATCAACAATCTCCCCCTTTGGAATTGATGGAAACACAAGTACTCCACCTGCGATCAGGGCACCTCTTCCTACTTCCTTCTCTCCCCCTTTGACATAAATGGCAAAGGCTGACTCCCCCTAACACACAACCATCCTACTGACCTGTACACACTTCCACTCCCACTTTATTTTCTGAATAAGGAAAATCTAATGAGAACTTGGGAGAATCCCAAGCTTCTGGCGAAGATATTCAAATGCTTCATGAGCTAAAGGTTTAGTGAAGATATCAGGGATTTGTTCTTTTGTACCAACATATTCAAGTCTCATATTCTTTTCAGTGACTTGTTCTCTAACAAAATGATATTTTATCGGAATGTGTTTTGTTTTTTAATGCATGACAGGATTCTTGGAGATGTTTATGGCACTGGTGTTATCACAAAAGATGGGAATAGGCTCACTGAATTGTACTTAAAGATCTTGTAAAGTTTGCTTCATCCAAAGGACTTGATTACAAAGAGTTGTCGTTGTAATTTATTCTGCTTCCGATGTAGATAATGAGATTGAGGTTTGCTTTTTGCTCAACCATGATACGAGACAACCACCTAGATAGAATGCTGCTCCACTAGTACTATTACGATCATCAATGCTTTCTGCCCAATCTGCATCTGTAAAGGCTTGAATAATGAGATCATTTCCCTTGGGATAACATAAGCCATATTCTGTTGTGCCCTTTAGATATCGAAGATTTCTTTTGATGGCAATAATATGTGATTCTTTTGGTGCTACTTGGAATCTTGCTACTTACCTAACTGCTTTCATAACATCTGGTTGGGAGGTTGTTACATATAGAAGACTACCAATCATAGATCTGTACAACCTCTGATCCACATCCTTAGATGAGTCATCTATGCTCAATTTGCAACATGTTACCATCGGTGTAAGGACGAGTTTGCAATCTTCCATTTTAAATTTCTTGAGCATTTCCTTGATGTACTTGGCTTGACATATAAATATTCCTTTCTCTTGTTGAGATATTTGAAGCCCTAAGAAGTATGTCAACTCACCAAGTAAATACATCTCGAACTCACTTTGCATCTTTTAGCAAAGTTCTTACTTAGTCTATCATCATTGCTACCAAAGATTATATCATCCACATATACCTCAACAATTGTTAAATTATCCTTATCTATTTGTACGTAAATATTACTATCAGCAGTACCTTTCTTGAATCCTTGTTGACGTAGATATCCGTCAAGACAAGCATACCATGGTTTGGGAGCCTACCTAAGACCATACAAAGCCTTCTTTAACCTACAAACTGTAGAAATTCTTACTGTAGATCAACCTGATAATGCAATATAGCTAAAGAAAAATACTTGAATCTACTTCTACAATAATTTAACAGAAGCTTAAAAGATTTGAGCAAGATCAAGCGAAACACATATAACAGAGAAGAATCAATGCACATGAAAAATAGAAGAATTACTCAGGGGAAAGCCTCAGCTAAAAACCCCACTATCTATATTATTATTACAAGTTGGAAATATCTCATAATATACACAAAGGCCTTCTCCTCTGCCCATCAATTCTCCTATTTCCTAGTGTAGTTTCTCCTGGGCGATCCTCCTGTTACCAAGTGTAACTGTCATGCGGAAAGAGTCGACTTTGCAGACAAAACCAACCTCCCTAGAGGCTTAAGGCTTTCTAGTGACAAACAAGACAATTAAGAGCAATCCTTCTCTAAATATGCATTTACAATATAAGAAATCAAGTGTTTAGATCCTACTTGTAACCCAACGCTGTTGTAGTAGTCCAGCCTCGTCGATTCGGATGAGCTCCTCCTTCTCTTCGAAACCTGCATTCACTAACAATCAAACGATTAAATAGCACCTGAAAATCTCATAAAATAAAACATATTTAACATATAGACCAAGGAGTATATGAAACAACTCATAAATAACAAATTGTTGAGAAGAATGGACTTATTTGTATTAATAGGAAACAAAAGAAACCATTACAACCTGAGCCTTGGTGTTGTGCAGGTCCCTCCCAGGGTCCAACAAGAGTTCTCCTTTACTCTGATCAGCTCACCCACTTCCAAATGAAACAAGAAAGGATGGGAATCTCTCCTCACAAGCTTCTACAAGGAAGTCCTAATTCCAGCAGCATCTACCCTTAGGAATATTCAGCTTTCAACCTCTCCTCCCTCTAGCCCAATGCTTGTATTTATAGTGCTTTGGAGGAAGTTAATTAGTTCCACCATGAATGGGATAAGCCCCTCTTTCAATGGGATAGCTCCCCTCTTCATGGGATAAGTTCCTCTTTCTTTGGGGTGCATGAACCATCTAGAGGCGCTCAATACACGTCAAACCATCTTCTAGAATGCTCTAGATTTGACCACAAGTAACTTTTTTAAGATGAAACTCGCGCCTTTCGACCTTTACAAGGGTACGCACCCACCCCTTTACATACAGAGCATACAAGTACGCAGGTATTGTGAACTTGAGGTGCGTACATGCAGGTAAGGTTAAGAGAAACTGCGTAACTAGAGTTAATTGACTTTTAAAGGACTTTTCTCTCTTTCTTAGAGTTTGACATGAGGAGCAGAGGTATAAGACTTGCCAAGGAGGATAGTATGACAGTTGATGGAGCCATACTCACTACAAATTGTCATGGTGACAAATTTTAGTGTAACAGATTGCCCCCTAAAGTGTGAAGCCTGTAGTAGATTAGGGTTTTATATCATCTAGGAAGGGTGAAGTACTTTATCATTTCAAGGATTATCTTGTGGAGAGCCTGGTCAGAACCTGCAAATATTGAACACAAAATACATATATAAGATCATATCATCACTGAGGTAGGCATTCCCATACTCAGATTGAAAACTTTAACTAACAATCTAACTACTGCTCTGATACAGGAATGATTTTGCAGTACATCACAATCATAGACTCATGTAGACACAGTATGGACGCAGGCATCTGTTTATGATTAGTCTACTATATAATGAATACAAAACTCCTCGCAGCCTGGATGGTGGAAACTAGATCCAGGGTCTTCATCTCTACTTCCCGAATTGGTACGATTCTATCCATGCGAATAAATGAGTTGATGTCGAACATGGTAGAAACCACTTGATTACCAGTCAATGATGTAAACTGTTAACAAGTGTGAGAGAGACCACCAGTGATGTCAATGGTTCTCAAAGTACCCAGTACAATCCATGAGATGTGAATGAATGGGTTGATGTCGAACACGTCACGGAATCCTTTGATCAAAAGTCAATGATGTAAACTGTCGACAAAGGCGAGAAACCTGCCATTGATGCATGCAGACTTCAAGGTACTGACGATTTCTAAGTCATCTTTCTAGATAATGTGCTGATGTCGATAGAAAGCGACTCGTTGCAGGCAAGCCCACAACACGAAATCATAAATCAAGTTGAAGAAATGTAGCTGTAAGGATTGACTCAGGGATGGTCAAGATGGATGACAGATATTTTTCAGATGAATGGTTTATTTGCAGAGACCTCTTGAACACATAACGACACGACAGATGGCTTGGCGACGATTGACCCAAAGTTAATACCCAGAAACGGTTGAAGACTTTCAAAGTGATTTTAATCAACTTTAAGGCAAAGGATTTCCCAACCCAGGTGAATGAAAAGTGTCGTGTTCAAGAGCGGTGATAAGGTTCTTCTGTAACAAAGAATAACAAATAGGTTCATTCTTCCTTCTTTTCCCCCACCATTTCTGGCAAGTACCTCTTTATTTTTTACAAGCTTGAGGAGGATAACATATGCTTGATTATAAGCTCATCCTTCGGATGAGTCCAACTTAGTTTAGATTCGGACCCTAAGAAGGAGTGGTCCGTTCCTGTTTGTAATCGAACAGGTCCTTTACTGTGAAATTTTAACGAGTCCAGTATAGGAGAAACTCGGCGTTTTTCAATTTTAGAGAGTCTGAAAAAACTAAAGAAGACTCCAGGGTTGAATTTTTTCGTAAATTTCTGTCTCTCAAGCCTGAAAAAGTATAAAATAATACCTGAGAGAACCGCTTGATCTTTACGACCAAGGAGTACTTTCATGATTAGTGCCTCTGACCTGAAAAGTAAAAAGCGATCAAGGGCACGTCGTTTTATTTCCAGTATCGAATTTGAAACGACAAAAATCCGGCAATCTTTTCGTGTTTTTACGGTCAGAAAAGGGCTATAAGAGGACCGTCTTTTAATTCCATTTTAACGAGTGTAAAAGAAACGCTCGGAAATCTTTTCATATTTTAGGAGTCTGAAAAGGGCTTAAAAGAGAACTCCAAGGTTTCACTTTTTCGTAAGTTTTAACAAGTTCGAAAAAAATGATAAAAATGTACTCATGGTTTTCACTTTTTCGTAAGTTTTAATGAGTTCGAAAAAATGATAAAAATGTACTCATACTTCTGACATTCAATTTAATTTACGAGCAGGAAAAGACGGAAAGAACTCGGCATTTTCATTTGTTTTACGAGAATGAAAGATAGCAAAATAATCTCGGGATTTTCATGAGTTTAACGAGTCTTGAAAATAACTGAAATTGACTCGAGATAGGTTTCATTTTTACAAAAGCTTGAAACAGAGAAAAACTATGCTTCAAAGTAGTTTCATTTTTACACAAGCTTGAAACACAGAGAAAACTGTGCTTGATGCGCCCTAAGCGTAACTACTAGAGCGCATGCCCCCCAGCTTCATTTCATTCAACCAGTTGGATGAAATGAAAGTTGAGTTACGAGATCATTTGAAAGACTCAACCTAAACTGTAAGAAAATTATGCAAAAAATTGAAATAACTAACCTAAATATACAACTTAACATTTATGAGATCTAGTCAAACTCTCGACCCAATTAGAGGAGGATTTGTTTCATTTTCTAACGAGCTTGACACAGGAAAACAACTATGCTCGGATTCGGTTTCATGTTTACGCAAGCTTGAAACGAAAAACTATGCTTGTTATAAGTTCACATGCCCCCAGCATAATGACGCAAAATGAGGTACATGCCCCCCAAGCTTCATTGCATTCAATGAGGTGGATGGAATGAAGCTTTACTTTCAAGATCTTGGAAAGACTTGTGGGAGTTGTTTCATTTTTTAGTGAGGTTGACACAGGAAAAGAACTATCCTCAAAACCCTTGTTTCATTTTTTAAACGAGCTTGACACAAGATAAGGAACTATGCTCGTAACTACTCTCTACAATCTACCTAACAAAAAACTCTACTCTAAAAACCTTGATTCATTTTTTAACGAGCTTGACACAAGACAGAGAACTATGCTCTAATCCTTGATTCATTTTTTAATGAGCTTGACACAAGACAAGGAACTATGCTCATGACTACTCTCTACAATCTACCTACTTAACCTACCCTTGTTTCATTTTTTAAAGAGCTTGACACAAGACAAGGAACTATGCTCAAGACTCGTTGTTTCATTTTTTAACGAGCTTGACACAAGACAAGGAACTATGCTCCAGAAATTCGCATGCCCCCAGCATAACGATGCAAAGCGAGGTACATGCCCCCCAAGCTTCATTGCATTCAACCAGATGGATGGAATGAAGGTTAACTTTCAATATTTAACTTGAAAAGGGAGTTGTTTCATTGTTAAGGAGGTTGAAACAAGAAAAGAACTATCCTCCTACCTGATTCATTTTTTAACGAGGTTGACTCAGTAACAGGAACTATCCTCAAAATCCTACTTTCTACATTCTACTTACATATCCTAAAATCTAGCTGATTCATTTTTTAATGAGGTTGACTCAGTAAAAGAACTATCCTCATACTAGCCCGTTTCATTTTTTAAAGAGGTTGATACAGGAAAAAACTATCCTCGCACTAACTGATTCATTTTTTAACGAGGTTGACACAGTAAAAGGAACTTTCCTCGGCACATCCTATTTCATTTTTTAACGAGGTTGATACAGGAAAAAGCTATCCTCGTAAACACTGATCATGGCTTCCAACTGGAAGAAAGACATGTCAATGGACACACCTTGATCATGGCTTCCAAGAGGTCTTCATCAGAAGGAAGAATAGTTCTCTGGAAGGAACACATGTCAAGGGACTCAAAAGGGATAAGAACATCGTGTTCAAGTAATCCCATAGAGTTTTCCATGTCAATTACCGGATCTAAATCAAAGGAAGATGAGCAAACAGTGGGAGGCTCACTTACATCGGTAACTGAAAACATGGGGTCAGTTGCCACATAATTAACCCGTGGCAGGGTAGATACCACTTTAGAATCAGGAACATTTAGGGGTGTCATACTATTGGTAGTTGAAACAAGACTAGGGAACGAAAGCTGGTCTACAGTCACAATACTGCCATTGTGAGGGAAAGACATCACGCGAAAGAGTGTCGATACGACAGCTTTCATTGCATAAACATAGTCTCGCCCAAGGAGTAAATTGAAATCCAAGGGACCTCGAACTACCATAATATCAATACAGACAGTTTTACCTTCCAAGGTAATAGAAAACTTAGGAAGGATCCCTAAAGGTTCACTAATGGGTTTGTTAAAAGCTTTCTGATTCTACGTAATAGGCGCAAGCTGAGGGGAACCCAAAGCTCTCCAAACAGTTGAGGATAAAATACTAACAGAAGCACCTTCATCTACCTGTGTACAAATTTTAGTGTAACAGATTGCCCCCTAAAGTGCGAAGCCTGTAGTAGATTAGGGTTTTATATCATCTAGGAAGGGTGAAGTACTTTATCATTTCAAGGATTATCTTGTGGAGAGCCTGGTCAGAACCTGCAAATATTCAACACAAAATACATATATAAGATCATATCATCACTGAGGTAGGCATTCCCATACTCAGATTGAAAACTTTAACTAACAATCTAACTACTGCTCTGATACAGGAATGATTTTGCAGTACATCACAATCATAGACTCATGTAGACACAGTATGGACGCAGGCATCTGTTTATGATTAGTCTACTATATAATGAATACAAAACTCCTCACAGCCTGGATGGTGGAAACTAGATCCAGGGTCTTCATCTCTACTTCCCGAATTGGTACGATTCTATCCATGCGAATAAATGAGTTGATTTCGAACATGGTAGAAACCACTTGATTACCAGTCAATGATGTAAACTGTTAACAAGTGTGAGAGAGACCACCAGTGATGTCAATGGTTCTCAAAGTACCCAGTACAATCCATGAGATGTGAATGAATGGGTTGATGTCGAACACGTCACGGAATCTTTTGATGGAAAGTCAATGATGTAAATTGTCGACAAAGGCGAGAAACCTGCCATTGATGCATGCAGACTTCAAGGTACTGACGATTTCTGAGTCATCTTTCTAGATAATGTGCTGATGTCGATAGAAAGCGACCCGTTGCAGGCAAGCCCACAACACGAAATCATAAATCAAGTTGAAGAAATGTATGTCCCTACCACCAGCCTTGATAATGATTTGGAAAGGGATGGAGGAAGGAAGACGAGGTTCTGTCAATCTATTCCAATCAAAGGAAAAGACCTCAGTACTTGGAGGGGGTTCTGTAAAAACAGGTGAAATGCCCCCCGGCATAGAAGAATCCGATGTAACAAGAAGAACATGAGCGGTATGAAATTCACTCTCGAAAGGGAGAGTGTGATCGACCGAATGTAAAGTTGAATCGACCACTTGATCAACTACTGGATCATCAACCTGAGTGACATGAGTTTCACTCTCCAATGGAAGAGTATGATTGACCGAATGTAAAGTTGAATCGATCATTCCGTCAGTTGACGGTAGGTTGGGAGAAAGTTTGCGGTAACCAGTTGGAAATTATTGCTGTGGAACAGTAAGGTTTTCCAACAATTTTGAGGCTTCATCCATGTGAGGGCAAATGTGAGTTTGATGACTCCCTTTGCATAACTTACAAGGAAACCTAACTTTACCCTTTTTCCCAGGAACCTGACTATCACTGGTTGATAAATCAATGGAAAGTTGATGAGATTTTTCTGACCATACTTCCAAGACCTTTGGAATACCAGGACAATTGACAAGGAAGTGGTCACCCTTACAAAGCCTGCAAGGGTATTTGGGTTTATGATGCATGTCGGAGTTTTCCTCAACACAACTAACACTTACAGTCGTGGTTGGCTGGTTGACTTCTTTCTTATCTTACTTCTTCTTCTTCTTTTTCTTCTTCCCTTTCTTCTTCTTCTTAGACACCTGGTTACTAGCATCAAGGCGTTTACCAAGTGAAGAGGAAGAAATGGAGGAAGAAAAATTAGGTGAAGAAGGTAAAGGGTCAACAGAAGGTTGGTGATGTTGAGATGGTGAACTCTGTTGAGATGAAGCATTCGGTTGAGGTGGAACAATTGGAGTACTTTGGGCCAACGAAGTTGAAAATAACCATATCGGTAAACCTATTTTAAATCCAGGTAATGACAAAGTAGCCATATAAGGAGGACCAACATTTCCAAAGTAAGGAAAAGTACTAGGATTCTCGTTAGGAGGGGTTCCTAGGTTGATAAATTCTGGAACATTTGCCATTATATTCAACTTCAGTGAATTTTATTAACAATTTAAAACTAAAATTAACAATCCACAATTCACACCTAACAATTAAAATTCACAATTCACACCTATGGTATCTAATAGTAAAAACAAACAAATTAACACGCACTATCAAATCTAGGAGTCAAACCACACACAAACAGTAACCTTCCAGACCGAAAACACTAGTTGGTGATGAAGTCCAACATCGCAGAATTCAGTACAGAAGTGGCGGGTGGAACAGTTACCCCGGAAACCTGCTTAATGAATAGACTGGACGAAGTTCCTCCACTTTAACCGTCTCGAGTGAAGTGAACCCCCCAGAAAATCCAAGTGAGTCTAGCCGACGTCTGCTCCAGGTACAGTGGGATCTTCCCTCCACCGTCACCTTGGGTAGAACCCTAAATATAATGGTCACTAAGGTCACCAACAACAACAAATATACCTGGGGGAACAGTCTACGATCCGATAGCACGCAAGGGTAGAGTAACAAGCTCAATCCCCTTGCCGGCTCCTTGACAATAATCCAAGGTTTACCGACAAGTGACCCCAGGCTCCTCGACAATGGTTAATCCGAGGTTTACCGTTTGTAGTACATGCGTATCTGGCGTCGTTCCCAATGAAAGAGGATTGATCCCCTCACTGGTTCGGACACGATCTCGTGCTTCTCCTTTAATAGGAGCTTTCCTAGAGCATAAATGCAATAGTTGGATTTATCCTACCACAAGATGAGCTACTTGTTTGGTTTTTCTGTCTTGGAGAGTTAATTACTCTCCTACTCCAAGACACTAGCCTGATCTATATTGGTGTTTCAGAGCCCTAGAAATGTAAAAATTACTAGATGAATTTTAATTAAGCGTTGTGTTATTAAGGCTGTTATTACTCAAATGATAAATGGATATGAAACCAATGGTGTTATGACCCGACTCAATTGAATGCAATTGAATATGATAATGTGATCTTTTCAATTCGACGAATCCTAATTAAAGTAAGGAGAGAGTTTCCATTCACTTCCAACAATGCAAAAAATTGATCACTAAGAGAAAATATAACAAATTCTCTAATGCACTAATTTTATCAAGAAAAACTAATGCAAATCAATTCCAAACCATTTTTTTTTATTTTTTATTTTTGTGTAAATTCAAATCAAAGAAACTGGTCTAAACCTACAATTGATTTTTCAGAATGTAAACTATGCAATTGTAATCTTATGCACAATTCACTTGAAAAGTATGCAAATGTAATCTATGCACATTTTTCATTAATATTCTGAAAATGAGAATTCTAATTATGCAAATGTGATCTATGCAAGAGAATTCTCAGACACAAGATGATTCTAATGTAATCTAAGAACCAATCAAGTGCAAGTTGAGAAAATTGGGTGAGAGTTCCAAAGATCAAAAAATAAAAATACTCAAAGGCGATTAACACTCATACACAATTTAGCGACTCAGAAAAAACCTCCAAGTAATGACCAAAAGAAAACAAATCAAGAATTTCTCAAAAAGAGACTCAAAACACCCAATTGATGAAAGCTTGAAGCAAGAATGCCAATGAAATTAGCCAAGATGAAAGCTTCTGACAAGTGAACAGTGGATCTGGGCAGCAAAAACAAATTAAAAACAAAATCTAAGAGGCAAAAAGGAAAAAATTGAATTTTCTCAAATTTGACAGGGGTACGCAGGTGATCTGTTCACACAGGTGCGGGTACGCTCTGTGCACAAAGCCGCAGTGCGTACAGGTACGCACTGTTCCTAACTCAGAGGCTGCGTACTGCTGGCAAAACTAAGAAAAATGAAAAAATAATTTAACCCTAAGCTATTCCACCCAAATACACAATCAGACAGCCAAAAACCAGAAAGAAATTGACTTTTCTCAGATCAAAATATCAAATCAAAAAGAACTCAAACACATTCATGGATTCCCCAGTGGAGTCGCCATTTTGTCATGCGGAAAGAGTCGACTTTGCGGACAAAACCAACCTCCCTAGAAGCTTAAAGCTTTCTAGTGACAAACAAGACAATTAAGAGCAATCCTTCTCTAAATATGCATTTACAATATAAGAAATCAAGTGTTTAGATCCTACCTGTAACCCAACGCTGTTGTAGTAGTCTAGCCTCGTCGATTCGGATGAGCTCCTCCTTCTCTTCGAAACCTGCATTCACTAACAATCAAACGATTAAATAGCACCTGAAAATCTCATAAAATAAAACATATTTAACATATAGACCGAGTATATGAAACAACTCATAAATAACAAATTGTTGAGAAGAATGGACTTATTTGTATTAATAGGAAACAAAAGAAACCATTACAACCTGAGCCTTGGTGTTGTGCAGGTCCCTCCCAGGGTCCAACAAGAGTTCTCCTTTACTCTGATCAGCTCACCCACTTCCAAATGAAACAAGAAAGGATGGGAATCTCTCCTCACAAGCTTCTACAAGGAAGTCCTAATTCCAGCAGCATCTACCCTTAGGAATATTCAGCTTTCAACCTCTCCTCCCTCTGGCCCAATGCTTGTATTTATAGTGCTTTGGAGGAAGTTAATTAGTTCCACCATGAATGGGATAAGCCCCTCTTTCAATGGGATAGCTCCCCTCTTCATGGGATAAGTTCCTCTTTCTTTGGGGTGCATGAACCATCTGGAGGCGCTCAATACACGTCAAACCATCTTCTAGAATGCTCTAGATTTGACCACAAGTAACTTTTTTAAGATGAAACTCGCGCCTTTTGACCTTTACAGGGGTACGCACCCACCCCTTTACATACATAGCGTACAAGTACGCAGGTATTGTGAACTTGAGGTGCGTACACGCAGGTAAGGTTAAGAGAAACTGCGTAACCAGAGTTAATTGACTTTTAAAGAACTTTTCTCTCTTTCTTGGAGTTTGACATGAGGAGCAGAGGTATAAGACTTGCCAAGGAGGATAGTATGACAGTTGATGGAGCCATACTAACTGCAAATAGTCATGGTGACAAATTTTAGTGTAACAGTAACACTGATCACTCACACTAATATCACACCCTGTAAAACTGCGCAATCCTCAAGGAATGAATTCCTTCTGCATGCATGAGTTTTGTTTATAGGAAAACTCATGAAACTGATAGTACATTGTACCTATCTTTAATCTCAACTGGGTCTTTCTTAGCATAGACATGCATGAGTTATCGATGAGAGAATATTTAGTTATCTGGAGTCATGCATTAATTGAATAAACTCACAATTATTTCCTCAAATAGTTTGGAACTAATTTAACTAGACTTAACTCAGTTAACTAAGCTAACTAATTACAACTCAATATTATTGCCTTAATTAAGGGATAATCTCCTTTATTTAAGGGATAAATTTTGCATGACTTCAGAAAGACTTAAATTGAATTTCTCCAACTAATTAACTCAAGATGAATTAACTAATTATTTTCCAAGCAGCTGGTGAGACTAAACTCGAATTTTAATTCTCAATTTTAATTCAAGGACAAATTAAAATTGGAATATTATTGTTGCCACATTTCAACACCTCAACAAGAAAGGGATTATCTGCCACCCCAATCATGTCTCTATGGAACTCGAATTTACACTTTGACAATGCCTTTGTCAAAATTTCAGCATCTTTCTCCTCTGTCGAAATATACTACAACAACATGATCCTCCTCGCCACACAGTCTTTGAGATGATGATACCGGATGTCGATGTGCTTGGACCTATCATGAAATACTGGATTCTCAGAGAGTTTGATACAACTCTAATTATCGCAATAGATCACAGTTGGATCCATCCTCTAATCAAACAAACCAACTAAGATTTTCCGCATCCAGATGGCCTCACATGTTGCCTGACTTGCAGCCATGTATTCAGCCTCTGTCGAGCTGAGTGCAACCAACCTCTATTTCTTGTTGTACTAAGAAACTACAGCTAACCCAAGGTTTAAAATCCCTCCTGATGTGTTCTTCCGATCTGATGGACTCCCTGCCCAATCTGGATCAGTGAAGCCCAGTAGCTTCACTTCCTTTGTCCGTCTATACCATAATCCATACTGAGATGTGCCTTTGAGGTATCTCAAAACATGCTTGGTTTCCTTCCAAAACATCTTGGTAGGTTGAACCATTGCTTGACTTATCGAGTTCACTGCATAACACAAATTTGCTCATGTGTTCACTAAATACATCAGTGAACCCACAAGCTGCCTAAACATAGTAGCCTCTACTACTTCACCTGAAGTAGCATCCTCCTTCCTCCAGTTACTTGCTAAAGGAGTCTGCATGGGCTTCCACTTATCCATGTGGAATCTCCTGAGTATCTCATTGGCATACTTTCCCTGAGACACAAACAACTCCCCATCCTTCTACCATACTTCTATGCCAAGGAACTAATGCATGAGACCCATGTCTTTCATATCGAATTCTCTTATAAGGTCCTCCTTGCAAGACATGATCAACTGATCATCTGTCAATATGAGATCATCAACATAAAGAACAATGATCAGCGGCTTACCTTTTACCATGATGTGGTACAAGTTCGCATCCGCTTCACTCTTTGTGAAGCCCAACCTGATGAAGTAGTTGTCTATCCCGGTGTGCCAAGCACAAGGTGCTTGCTTCAGCCCATACAAAGCTCTCTTGAGTCGGAACACATGCGACTCACGATCGAAGGTCTCAAAACCTTCCAATTGCTCTATGTACACCTCTTCCTCAATCTTTCCATTGAGGAATGAAGTCTTCACATCCATCTGATGGATCTTCCAACCCATTTGTGTTGATAGTGCCAACATTGATCTGATAGATGAGTACCTTGTGACAGGAGCAAAAGTCTCATCATAGTCTATCCCCTGGACCTGTGAAAAGCCATGGGAAACAAATCTTGCCTTATGCTTTTCCACACTACCATCAGCAGCTTGCTTTACCTTTTAAAGCCAACGGGAACTCACAACTGACTTGTTCTTGGTCTTGGAACCACATCCCAAACACTATTCCGAACTATGGAGTCATACTCCTCCACCATAGCATCAACCGAAACCGGCTGTTGCACTGCTTCCTCAAAGGGAGATGGCTCGGTCTCAACACATTCCCCAACAAGGGCCATGTATCTAGTGTACCTCTCAGGTGACCTCCTTTGTCTGCATTGAGAAGATGGTTCTCCCACATTCTCTCTCACATCCCCCAACAATCTGTCAGCTTCTCTTGGGCGCTTCTATCCATCTCTAGAAGACTCTGCTTGAGTGGATTTCTCCACTCCTGAAACCTCTACATGTGGCTGCTCTGCATCAATCTGAGGCTCCTCCTCCTTAGGAACCAACAGTTCCTCTACAACCTGTAGTTGGAACTCCCTCTCAAGGGAAACTCGCATGGCCTTCTACTCATCAAACTTGATATATCTACGAACCACTATCCTCCGACTGGTAGGCAAGAAAATCCGATAGTTGTGGGGTGTATCAGTGTACCCCACAAGTATCCCGAACTTTGTAGTCAGCTCAAGATTCTTCCGTGCATCCTTTGTCACATGGAAATATACCGATGAGCCAAAGATCTTGAAGTGACCCACATCTGGTCTCTTACCAGAGAAATCTTCCTCTGGTGTCTTCATCCCAAGTATGCAATGCAGGCTTCTATTCTACAAATAGATCATTGTGTTTCATGCCTCAGCCCACAAGTGAAGTGGTAGGCCTTGGTCATGCAGCATCGCCCATGCTGCCCCTACAATAGTTCTGTTCTTCCTCTCGGCCACCCCATTCTGTTGTGGGTTATGAGGTGCCATCAACGCCCGTTTAATTCCTTCTATTGCACAAAATTCCTTAAACTCTTGAGAGGCATATTCTCCACCATTGTCACTTCTCAAGGCCTTGATCTTCTTCCCTGATTCTTTCTCGACCAAAGCTTTGAACTCACAAAACATTGAGAAGGTTTGGTCCTTCTGCTGCATGAAATAAATCCAGCATTTACGAGAAAAATCATCAATGAAAATCACATAATACCTTTGCTTCGTTGTGGATGCCATTGAGAATGGTCCACACGAATTAGTATGAAATTTCTCTAAGATAGCTTCGGCTCAACTGTATCGATCATGAAAGGAAGACTTTGTGTACTTTCCCAAGGTACAACCTTTGCATGTGTCAACTTGCTCAATTTTACCTTTGGGAAGTCCTGTAGATATCTAATGCATTATCTTTAAGGCTCCATGATGCAAATGGCCCAACCGCCTGTGCCAAAACTTGCCAATATCTTGGCTTTGCACCAATTCTACTTTCGTACTCAATGTTGCACAATCATCTACCTCTAGTTTATAGAGATTCTTCACCCGAATACCAATCCTCTTGGTTTGACCCATGGCTATGTGTCTTAGGAATGTCTTTCCTTTACTGAAGACAAAATCGTAGCCTTTGTCCTCCAACATCATGACTGCTACCAAGTTCTTCTTCAGTCCAGGTACATACTTCACATTTGTCAAGGTGAGAGGAGATCCCTCTGAAAAGCGACCGTGCCCACTCCTGAAACACTGTACTTTCCATCATCACCCATCTCTATGCGCATCTTGAGGTATTTCTCCTCCAAGGTATTGAATAAACTTTTATCGCCAGTCATGTGGAATGAGGCTCCACTGTCAAGATACCAAACACAACCCACCATTGATGAAACCATGCATGCAATGAGGGTAAAGTCCAGTTCGAACTGAGAAGCTAATGCCTCACCTTCCGATCCTTTCGAGGATCCCTTCTTGGACTTCTTCAATGGGAAATTAGTTGCATAATGTCCCATCTCATGACAATTAAAGCATCTCACTTTAGACTTGTCAACCTTCTTCCCTCCATGAGAAGAATTCGATTTGGAATGGCAAGCCTTCCCTTTCCCTTTCCTTGCCTTACTTGCTAAGGCCAGATTTTCATCATCATCATTCTTGGATGAAGAACCATCTCGTGTGCTCCTCCTGATCTCCTCCTACATCAAATCCGACCACATTCGTTCCCAATCTGGCAGTTTCTCCCTTCCATTTACAGAGTCCTAGTAGTTATTCCAGCTCTTTGGAAGGCCGACGAGAGCGAGGCTCACCATATCATTGGTAGTAGTTATTCCCACACTACTAAGCTCATCTCTGTAGGTGGTGAGCTTGTTCAGGTATGTAGAAATATTATCGCCCTTCTCCATCTTTATTCTTCAAATCTTATCCTTGAGTGCTAATTTCCTCTGGTCGCTATTGTTCTGTAGAGGTCCTTCAATGTCTTCCACATTGAAAATGGAGTATCCTTCCCATGGAGACTCGAGACAATATGGTCTCGAACTCCCTCCAGGATGATCTGTCTCGCCTTCGCCACACACTTCTTCCATTCAGCCAACTCTTGTGCATTAGTTGAAGCTGGCTTTTGGATTTCTTGATCAATGAATTCCTTTAAACCGTTGTCTTCTAATACAGCCTCCATGCAATATTTCCATGCTATGTAATTCGAGCTACCATCCAAGGCATACTCGAGTCTCAAGCCATTGAACACCATTGGCCAACCTTGAAGTATGATAAGAATTCGATTTTTCACCTGCAACCAAGAACTTCAAACTTCGAATTCTCTTCTCAGTATGTTGTTCGCAGCTTCAATAACCTTTGCTCTAATACCATGTAGAAATTCTGACTGTAGATCAACCTAATAATGCAATATAGCTAAAGAAAAATACTTGAATCTACTTCTACAATCATTTAACGGAAGCTTAAAAGATTTGAGCAAGATCAAGCGGAACACATATAACAAAGAAGAATCAATGCACATGAAACACAGAAGAAGTACTCAGGGGAAAGCCTTAGCTAAAAACCACACCTATCTACATTATCATTACAAGTTGGAAATATCTTATAATTATACACAAAGGCCTTCTCCTTTGCCCATCAATTCTCCTATTTCCTAGCACAGTTTTTCCTGGGTGATCCTCCTATTACCAAGTGTAAAATTGATCACTCACACTTACCTCACACCATGTAAAAGTACGCAATCCTCAAGGAATGAATTCCTTCTGAATGCATGAGTTTTGTTTATAGTAAAACTCATGCAACTAATAGTACACTGTCCCAGTCTTTAATCTCAATTGGGTCTTTCTCAGAATAGACATGCATAAGTTATCGATGGGAAAATTTTCAGTTATCTGGAGTACACTAGTTGGATGCATGCATGCATTAATTGACTTAACACACAATTAGTTCCTCAAACAGTTTGGAACTAATTTAGCTGGACTTAACTCAGTCAACTGATCTAACTAATTACAACTCAATCTTATATCCTTAATTAAGGGATAATCTCCTTAATTTAAGAGATAACTATTGCATGACTTCAAAAAGACTTCTAACTTGAATTTCTCCAACTAATTAACTAAAGATGAATTAATTAATTATTTTCCAAGCAGCTGGTGAGACTAAATTCGAATTTTAATTCAAGGAAAAATTAAAATTGGAATATTCTTGTTGCCACATTTCAACACAAACATAGTCTTCTTTTTCTGATAGTAGAAAACCTTCAGGTTGTTCGATGTAAACTTCTTCTTCTAATTCTCCATTCAGAAATGTTGACTTAACATCCATTTGGTAGACTTTTATTTTTCTTGAGCATGCATAGGCGAGAAACATCCGGATGGTTTCCATTTTGGCAACTAGTGCAAATGTGTTAGGGTCCCACCCTAACCCCCTTATTTATGTCATGGGATCACGTCATAGTCAAGAGTCAATAAAGCCCATATTAATATTTGTAAGTGGTTAACCCGCAATTAATGACAGGACCACAGTTAGTTGCAAATGGGCGGTAGTATTAGATAGATGGTAAATGGGCGGTAGTATTAGATAGATGGTATTAATAAAACCCACGGTATTGGCCCGTGGTATTGCATGTATGAGTCATATATAAAGGATAGAGACTCCCTGCGAGGAGTATCGTGTCTTGTTTTGTAATCGAGCTCTGCTCTATTGGAGGTTGCCCCCTCGAAGAGGCCTGTGAACATTTCTCTCTGAATAATAAAATCATTGCTATTCTGTGTTCTGGGTATATTTTCTTCGCATATTCCGTGTTCTGGGTATCTTTTCTTCGCATATTCTATGTTTGGGTATTACTTTGCAGGTTAAGAGCATAACAAGTGGTATCAGAGCACTTTCCAGGGCTCGGTGGGATCTCGAAATTTTATCAAAAAAAAAAATTGGCTAGAGACGTGTTCCGGCGTCTTTAAACCACGGGATCTGTCGTTAAGCGCATAAACCTGCGGATTTGGGGAGGCATGCACGCAGGAAATACAAGAGGTGATCACATCTGTTGGACTCCCTTGTAACCCCTGTGGGTACCCCTTTGAGTAGTAGCGCATTAGACAGAACCGCGCACGGACTGTCTTCCACGTACCCTCTGGGTATATAGGAAGCCCCCTAGCTCCCTTGAAACCTTGCCATAGATAAACCTTCGGCCGTCTTGTGGCTACAGTACACTGAGAACAGCACTCGGAGAGATTACTCGCCCATACGATAGGGTAGTCGGGTTGTACGGCTAAGGGTACGGTCGATCCTCCTTAGTTAGAGCCCTGAAACATTGGGCCGAGTACTATTGTCAGACCCTTATGTATATTGCGATCTGTAGCACCTGACACTCCTCAAGACCATAGTTCCCTTTCTATCGGGGGATCACACATCATCTATTCTAGATCAGCAAGTGCAGCAGCAGCCAACATCAGTCCCGCAGCTCCATCAGAGCAGCAGCAGCAGTTGTTCCACCATTCAAATCTCTTAGATCCACCAGATCGGAGTAGTTGTGAAGGGTTCTTGTCCCTGGATATAATTTTCACAGGAATTTTGGCGGCATTGACATTTTGAGGATTTGGTGACTGCAGTATTGATCAGGAAGGAGTAAAACTCCGTTAGGAGTTTTCCAAAAAAAAAAAAAGAGTCTGAGATCTTCCGGGGTGCTTATTGGTGACCTAGCCCATCAGAATCAGGACGACGAGCTGAGCAAGGTGGTACCATTCAATTTCTTAGTAAAAAAAAATTCGGCGGTCCCAATTTTTCATCAGGTTGGTGTATGGTAGAAACTCACGCTCAAGCGATGGCCAATGAAAGGATAGACAAAATTGAAGACCATGTGAACTCCCTCCAAACTGCGGTGAAGGATATCCAACTTGAGCTTAAAGGAATAAGTCTCCAGATACATGATGCACTCTCGAAGGGCAAGGAGCCAGCCCACGAGGGGGCGTATAATGGCCATGAATACCATGAGGGTGAGTCTAGCCACTCTCATCACGTCTGGCACACCCATCCACCACCCAGTCAGCAACCTCCCAAGTTGGATATGCATAAATTTGATGGTTCTCACACGTCCGCATGGCTAGCACAAATGGAGCAGTATTTCCAATTGAATCATATCATAGATGAGGGGACTAAGCTTATGGTGGGCACCATGTACTTGGACAATGAACGATGGCAATGGAAGGAATGGCATGAGCGTTGCAATGGACATTTTCAGAATTGGGCCCAATTTGCCAAAGCTCTTCGAAATCGCTTTGAACAGGAAGACTCTTTTTTGGGGCGTCTCACTAAGCTCCGACAGACGGGTACAGTGGAGGAATATATTACTGCTTTTGAAGCCTTAGCCTTCCGCACTAAGGGTCTCACAGATGAGTTCTACATGGAATGCTTTATCAGCGGTCTTAAAGAAGCCATCAAAGCTCAGGTTCTACTCCACCACCCTCCCACATGGACAGAGGCTTGCCAAGTAGCTCGTAAGGTGGAACGTGCAATAACAGCCCAATCCAGCCGCCCCAACTTCCCCGCTAAAGGTCGTCCCTCACAGGCTCCCAACACGACTCAGACACTAAAGATTCAAAAGGTGTCACCTGCAGAAATGGCCGAAAGAAGGAAGCAAGGACTATGTTACTACTGTGATGAAAAATATTCCCCGGGTCATAAATGCAAAGAGCCCAAGTTTTTTCAAATAGATTCCACTGACTACAGCTCCACCGAGGAAGATCCACCACTTGAGGAACCGGAGGCGATCGAAGAAGATAACCAAAAGGAGATTGTATCTGATGAACCAATTATTTTGCTAAATGCATTGGCAGGAATTTCTACCCCTCAAACTCATAAAATCAGGGGTTTTCTTAAACATCGCCCAGTAGTAGTCTTGATTGATAGTGGAAGTACCCATAATTTCATCCATCAAAATATCGTTGAAGCAGCACATTGTTTCGTCCGGGCAGTTTCTAACTTCCAAGTCCAGATTGCAAATGGGGGCACAATGAAATGTGAAGGTCGCTGTGAAAATGTCAAACTTCAAATGGGGGATTATCAATTGAAAACCCACATGTTTGCAATACACATGGGGGGTTGCGACATTGTCCTAGGCGCGGAATGGCTCCGCACTCTTGGGCCAATCACAATGGATTTCCAGGAGTTATATATGAGTTTTAAGCAGAACAATTCCACACATACCCTCCGTGGACTACAGGCGGGAGCCCCCTCTATCATCAGCTTGCATAGGATGGAAAAATTGTTAAAAAAGGGCCATCATGGAGTGGTAGCTCAATTTAATGCCATCCAGGTAGTCGACACCATGTCTCTGCCAATTCATCCTGAGATGCAACAGATTTTAAATAAACATCGGACGGTCTTTGACAAGCCTCATGAGCTTCCACCCTCGCGAGGGGAACATGATCATAGCATCACATTGGTTCCAGGGGCCCAACCCCCAAATGTGCGGCCATACAGATATCCGTTCACCCAAAAGAATGAAATAGAAAAAATCATCAAGGAATTGTTGGAAGCAGGTGTCATTCGTCCCAGCATTAGTCCTTATTCATCCCCAGTGGTCATGATCCTCAAGAAAGATGGGGAGTGGCGGATGTGTCCCGACTTCAGGGCCCTCAATAAGTTGACAGTCAAAGATAAATTTCCCATCCCGGTGGTTGACGATTTACTGGACGAACTCAATGGGGCTCAATTCTTCACTAAGTTGGATCTTCGCTCAGGCTACCACCAAATTCGCATGAAGGAAGTCAACATTCCCAAGACGGCTTTCAGAACTCATGAAGGCCATTATGAGTTCCTGGTCATGCCATTTGGTCTCTGTAATGCCCCCTCTACTTTTCAGAGCCTTATGAATCACCTCCTCAAACCATATCTCAGAAAATTTGTCCTTGTCTTCTTCGATGACATCCTCATCTATAGTGGCACTTGGGCGGCACATCTTCAGCATGTAGATCTACTCTTGCAACTGCTCCGCACGCATAAATTATTTTTCAAGATGTCTAAGTGTTCGTTTGGCATGGAAGAAGTTGAGTATTTGGGCCACATTGTGGGGTGTGAAGGTGTCAAGGTGGACCCTAAAAAGATCCAAGCAATGCAAGAATGGCCTCAACCTAAGACCTTGAAAAGCTTGAGAGGATTTTTGGGTCTCACAGGCTATTATCGTAAATTTGTCTGCAACTATGGCCGCATAGCGAAGCCCCTAACTCAACTCCTAAAGAAAAATTCCTTCTTCTGGAACGAGGAAGCACAACAGGCATTTACCGCTCTCAAAACTGCCATGTGTTCCACTCCCGTCTTAACACTACCGGACTTCACCAAATCCTTTGTCATTGAATGTGATGCTTCGGGAACAGGTATTGGAGTGGTCTTAATGCAGGAAGGGCGACCATTGGCCTTCACCAGCCAACAACTAAGTGGGAGGAATCTGAGCCAATCTACCTACGAGAAGGAAATGATGGCCATCTTACATGCAGTCGAGACCTGGCGACCTTACTTGTTGGGGCGACGTTTCCAAATCCGCACAGATCATCACAGTCTTAAATATTTTTTGGAGCAATGCCTATCTTCCCCACAACAAAATAAATGGTTAGCCAAAATGTTGGGATATGATTATGAGATCATTTACAAGAAAGGGAAAGACAACAGTGTAGCAGATGCATTGTCGCGCCAATTTGAGGAGGAAAGTACTATGTTCGCAATTTCCCTCCCCATTCCAGACTGGATTGAAGAGGCTCGCAGGGAATGGTTTTCACATCCCAGGCTCTCCCAACTCATTTCTCAATTGCAGGTAGATCCTAATTCCAGCAAGGGCTACTCGTGGCAGAATGATATTCTTCGCTACAAGGACAGAGTCATAATATCACCAACATCCACCCTCAAAAGTCGCATTTTGGCAGAATTGCACTCATCTCCCATTGCAGGACATTCGGGCTTTCAGAAAACGTATGCTCTCACCAGAAGATCATTTTTTTGGACCGGAATGAAACAGGACATCCTTACTTTCGTAGCAGAATGTGACGTCTATCAACGCCACAAAGGGGAAACCGTCAACACACCCAGTACACTACAACCATTGCCCATTCCGGCGTCAATTTGGACGGAGGTCTCCATGGATTTCATTACAGGTCTTCCAAAGTCTGGGAACAAGTCAGTCATCATGGTGGTTGTGGACCGACTGTCGAAGTATGCTCATTTCTGCGCCCTACCCCAACCGTTTACACCAACTTTGGTTGCTCAAACTTTCATGGATCAGATCTTCAAATTGCATGGCATGCCCACTTCTATTGTGTCCGACCGCGACCCGATATTCACCAGTAATTTTTGGCAGGAGCTCTTCAGAATACAAGGCACTCAACTCAAACTCAGTACTTCATATCATCCGCAAACAGATGGTCAAACCGAAGCTGTCAACAAATGTCTAGAAACCTACCTTAGGTGTTTCACTTAAGAAAAGCAACACCTTTGGGTACAGTGGTTACCTCTGGCTGAATGGTGGTATAACACCAACTATCATGCCACCACCAAAATGACTCCCTATGAAGCAGTCTATGGTCAACTTCCGCCTTCCCCTACTTCTTATCTCACGATGTGCTCCAAAGTACAAGCCGTGGATCAACTCCTACAACACCGCGCAACCATGCTCGCCCATCTGCGCGAGAATCTTCATCAAGCTCAGAACCGTATGAAGCAATAGGCCGACCAACATCGCTCAGAGCGCCAATTTCAAGAAGGGGATCAGGTCTTTTTGAGGCTGCAACCATATAAGCAAACATCACTCAAAGACAAGGGTTTTCAAAAGCTCTCTCCAAAATTCTATGGACCATACCAAGTACTTCAGCGCATTGGAGAAGTGGCTTACAAGTTGGCTTTTCCACCTACAGCAAAAATCCACCCAGTTTTCCATGTATCGTGCCTCAAGAAAGTGATTGGGAACAATTGCCAAGTTCAAACCAATCTACCTGAATTAGACGAAGAAGGGTCAATCTGGCTTCAACCTGAACAGGTTCTAGACACACGAGACAAGCACCTGCGCAGCCGCATGATTAAGGAGGTCCTCGTCAAATGGAAAGACACCTCTCCGGAAGATGCAACTTGGGAACCAGCCACTATTCTTCAGCAGTTTCCGCAGCTTCAGCCTTGAGGACAAGGCTAGTCTTAAGGGGGAGGGCATGTTAGGGTCCCACCCTAACCCCCTTATTTATGTCATGGGATCACGTCATAGTCAAGAGTCAATAAAGCCCATATTAATATTTGTAAGTGGTTAACCCGCAATTAATGACGGGACCACAGTTAGTTGCAAATGGGCGGTAGTATTAGATATATGGTAAATGGGCGGTAGTATTAGATAGATGGTATTAATAAAACCCATGGTATTGGCCCGTGGTATTGCATGTATGAGTCATATATAAAGGTTAGAGACTCCCTGCTAGGAGTATCGTGTCTTGTTTTGTAATCGAGCTCTGCTCTATTGGAGGTTGCCCCCTCGAAGAGGCCTGTGAACATTTCTCTCTGAATAATAAAATCATTGCTATTCTGTGTTCTGGGTATATTTTCTTCGCATATTCCGTGTTCTAGGTATCTTTTCTTCGCATATTCTATGTTTGGGTATTACTTTGCAGGTTAAGAGCATAACAAAATGTTTCGTCGAAATCGATTCCTTCCACTTGTGCATAGCCTTTTCAAACCAATCTTGCTTTGTTTCTAGTAACCTGTCCATCTTCATTCAATTTGTTCATGAACACCCATTTAGTCCCAATGACATTTTTGTCTTTTGGTTATGGAACTAATTCCCAGGTGTTATTCTTCTCAATTTGATCAAATTCTTCATTCATAGCTACTACCCAATGTTCATTCTAGATGGCTTCCTCAAAACTACTAGGATCAGAGATTGCTAGAAAAGCAATGTGAGCTTGTTGTGATGAACGAAGTTGTTGACCTTTTCTTATTCCAATTCCTTCATTTATGTCACCAATGATTTGATTTGATAGATGCTTCTTTTGAATCCACTCTTTTGTTCTCTTTGGAGTAGCTTGTTGTTGTTGTTCTTGTATATCTTGTTGATCATTATTTACTTCTTCCTGGTTGATAGTTGCTTCTTGTTCTAGAATTTTCTTTGTACCTTTTTCAGCCTCTGTCTCAAGTTTCAAAGATTCTAGATCCTCATCATTATTCATTAGAACACTATCTTCGTCAAATGTAACATTTATGCTCTCCACTATCTATTTTTGTCTTAGATTATAGCATTTATAGGCCTTTATCTTGCGCCAGTAACCAACAAAGATACCTTCATCAACACGCGATTCAAACTTACCCAACTTTTGATCTTCTCTTTTGATATAACATTTTCTTTTGAAGATTCTGAAATATTTTACATTAGCCGGTTTTCCTTTCCATAATTCATACGGGGTCTTATTGCAATTATTTCATAGAAGACTTATGTTGATAATTAAGATTGTCGTATCAATTGTTTTAACCTAGAATTTTTCATCCAATTTTGAGTCCTTCAGCATTGTTCTACCCATTTCCTGTACGGTTCTATTCTTTCTTTTAGCAACTCCATTTTGCTGAGGTGTTCGTGCTGTTGAAAATTGTCTTTTTATTTCATTTTTGTCACAGTATTTCTGAAATAATATGGAAGTGAATTCTCCGCCATTATCTGATCTTAGACACTTTATTTTTAAATCAGTTTCATTTTCAACCAACTCCTTGTAGATCTTAAAGCACTCAAATTCTTCAGATTTTTTCTTTAGGAAACTGACAGTTGTTATCCTGGTATAGTCATCTATCATTAACATAAAATATAATTCTCCATCTAAGCCTTTTGTTCCCATAGGACCACATAGATCAGTATGTATCAATTCCAATGGATGTGATGCAAAGTATTATTTTGTTTTAAATCCTCATTTTGTCTGCTTGCTGTGTCGACAGGCCTCACATAGTGTGTTGGAAGGTTTTTAGATTTTCGGCATTTCTCTTACTACTTCCTTTTTGCTTATCCTGACAAGATTGTCAAAGTTTATGTGACCCATTCGTTTGTGTCATAACCAGCTTTCATCTTCTTTACCTAGTAGACATGCTTTAGTTGCTTCACCAAGAACATATATGTCGTTTGGAGCTCAACTTGCTGTAGCCACAATTTTACCATACTTGCCTTTCCTGATTTCACATTTTGTGGAGTTCAATAGCATTGTGTGTCCTTGTTCGCACATTTGTCCAACACTGAGCAGATTTTGATTCATGTTTTCAACCAATAGAACATTCTTGGCTAGAGCATCTTTGCTTCCAAGACTAACGGTACCCGATCCTATAACATTTGAAGATCCATCATTTCCAAAGGACACGGTTCCATCCTTCTTCTCTTTCAAAGATACAAATTTCTTTCTATCTCAAACGATATGCGTTGAGTAACCGTTATCAACATACCACACATCTTTTTTGTTTTGATCCTTGAGAGCTCTAAGAGCATAATTATCAGTGTTCTTCTTCTTCCATGTTCGTTCGTTCTATGACTTCGAAGGTTCTTATGGAGGATTTTCAAGTTTGCAATCTTTGGCTATGTGTCCAAAGTTTCGACATTTGTAACATTCAATATTACTTCTTAAATGTGAAAATATATTTATGTTTCGTTGAGCCCTAGGAGATTCATGTTTGACAGATCTCCTGGAATTGTACTGGTTCCTAGGGTATGTGCGACATCCTACAACTTTATGAACAAATTTTCCACATGAATAACAATAGCCATGAAAAATATGTTGGTGCCTGGATGGAAATATTCGTCGGGGAATTGTCTTCGAAGGTTGTTCATGCAAATATTATCCAATGAAGTCTACATGCCTGTCAGAACTCATAGGTTCATCGTATTTTGTTGTAGAAGGTCCTACTTCTTCTTCTTTGTAACCGAGGCCAGTTCTGTCATTGTAAGACCATTGATTGTTGATGAGTTCTTCCAACGCCCTTGAGATGTTGGCATAGTTTTGGACAGTTTTTCCCTTCTTCACTTCCTTATGCAGCGAGACTACTTCGACTTCTAATGCTTCCCTTTCTCAGTTTCTTTCTTCCAACTTCTTTTGAAGTGACTCTTCAATACATTTGTGTTCTTCAACATCAATTTTGAGACCTTGAACTTGTTCTTCAAGAGTGTTAGAATGGATCTCCTCAGCCTTGAGCTCTTTTATAAGCTTGATTGCCTCCTTATAAAATTCTTCTATGGTCAACACTTCTTCTTCGTTGTTTTATACCTCTTGTTTATTATGCTTGGCCATAAACAATACTCTCTCATTGGCTTCTTCTTCACTGTCAATGTCTTCATCGGATGATGAGCTATCTTCTTTAGAGAGAAAGTTCCTTTTGAATCCTTTCTTCGTGCTTTGCTTGTTGAATTTCTTAAAGCTTTTATTTCCTTTTGAGTTTCCATCACTTCTGTTCGGACATTTTGCTGCGAAATTCCCAACCTCACCACAACCAAAACATATCAATGGAAGTTTACCTTTGAATTTTCCCTTACCAATTTTTAGTTTTCTCATAAAGTAAGCATATTCTCCATCTGAAAAACCTTCTTCATCATCTTCCTTTTCTTCACACTTGTAGGTGCAGGTGCAGGTCTTTTCCTTTGAAGGTTGTTTGTCCTTATTGGTTTTCTTAGATGCAGCGAATGCAGTTTCTAGATGCGAAGTACCCTCTTCTTCATCAAGTCTCATTTCATATGCTATGAGAACTCCATGTAATTCCTCTTTGCTGAGTTTGTCTAGATTTTCACTGTATTCTAAGACTGATACCTTTGGGTTGAATCTTCCTGGTAACGTTCTAAGAATCTTTTGTATAATAGTCTTCTCGTCAACAGGCTCTCCCAATCCTTCCAGAGTGTTGGTTATTTCATCAACGTGTTGGAAGTATGCAGCAATGTTGTCATCTTCTTTCATTCTAAGTTGCTCAAATTTTTCTCTGTAGATTTGAAGCTTTGCTTCTTTGACATTTGAGTCACCTACATATATATTCTTAAGATTTTCCCATACATTTTTGGCAGTTTTACAACCCAACACCTTATGATAAGCGGATTCAATAAGTCCACTGATAATAATATTCTTTTCTTTTGCATCATTTACCAAATTCTTCTTACCTTGTTCATCCACGGTTGGTGTAAAGTGTAGTGCCCCGCTCTAGTCGACTGACAGTGATATGACATTAACATTTATTTAGCCCTAAGGCCCACACTTTATTTTTTGAGGAACTCAGGTTGAGGATCCAGACACATGACTCTATTATTAGTGGGTGTGATGTTTATGTATGTTCTCCATTGATATTATGATGAAGATAGCACTAATGGTTATGTATGTTATCTATTGGTATTATGATGATTGTAGCATTAATGATTATGCATGTTCTCTATTGGTATTATTATTATTGTAGCATTAATGGTTATGCATGTTATCTATTGATACTATGATGATTGTAGCATAAATGGCTATGTTTGGTCTCTATTGAATTTATGATGATGATAACAGTAAAGGATATGTATGCTCTCTATTGATATCATGATGATGATAGCTTTTATGGATAGGTATGTTTTCTATTAATGTTACGATGTTGATAGCTTTGATGGATATGTATGTTTCCATTGATGTTATGATGATGATAGCCATGATGAATGTGTCCCCTATGTTACCTACTTGCATTAGTTCTGGTTCACAATGAACTATGATGTGAATGACTAGGTAATGTTAATGATGTTATTATGACAATGACTAACATTGAGAAACCTTGTTACTGATGATTATTGAGAATGGCAGGAAATCACCAGAGGCACTCACATATTATGAGTTGACGACACATGGTTTGATGAAAATTTATATTATTTTATCTTTGAAATTCTAAGTCAATTTTGAAACCTGCTATATATGTTTTCTGATGATATGTTAGTGGTTGTAGGCACAGATTAGTTGCTTGGAATAATGACTCACATATGAGTGATGGGGTTGTACAATTGGATGGAACTGCATGGGAGGGGTGGGACAGTGTCCCTGATCTCACCCATTATCACTCCCGCCATGACTTGCGCTGGAAAGGTTGAACCACCTTTGCCTTGAAGATCACGATGTCGTGAGGGTAGGACCCAAAGTTGGGTCGCTCATGAGGATTTTATCGAGGGGCGCGTATCAAGGCGGATTCCTTGATCCCCGACACCATTAGTCTCACTATAGAAGGCAACATAAGAGATGATAGGGTCTCTGTCGTTGCACCTATACTTTCTCCTCGTAGCCACTGAATGCTTGAAGGGCAAGTGTCGTGGCACCCTTGGAACTTCAAGGGAATTTCTTGAAGGGCACAACCAACTTGGCACCCTTGGCATCACAAATAAACTGTTAGGCATGGCCCTTGGAACTTCAAGGGAAGTTCTTGAAGGGCAAGACCAAACTTGGCAGCCTTGGAATCATTAAAAATAAATAAATTAATAAATATAATCAAGAAATGAAAACCAGGTAAATTCACATCAACAGTGAATGATGTTAGAAACCAAGGTAATTAAATCAAGAATAAAATTTGATTTAAGAGGATTGTTGACACCTAATCCTTGTGATTGGGTGAATTTACGTAAATAGATAAATTAGAAATATGAACAGTCATCGGGAGATGAATTGAATAGTCTCTCCCTCATGTATATAATGAAGACCTACCTGATGGAATAAAACACACGAATCATTTTTGCCTTATGGAGTTACTACCTGGCCTGACATGGTATCAGAGCCAAGTTCCCAAAATAGTTGAAGCTCCCTTCTGCCTGCTGCTCTCTGTCCACTATCCACTGCCCCTGTGCGCTCTGTCTACCATAATTAACTCTGAATTCTCTGATCTGACAGCCTCAGACCTGAAAATCCTCTGAATCGCTGAGTTGAATGCCCTTGAGATCAGTTGGACGACTTTCAATCATGGTATTTACGCTGGTATGGCTATGCGTTGAAGTTTCTTTGGCAATCTGTTGAATTTTCTGGCTATACGTTGAATTTAATGCTATAAGTTGAATGTTATTGTATTAACACTGTTTTAATATGGTATTCACGTTGTTCTGATAACGTTGTTCCAATATGGTATTCACGTTGTTCTGTTATGGTATTCACACTGATAACTTCCGATTTGCATGGAGCTTTCCTATATTGCATATGAGACCAGCATGTGAATGACTGTGTGAATATTTAACCATGAGAAACATTGAGTAATGGTTTTCCATTGAAATTTTCCTGGAGACTTGTGCAATGTGTGTAACAATGCTCAGACCTGCGTTGAAGTCAACGTGTGGTTCACTTGGTATGCGTTGAAGTTTCTTTTTACGGTGCAAACCATGGCTCTTCTGTTATCTGTCACTTCGAGAATATGCCTTACGCATTGTTTCTCTATGAATATGCTTCCCTCAATTCATAAAATATCCATTTCAATGATGCAAGTTTGTAATCTCGCTTAGAATTCGATTGGATAGACAGATCGTTCAGTTCAAACTGCGTTTTGGACAACTGAAATTTGTTGAGCATTTTTTGATTAACAGGTTACTTGAAAATATTTGAGTGCACCTTATTAAGTTCGCGTTCTTCTAGTGCTGTAACTGTAGGACGGCGTCGGTGGCTTATTTTTCCAGCGAGAGTTGAAAGGATTTGTGAAGCGTTGAGTGTGACAAAAGAATCGTTGACACATTTATTCTCTTTGTAGTTCTGGCTCGAGTGGCTACGCGGAGGAGCAGTGTTTCAATTTTGAGCCTTTATTTTACAATTATATGCTCCTTCCAGTTTTGGTTGATGAGGGCCTTACATCTTCGTGTTGCAGTGGTCATAGTGCTTGGCATATTTTTATAACTTATGAAACATGTATCCGATTATGTTTGCATGAATGTGTTGTTGGGTGTTCTCCAAAAGGCAGTGTTGAATAAGTTTGTGGTTTTTAGAAAATGTCGAATGCTGCTACAATAACCATATGGGTTGAGCTTTTGTTAAAATAAAATAAAAAAATCTGAAAGCACGTTTTTTTTACATCAAAAGCACATTTTTTCCAGCAGAAGTATTTTTTACAGCATTCATTCAATCATATCCATGGTGGGAAAAGTTCTCACTGGCAAGGAGAACTATCCTGAATGGTCCCGGATGATAAAACAAACCCTCATTTTCAATGAGTTGTGGAAAGGAGTGTGTGTCGAAGATGGAGACAATGATCCAGTATAGCCTACCTTAGACAAAGAGCTCGTCATTTGGGAAAACAAGAACAGCAAAGCTTATGCATTAATTGCATCATCTATAAATGAAGAGGTGAGTCGCCATATTTCGTCATATTCAACTGCCTTTGGAGCCTTACAAAAGTTGAAAAACTCTATGACTCACATTCTGCACTTGAATTTGTTCAACTCATGATTAAACTCTTCACTCTTGAACTGCAAAATAATGATCCTCTTGCTCTTGCATCTGAAGTAAACTCTATAATGCATGATATTAAATCCACTAAGGTTGAATTGGATATTCCTCTTATCGCTTTTCTCAAGGCACTTTATCCTACTTACTCCAATTATCTTGAGTCATTGCAAGCAAATGGAAATCTCAAAGATATAACCTCTGACTCTCTTGTGAAAAAGTTCCCTGAAAGAGAGAAAGCTTTTGGAAAGAAGAAAACCCCTAAATCTTTTGAAGAGGTTGTGTGCCTTGCTCATAAACAAAAGCATCCTGCTCAAGATTCTTCAAGAGGAAGAGGTGGTTGAAGAGGAAGAGGAAGATACTTCAGAGGCAGGGGGGGCAGACATTCTCAAGGAGAAAAGGCAGATTTGCATTGCATTCGCTGCAAAAGAAATGGATCACATGATGCCTCTACATGCAAGCTACCATGGAACAATATAGACAAAGGTAAAGCACCTAAATCCGCTCACTATGTTGTGGCACAATGTAACATTGGAGTAAATGAATATTTATTTAATGCTTCACTTGCATCTTGGAAAAATGATTGGTTGCTTGATTCAGGAGCAACCTGCCACATGACTCATAGAAATGATTTTTTGAAGATTTCACTGACAATGTTGATGGAGCAGTATATTTTGCAGACCAATCAAAAATCAAGCCATCATGGCTTGGCACAATTAGGCTTAAACTGCCTAGTCTTCCAAACTTTCTTCGGCATCATGTTCTATATCTCCCACAGCTGAAGAGAAACTTGTTGTCCTTGGTCCACATCCGCTAGCAAAGTCACTCCATTCATATGTTTTATGGCAAGCTTGAGGTAAGAAAAGCATCTGACCACTCACTTGTCATGAGGTGAATAGAAGAAGAAAGGCTTCTCAAGCTGCAAGGAACCTCTGCTCATGCACAACATTTCTCATACAATTCTCATCATGAAGAAGGTACACTTCCATCAAGTTTATTATGGCATGCTAGATTTGGACATTTGAACTATGACAGCCTCCACTTGTTGAAGAAAAATGGTGTTGCTGGTTTGCCTACAATTCCTAGGAAACTTAAGCAATGTGATGCTTGCATTCTAGGAAAGCATAGAAAACAGTATTTTCATGATTCACATTCAAGAGCACATAGAAAACTTGAACTCATTCATTCAGATTTATGTGGTCCAATGCCTGTTCCTTCTGCAAATGGAAATAAATATATCATGACATTTATTGATGACTATACCAAAATGTGTTGGGTTTATTTATTGAAGAACAAATCTGATGTTTTTCAAACATTCAAGAATTTTCATAAATGGATTGAAAATGATGCACAATCTCATGTTGGGTCTATTCGCACTGATAATGGAAAAGAATACACATCAAATGAATTTTAAAACTATCTTTGCCAACATAGAATCAAACATCAAAAAATTGTGCTTTATAATCCCCAACAGAATGGTGTAGCTGAAAGAATGAATAGGACAATATTAAATATGGTACGATCCATGCTCTTCTTCAAAAATGCAAAGATAATGTTTTGGGCTGATGCTGTTCTATGTGTTGCATATATAAAGAATAGATGTCCATCGAATGTTATTAAAAACAAGACTCCTTATGAAATGTGGTATGGACATGTTCCTTCGGTAAAGCATCTCAGGGTCTTTGGTTCTACCTGTTATGCCTTGATACAAGAGGTACATAGAAACAAACTTGGTGCTAGAAGTCGTAAGTGTATCTTCCTGGGGTATTCAAACACCTCCAAAGCATACCGCCTCTATGATGAAGTAAATAAGAAGTTTGTTGTATCTAGAGATGTAATTTTCCTTGAATCATCCAAAACTCACAATGTTTTTGAGCGGCAACTTGATCGCTTGGATAGATTCGCAAAAGCAAAATCATTTCAAAAATTTGATAATCAGATTCCACATCTTGAAGGGGGGATTCCTATACTAGATCAACATGTGGAATCTTCTTCTGAAAAACACTCTCCCCCGCATGAAACTCCAACAACAGATGATGCTTTAAGTGATGTAATTGATAGAATTGGGAGACTCAATCTTGATTCAGTCCCAACTCAATCAATGGAGCAGCCTGGACCATCTGAGAAAGGTCCCCCAAAGTGGCTGACAAAGACACTTGAAAGTGTTCATCCTGATGAAGTTGGAAAGACAGGAACCAAAAATTCAAACCGGCAAAATGGAGGTGATGTAGATGACTCTAATTCACCTATTGATATGGATGTTTCTTATGATTGTGAATTGAACTTGTCTACAGATTTTGAACCAACTTCCTTCAAAGAAGCTGCTTCTCATGATGAATGGAAAGAAGCGATGCAAAAGGAGTATGATGCCCTCATAAATAACGGCACTTGGAAGCTGGTTGATCCTCCATTAGGAACCAAACCAATTGGCTGCAAGTGGGTCTACAAGAACAAGTATAAAGCTGATGGCTCACTTGACAAGCACAAAGCTAGGCTTGTAGAAAAAGGTTTTGCACGGAAGGAAGGGGTCGATTATGAGGAAAATTTTTCCCCCACAGCAAAATGGGCTACCATCCCGACACTCTTTGCACTAGCAGCTCAGAACGATTGGAAATTCCACCAAATGGATGTAAAAACCGCTTTCTTAAATGGAGATCTAAAAGAGAATGTTTTTATGTCCCAGCCTGAAGGATTTTCTGTGAAAGGACATGAACATAAAGTATGCAAACTAGTAAATTCCTTGTATGGCTTCAAACAAGCACCGCAAGCCTGGTATGAAAAACTAACTGAGCATCTTCTGAAACTCAATTTCAAACATTATGATCTTGATGATGCAACTTTATTTGTCAAGAAAGTTGGAAAAATAGTTGTATATATTGTGGTATATGTAGATGATATTTTGTTGACAGGGAACAATGAAAGCTACATTGCATCCATAAAGAAGGAATTGGCGAAAAGTTTTGAAATGACTGATTTGGGCTATGTTCATTACTATCTTAGCATTGAAGTAACCCAACATCCGAAGTCCATATTTTTTTCTCAAAAGAAATGTAGAAATTTTGAATAATATAACGCTTATTCACAAAGATTATCCTGATTATACACTATTTGCGGAATGCATGCATAATACATGACCTCCTCTACCATTGATCATCAATTTTCAGAATTAAAAACAATCGCATGCACACATTGAAACATCAATCACACATATCAACACAGTATGTAATGGGGAAAGCATACAGCTGAAAACCCCCAACTATCTATATATTATAATGATAGATAACATGTAACAATACATAGTACAATACTCCTCACAAGTACTCAGTACTATCTCCACCTGCTACACACAAACTAGCTCAGATCTGAACAAGTCACGGGTTCAAATCTCCTCCACTGTTTGCCTGCCTCTACTGCGCAATCCAAGTTGAGAATGGATCAGATCCAAGTTCGAATTCCCTTGGCTTGTACTGTGCAATCCTCATTGTAAATGTTAATCAATGATTGTGCAAATCTCATGCACAGCTATAGTCACAACTAATAGTAGTCTCACCCTTTCACCCACCTCTAACACTTGTCTCCACTGAACTGTCCATGCACTGAGTTAACTGATGTATTCTTTAGTTGATTTATGAGTTAATAATTAGTGAATTAATTAATAATTAATTCACATCACTCATCACTAGTGTATTTGGCAGTTAGACTAAATACAACTAGTTCAACTAAGTCAAACTGAACACAACTCCATCAACTCCTCAATCAACTCCACCAAACTCAATCACTTGAGTTCAAACTGAAGTCCATCATGCAATAGCTCAACTAACCCATAGGAAAAGCATATTTCCTTCTGGAAGTTGCATGTGCCACATCCGTAGCTCGAACTGAAGTGCTGCAAGAGGATAAGATAATGTTTATAGTCCAAATAATATTAAGAGCTAATAATATTTGACTATTCTATTTTTTGACTGGCAGTCTAAAAATAGACTCCGCCCATATGTCTAAAAATAGAGGTCCATCTATTTTTACCAACATGACCAATCATCCATAAATAGCATCCTGCAACTCATAGACCATGATCCATATGTCTAAAAATAGACTTTGCGCCAAAAATAGCCTGCGGACCCACTTAGTGAAGGCGACTTCTTTTCACTAAGCTCCATCATCTTGTTGCATTTTCAACACTCCCTCTCAAAAAGATATGGATTATCTGCAACCCCTATCCTGCCTCTGTGGTATTCGAATTTGCTCCTGGTGAGCGCCTTCGTTAAGATATCAGCATCCTGATCCTCCGTGGGAATGTATGAAAGTAACATGATTCTCCGTTGCACACAATCTCTAATATGATGGCACCTGATGTCTATGTGCTTGGATCTATCATGAAATACTAGATTAGTTGAGAGTTTAATGCAACTCTGGTTATCACAATAAATCACAGTAGGCTCCAAGTGGGACGCGAATAACCCGACCAGGATCTTCCTCATCCATATAGCCTCGCATGCAGCCAAACTTGCTGCCATATACTCGACCTCTGCTGAACTGAGTGCCACAGATCTCTGCTTCCCGTTGTACCAAGAAACTGTTGTCAACCCGATACTGAAGATCCCTCCAGATGTGCTCTTTCTGTCCGTTGGGCTCCTTGCCCAATCTGTATCCGTGAAGCCACATAGCTTCACCTCATCCTCCTGTCTGTACCACAATCCATATCCCGATGTGCCTCTGAGATAACGCAATACATGCTTGCCTGCCTTCCAGAAGAGCTTGGTTGGCTTAACCATAGCTTGTGAAAGTTGGTTAACAGCATAGCATATATTGGGTCGTGTATTGACCAGATACATAAGCGACCCCACCAACTGTCGATAAACAGTGGCATCCACTACCTCCGCTGAAGTAGCATCCTCCTTCCTCCAACCTCCAGAAAGAGGAGTATCAACAGGGTTGCAGCCATGCATGTTAAACTTCTCCAGTATCTCCCAGGCATACTTACCTTGAGAAACAAATAGTCCATCACTGCGCTGCCAAATTTCCAATCCCAGAAAATAATGAAGGAGGCCCAAGTCCTTCATCTCAAACTCTCTAGCAAGATCCTCCTTGCATGAAAGTATCAATAGCTCATCTCCCGTCAAAATCAAATCATCTACATAAAGTACAATGATCAGCAACTTACCCTCCACCACAATCTGGTATAGGTTAGGATCCACCTCACTCTTGGAGAATCCAAGTCCGGTGAAATAACTGTCTATCCGTGTGTACCAAGCACGAGGTGCTTGTTTCAACCCATACAGCGCTCTCTTGAGCCTGCACACATGCGACTCGCTGCTGAAGATCTCGAAACCTTCGGGCTGCTCTATGTACACCTCCTCCTCAATGACTCGTTGAGGAATGCAGTCTTCACATCCATCCGATGGATGTGCCACCCCATCTGCACTGAGAGAGCAAGAATAGTCCGTATGGAAGAATACCTTGCGACAGGTGCAAAGGTCTCCTTATAATCGACCCCCTCTATCTGTGAGAAGCCTCTGGCAACAAATATTGCCTTGTACTTCTCCACACTCCCGTTAGCTGCCTGCTTCACTTTGTAGATCCATCTCGAACCCACCACTGATTTCCCCTCTGGTCTTGGGACAATCTCCCATGCTCTGTTTCTAACAATCGAATCATACTCTTCCACCATGGCATCTACCCATGCGAGATCCTCCACAGCTTCCTCGAAAGAGGATGGCTCAGTCACGACACATTTGCTCACAAGAGCCATGTATCCAGTGTACCGATCAGGTGACTGTCTCTATCTGCGTTGTGTTGTAGGTGGTCCTACAACCTTCTCTGCATCTTGAGCCAGTCGCTCAGCTTCTGTTGTGCGCTTTCGCCCTCTGATGGTTGGCACTGCATGAGTGGTCTCCTCCACTCCATGAACTTCATCTTGCGGCTGGTCCACATCCTGAAGCTCATCCTTAGGAACTAATAGCTCCTCATCTGCATGCAAGTGTGGCTCCCTCTCAAGCGAACACTTCATGGCTTTCTCCTCCTGAAATCTGATATCCCGTCGCACAACAGTCTTGCGACTGTCTGGAAAATACACACGATAGTTGTGGGGCATATCAGTGTACCCCACAAATATCCCAACCTCTGCGATCGGCTCCAACTTCTTCCTGACATCCTTCGTCACATGCATGTAAACAAGAGAACCAAAATCCTCAAATGGGAAATATCAGGCCTCTTACCAGAATAAGCCTCCTCGGGTGTACTCATGCCAAGTATCTTGTGAGGACAACGGTTCTGCACATATACTGCAATACTGCATGCCTCCGCCCACAAGTGAAGGGGTAGGCCCTGATCATGCAACATTGCTCGTGCAGCACCCATGATCGTTCTATTCTTCCACTCAGCAACCCCATTCTGTTGTGGGTTATTGGGAGCTATGAGCTCTCTTCGGATCCCTTCTGCGCTGCAGAAGTCCTTGAACTCGCCAGAGATGAATTCACCACCATTGTCGCTCCTAAGAGCCTTCACCTTCTTCCTCAATTCCTTCTCGACCAGTGCTTTGAACTCACAGAACTTTGAGTATGTCTCGCTCTTCTTCTGCATGAAGAAGATCCAGCACTTTCGAGAGAAATCATCAACAAAGATCACATAGTACTTGTGCTTTGCTGTTGAAGCTACTGAGAAAGGTCCACACACGTCTGTGTGAATTCTCTCAAGGATCGTCGTGGCACGACTATCCTTCTCGTGAAAGGTGGCTTTCACAAATTTTCCCAAAGTACACCCCTTGCACTGATCTGACTGCGCAAGAGTGCCTTTAGGAAGCCCAGTAGAAATCTGTTGCAGTATCTTCAAGGCTCCATGGTGAAGGTGGCCCAATCTCCGGTGCCACAACTCGCCATAATCCCAGCTCACCAATCCTTCTGCCTTGCATGCCATTTCTACACAGCCATCTACATGCAATTGATAAAGGTTCTTGACTCGAACCCCTATCTTCTGGGTTTCTCCAGTTGTCTTACTGTGCAGGAAATCCTTTCCCTCGCTGAAGACAACATCATATCCCTTGTTTTCTAACATCGCCACAGAGATAAGATTCTTCTTCAATCCTGGAACATGCATCACTTCCTTCAATACGAAAGGTTTCCCAGACTCCCTCTCAAAGGAAATGGTACCGATACCAGTCGCATTGTATCTACCATCATCGCCCATCTCGATGTGCACTCCAAGATCTTTCTCATCCAGATCAGAAAACAAATCTCGATCTCCTGTCATGTGAAAAGAGGCACCACTGTCCAAGAACCATACCGATCCCATCACACTTGATATCAAGCATGCAATTAGTGAAAAATCCAGCTCAAACTACGAGGCTAAGGCCTCTCTCGCTGCAGATCCAGCAGCTTGCTTATTTTTCTTCTTCTGCGGACAATTTGTGGCATAATGTCCATGCTGGTGACAGTGAAAGAACTTCACCTTGGACATGTCCTGCTTCTTGCCTTTCGCACCGGAATGAGAAGCTTTCTTGTTCTTCCCCTTCTTTGCTTTGGCAGCCAAAGCGCAATTTTCTTAAACTTGGTAGCAATATGCTTAGAGTGTCAACGAGTAAAAGTTGAACACAGACATCCAACATGATTTTTGTAACCCCATGAGATACCAAAATCAAAATGGGAAGTTATATCAATGGACTTCATTGTGGGACTACCAATGACCTCAAGAAGACATGATTCCATATTTGTAGTGGTGGACACGTTGACCAAGAGAGCCCATTTCATACCAGTTAAGACTACATATAAGGCATCAAAAATAGCCAGAGCTCTTATTGATGAGATTATGAGATTGCATGGAGTGCCTTGGAAGATCATATCTAATAGGTGAGCAGTGTTTACAGGAAGGTTTTAGACCAGTTTCCAAGAAGCCTTGGGAACCCAGTTGAACTTCAGAACTGCTTATCACCCTGAGACCAAAGGCAAGATAGAAAGGACTAATCAAATCCTCAAAGACATGCTTCGGATGTATGTGATGGACCAACAAAAGAGATGGGAAGATTTTTTACCCCTCGTGGAATTTGCTTACAATAATAGTTATTAGAGTTCCATCAAGATGGCGCCATTTGCGTTCTTATACGGAAGACCTTGCATAACACCTCTCAATCGGGACCGACTAGAGGACCGAGTATTAGTGGACCAGGTTAAGGTCCAGTGGGACAATTATAGTCCCATTTCAGCTACTTGGGAGGACGCCAAGGAGATGCATCATTGTTTTCCTTACCTATTCCAAGGACTTCAAGACGAACTCTAGTATTAAGAGGGGGTGTATGTAGTGCCCCGCTCTAGTCGACTGACAGTGATATGACATTAACATTTATTTAGCCCTAAGGCCCACACTTTATTCTTTGAGGAACTCAAGTTGAGGATCCAGACACATGAATCTATTATTAGTGGTTGTGATGTTTATGTATGTTCTCCATTGATATTATGATGAAGATAGCACTAATGGTTATGTGTGTTATCTATTGGTATTATGATGATTGTAGCAATAATGATTATGCATGTTCTCTATTGGTATTATTATTGTAGCATTAATGGTTATGCATGTTATCTATTGATACTATGATGATTGTAGCATAAATGGCTGTGTTTGGTCTCTATTAAATTTATGATGATGATAGCAGTAAAGGATATGTATGCTCTCTATTGATATCATGATGATGATAGATTTTATGGATAGGTACGTTTTCTATTAATGTTACGATGTTGATAGCTTTGATGGATATGTATGTTTCCATCGATGTTATGATGATGATAGCCATCATGGATGTGTCCCCTATGTTACCTACTTGCATTAGTTCTGGTTCACAATGAACTATGATGTGAATGACTAGGTGATGTTAATGATGCTATTATGACAGTGACTAACACTGAGAAACCTTATTACTGATGATTCTTGAGTATGGCAGGAAACCACCAGAGGCACTCGCATATGATGAGTTGACGACACATGGTTTGATGAAAATTTATATTATTTTATCTTTGAAATTCTAAGTCAATTTTGAAACCTGCTATATATGTTTTCTGATGATATGTTAGTGGTTGCAGGCACAAATTAGTTGCTTGGATGAATGACTCACATATGGGTGGTGGGGTTATACAATTGGATGGAACTGCATGGGATGGGTGGGACAGTGTCCTTGATCTCACCCATTAGCACTCCCGCCGTGACTTGGGCTGAAAAGGTTGAACCACCTTTGCCTTGAAGATCACGATGTCATGAGGGCATGACCCAAAGTTGGGTCGCTCATGAGGATTTTATCGGGGGGCGCGCATCAAGGCAGATTCCTTGATCCCCGACACCATTAGTCTCACTATAGTAGGCAACATAATAGATGATAGGGTCTCTGTCGTTGCACCTATACTTTCCCCTCGTAGCCACTGAATGCTTGAAGGGCAAGTGGCGTGGCACCCTTGGAACTTCAAGGGAATTTCTTGAAGGGCACGACCAACTTGGCACCCTTAGCATCACAAATAAACTGTTAGGTGTGGCACCCTTGGAACTTCAAGGGAAGTTCTTGAAGGGCATGACCAAACTTGGTAGCGATGGAATCATTAAAAATAAATAAATTAATAAATATAATCAAGAAATGAAAACCAGGTAAATTCAAATCAAGGGTAAATGATGTTAGAAACCAAGGTAATTAAATCAATGATAAAATTTGGGTTAAGAGGATCATAGGAAAAAACAAAATATTTTACCTTAAAAACTCTACCCTTCCCATGTTGGAAAATATTAGGTAGATAATGTAGTTTAATTAAGTAAAAAGGGGAAATAGGGACATAAATGTAATGATAAATAGTAATCCTAAAATAGTTAAACCTAATTAAGAGAAGAGGATGGTGAATTAAAATAAGATTAATAAATTAAATTTAGAGAAATATAGAGAACCTCCATGTGGCAACAACCAACATAAGAATATCCATCTAAGAGATAACTTGAGTTAAGTTAGGGAGTAGATAGGGGATCAAATCTTGACTCATTAATTGACTTTAGTAATGAACACAAATTAAGGAGTAAAAAAGGGGGATCAAGAGACAACTAGGAGAAGAAATAGGAATCTTGTTGAGGTGAGGAAAAATATTATTTTTAAATTAAAATTTAAATAAATAATCTTGGAGATCCTTGATGAGAGAGTGACACACGGGTGGGTGAATAATCAAACTATTGAATTATCAAAAATAATTAACTATGCATGAAATGCCAAGTGTCACCTATGAGGACTCCTATAAAAGAAGGGGCAAGCCATGGGAGAAGGGACTTTTTGGACCCAAATGTTGGATGGATGAGACTATGCCAGAGTAGTGACTACGAGCTATAGTGAGTTTGGTGAGGTAGAGGACTTTAGAGAGGGGACTCTTGAGCCAAGGAGTGCTCTCCTCTACCAGCTAATTACATTCCTCCATTGTACAACCCCATTGTAGCTCGGGGGTCCACGGGGAAGGAGAGTACCCAAGGAGTAGGCTGGGAGGTGAACCGGTGGGTCATAGCATTTGGATTAAGCACATCGACATTCACAATTGGAGGCGACTGACAACAAAGGAAGGCAAATAGCGGCAAGTGAAGTTTGAATCTTGTCTCCTAGTGAATGGTACCTATGTTGGTATAGTATTCTTTCGTATGACTTCATTATGGTTTTAATTAACAACATGTAAATTTGATGATATGTTCAATAAAGAGAATTTCCGAAAAGTTTTATATATTGCTTAAATGATTTTTGAATTCCCAATGCTATTTTTCTTATGGATGTATTTTAGTAAAAAAGAAATTATAGGTTTGGTCACTACATAAAGCCATTTTGAACAATGTCCCATACTTCGTAACCTTGCGCCAAGAGATAGACCCCCATTCTTCCTTTCCATAGTGCATAATTATTTTCATTGAATAGAGGTACACCATTCTTAGTATGCTCCATGATCTCCTTCTAGTTGTTAGATTTATATTGAAGGAACCAAGCTCTAATACCAATTGTTGGAAAATACTGAGAGGGGTTGTTGGGGGGGGGGGGGGGGGGTGGTGAATCAGCATTCCTTAGCAATTAGCACTTTTAAATATTTTCAGAGCATTAGTTAATCTTCAATTATCATTAATGTTTATGCAATAACAACAGTGAATAAAAGAACACAGGAGGCACAAACATTTTAAGTGGAAAACCCCCTCAGGGTCAAAAACCACCGAACGTTTTTCTAATAATTCTTTAATATTCAACTCCAATTGAAAAGAAAGCTCCAACTTCCTAGAATCTAGAAAACAATTCTTCTCCAGTTCCCACTGGATGGACGCTCCAATGCCCAAGATTCTTCAGTAGTCAGCTGAACGGATGCCCCAACACCCAATGAGCTACAACTCACCCTAGCGCCACCCTACCACCCTATAGAAGAATAAAAAATAATGGACTACCATACTAGGCAAAATGGTCCAGTTTACAATGATATAGAATGATGTAGAAGAATAAGAAACACTAGACCATAACCCCAACTATGACACAACCACCTAATGATGATCCTAGACCTCCTGACATTGCCTCTTCAACTCTTGGCAAATAGACACTTGTGCAAATTTTACAATGATTTTGTACAATGATACTTTTACAATGATTGTATGTAGTGCTTCCCACTTGAAGACTTCATGTGGTGAACTTCTTGTTGTTGTTCTGCACCTTGATTGCTGCTCTTGTCATGCTACACTTTCTCACTCTTCGGAACATTAGATTATGCATTGAGTATTCTCTTGATGAATATATAATACCTGCAAAAAGTCTTTAAAGAAATACTCATGACATGATAATAACAAAACTTACCTCATCCTACAGAACATATGTCAATGCTAAACAAAAACAACAAATTAGAATACAAAGAAACTAATGCAATTAAGAGAAGAACATGCTTATAATATACTTACCTGTAGCTTACCTCTATTGCATCATTTTTCTGCACCTTGCTCTTTGTTGCCCTAGAAAGTCTGGTCCTTTGCACCCATTGACAACACTTGATCTAGTTTTTCTTGCCTTCTAGGAGCACGATATTTAATCTGATGTATCTCTGCGATTTCAAATCCCCAACATGTGATCTTCAGTCCTATAGAAGCCCTCTGAGTCTTCTTTCCAATGCCATAGGTCTAACCTTATTTGTACTCTTCAAGACAAAGTTATGCCCAATCTCTCACAATGACCTAATTATGGACTAGTTCAGTAGAGCGAACTTGTACGACGTGTCACTGTTTCCTCCTTCGGCTTTGAAATTGTTACACATAAAACTACAGTCCGTGCACTATCCGCCATTATTTACAGAATTCCAATGCTCTTCTCTGAGAGAGAGTTATGACGAGTTTCGCAAAGTCACTTCTTTGAGATGAAATTCAGCAGCCTGCAAAAACCTTAACTTCCACAGATCATATCTCCGAAAATATAGCGAACCAAGATCTGAAATTCGTTCACGAAGTTCATCAAGATTGCGAATCAAATGGGTTTTAATTTCAGAATCTAAGACTTTGCAGAAATGAAGTTATAGCGAACATTCCACGATCACTACATTTGGAGGATATATGAGATTTATTTTTATAGAGTTGAGAGGGGCTTCTATAGAGAATGTTGGAGGCATTTTAGGAGCTTAAAAAATTATGAATTATTGACTATTCAATGAACAAAACCAATTATGAGTGTCAAGTCATAACCCCATAGGGTTTTATCCCACTAACTGGGGTTACTAACTTCAAACAGAATATTTCTCAAACCGTGAAGAATTACTTGGCGTGCAATATATTAACGGAAACATATCGACGATTAGAATCTATCTAGAAGATCCTTGACTCAAAATAGAGCAAGTTGTCAAGTCAAAATTCCCTTGCAAGATTAGGGTAGCCCCTAGTGCTGCTTGGATTGACATCAATGACAAAATTAGATCATCTTCATATCATCTTGCTATGGTTTTCTTGGTGATTCCAGAGGGTCTTACAGTTTTATAGTTGCCCAAAATTTTCTCTAGAAAAATTTTGAATAATGGTTATAGCTTGTATTTTCCCAGTGGGAATATTTTCCCACATTGGGAAAGCCCTTGTAAGCATGGAAGAAATTTATTAATGAAAATTTTAATTTTCAAGGGAAAAAAAATTATGTATTGGTGCTCGAGATTTGTTGTTTATTTTGCTTCCATTGAAAATTAATTTTATCGATTAAAATCCCTGTAGTACATTTTGTTCAACAAGATGAAAAATTAAATTAAAAATTAAAAGGGAATTTTGCTAGGAAACCATTTGTCATTTACTAGGGTTATAAAATCAAAAATGGTGTGTTGGTAGGATTATAGTTAATTTACAAGATCCAATGGTTGAGTCTAAGTGTATAGCAAGTTCAATTTTGCAAATGGAAAGGTTGGTTAATTTGCAAAGGGAACTTGTTGTTTTTCCTCGATACTGGAGTCTAGGATAGAATATTAAATCACTGATTCTACCAATACAAGTATCACAACAAGATTAATTTGCATTGTAGAATAATGCACATGAGTAAATCTACTAGTGCACAAAATATACACAACCCTTTACAAATTTATACAACAACCCAACTTCGTTATATTAATCAAACTGATAATACAACAGTCTAGGGATCCCATACCAGGGATAATGGCCCTCATACATCCATTGATACAAAGATATACAATTAGGGCTTGGTGTCGGTCAATTCGACAGCCAATCTACCTTGAACAAGATACACTAACCATTTGGCTAATATAGCGCGCTCTCTCAACTCCCCTCGGTCATACCTTGAACACACATGCTCAGTCCTTTGGCTCCCGATTTGTAGCAACACCAATCTGCCTCTAACAATGAACTAGCTCCATTAGGTCACTAAATGCGAATTTAGCTACTCTCTGATTGACTGTTAGTCCTTCAATGGATCAACGTATCGAGACTCTTATCGATTTATTCTCAACTCTATTTGTGAACAACTCTCAACTTCCCATTGCTGCTCCTCAACTCTTTTGGGAATTTATTCCCACTAGTGCCTTCTTGTGTTGCCTAATGAAGACACACTTAGAGTTGGATGGATTCCCACTATTACTGTTGAATTTCCTTCTCCAACAATGAACTTAGGGCATGGAGGACTTCCCAAATTCTATTGTAGATGTCCTACTCCACAAGGCAAGTGTAGGGCAACAAACTACTCTTGCATGATCAGACCTTTAATGTTAGGTCCCTATACTACTAGTGTAGCCCCTTATTGTTATAGTACAACCACCTTATTGTATTGTTGTGCCCATGTAGTCCCCATATTGTTATTACTGTGCCCCATAGAATCCCACTATTGTTATTATTCTGCCCTTAAAATATTATTGTTATGTAGGCTCTAATTATATTGTGACCCCTTAGAATCCTATATATAGAAAGGAGGCCTTGTCATTTGTATCATCGAAGAATTATTCAATTTTTATGTAAAGGAGGTTTCCCCCTTGAAGAGGTTGATTTTGAAGTCATTGATCTATCTTTTCTTCTATTTTGTGAGCTGGTTTCATAACATTTGGTATCAGAGCTTTGGATTCTAGGGTTTCACTACTTCAAAAAGGCCATCGTGGAATTTTCACTATAATTTTTTTCTACGAAGCTTAAAAATCTGAAATTAAAACCCATTTGATCCAAAATATTGATGAACCTCGTGACCGAATTTCAGATTTTTTATCACTATATTTTCGGAGATATGAACTAAGGAAAGTAGGGTTTTTACAGGCTCCAGAATTCCATCTCAATCAGGCGACCTTAAGAAAATCATCGTAACTTTCTCTCTGAGAATCAGATTCAAATTTTACAAAAAGTGATAGAAAGAGGACGGATTGTAGTTTATTGAGTATCTTTTTCATGGACGAAGGTCGAAACAGTGACACGTGGAACATTGTCGAAACAGTGACACGTGGAACATTGTACAAGTTAGCTCTACTGAACTAGTATATAATCAAGCCATCATTGGAGATTGGGCATAACGTTTTCTTGGAAAATCCAATCTCGATAAGACTTGTGGGGTTGTAAAGAGGACTCAGAGGGCTACCACAAGACGAAATTGTAGACCTTGGGGATCTGAAATTACAAAGATACAACATATTAAAGATCAATCTCCTAAAAGCAAGAAAAAGAATGACTTGAATCAAGAAAATAGAAACACCTAGTAAGCAAAATTGGAGGGATGATTTGAAGAATGCGATCGAAGATATGATAAATAAGATCAATGGTATAAAAATAAAATTGAATGGAAACATAGAAGATTTGAAGAAATACATGGAAGGTTTGAAAGAAGGTGGGAGAAAGTCGCTATAAGAAAGGCTTCCTAATGGCGAAAAGGTAGTAGAGGAAACTCATGATAAGAACAAAAGAAAAGTTAATCATGATTTCATAGACTCTAAAGTTGGATTGAAAACCCACCATATTCCAAATATAGATATGAGGAATTTTGATGTCAAGGATCCGGTAACTTGGATAGTACAGATGGAGCAATATTTTGATCTACATGATGTGCAATAGCCACAAAAGGTACATATTGCATATTTATATTTAGACCCGAATTAGTTTGTATGGTATAAAGGGCTTTCTTCTCGTAACGCACTTGTCACCTAGAAAATTTTCACAAAGGAAATGATAGCACATTATGAGGATACAAAGAGCAACACCTTCTTTAGCTAATTGATAAATCTCAAACAAAAGGGTTCAATAGCATATACATTGAGGACTTCCAAAAATGAATATAAAGGTAAATGATATTCCAGAGGAGTATAATATTGATGTATTCATAGGGACTTTAAAGGATAACATCCAACATGAGGTTTGTCTTTGGGAACCTGATTCATTGGAAAAGGCATTCAGGTTGGCAAGAAATATTGAAAGTAAAAAATATGGCAACAAGGAATCCTACCACTTGTTGAAAACACTAAGGGGGGGGTGAATCAGTGTTCCTTAGCAATTAGCACCTTTAAATCTTTTCATAGCATTAGTTAACCTTCAATTATTATTAATGTTTATGCATTAATAAAAGTAAATAAAAGAACATAGTAGGCACAAGAATTTTAGGTGGAAAACCCCCTCCGGGCCAAAAACCACCGAATGTTTTTCTAATAAATTATTTAATCTTCAGCCCCAACGCCCTGGTTTCTTCAGTAACCAACTGAATGGATGCCCCAACACCCTAGCGAGCCACAACTCACCCTACCACCACCCTACCACCCTGAAGTGTTCACAAGCCCCAACCTATAGGCGAGTTCATACACCTGCCTAACACCTCCCTGCCACCCTATAATGATTGAAATAAGAAAATTGTGGATTCCCACACCATGGACAACAATCCATGATACAATAAGATGTACAATGATTTTCGTGTACTTGACCAAATACCCAATCACTTTATGACCTGCGACCCAACCATGACATTATCCCAACAGTGACTCTTATACCTCCCAACACTGCCTCTTCGACTCTAGGCAAAATGACTCTTTCACAAATGACTCTTTTATAATATTTACAATGATGACTCTTTTACAAATGACTCTTTTACAACTTTACAATGATGACTCTTTTTCAAATGAATCTTTTACAATGATGACCCTTTTATAAATGACTCTTTTACAACTTTACAATGATGATTGTTGGCCTTAACAATACTTCACGATATTTGGATGGTTGTCATGACTTCAAGGATGTCCCACTGCAATGCTTCCTTTGATTTGATACTTCTTCTCTTGAATTCTTGCTTGATGTTGTACTTGAATCTTTGTATACTTGCATGCAAAATTTTCCCGGCGAAACTAATCCCAAAACAAAACAAAAATGTCCTTCAACTTACCTATGCCTGCAAAACACATGTAAGTGCATAATAATGAATAAATACAAATTAAAAATACAATGCGTACCTGAAGTGTGCTTGTTACTTTTCTTGTTGACTTGTTATAGTAGTAGACAAAGACTCCCACTCTCGATATAGGCTTGGACTCTATACAGTACTATATCCAAAACTGACCTAAAGATATATACAATAAAAACTGATAATAGACCCTAGACTTGTGATCGACCAAGTTTTAAGTACAACAACAGAGACCATTCTATCAACTATGACAAGACAAGTAACATGAACTTACTACATCATATAGATTTAGTATATTTGTCAACAATAGGACATCTGAAATGTGGTATCAAAACTAACTGTGACATATAGAGACATAGAGATATAACCGAGGCATAGTATGTACTTATGTTGTCCTGCAAAAACATATCATAGATGATACTCAAGATTCAAATATAAACACTAATCATACATACCTTGTTGTAGGATACTTACCCTTGATTGTTGATGTGTGGTCCTTATTGTAGTGATCCTTGAATGCATGCTTTTTCTTTCCTTCTAGGAGCTCGATATGGAATCTATTTTATCTATGTAATTTCGAATCTCCAGGGTCGGAAATTTTGTCCTATGGTATCTCTCTACATTCTCTTTCCAAACCCATAGTTCTGATCAATGTTGGATTCTTCAAGAAAGAGTTATGCCCAATCTCTCACGATGACCTAATTATAGACTGGTTCAGTAGAGCTAACTTGTATGAAGTTCCACATGTCACTGTTGTGATATTCAGCCCTGAAAATGATACCCAACAAACTACAGTCTGTCCTATTTCTCTCACTATTTACGAAATTTAAATCCAATTCCCAAAGAGAAATTTATGACGCTTTTCCCAACATTACCTGTTTGACATGGAATTCGGGAGCCTGGAAAAACCTTAACTTCCTCAAATTATATCTTTGAAAATATAGCGAACCAAGATCTAAAATTCGGTCACGAAGTTCATCAGGATTACGGCTCAAATGGGTTTTAATTTAAACTTTTTAAGATTCATAGAAAACAAGTTATATCGAATATCTCACGATGACCTATTTGAAACCACAAAATCCCTACTATAGGTGGATATGAGGGTCACTATTTATATGAACGTATTGAGTTTATAGGGTCCTCAAAAAGTGAACGTTGGAGGGATTCTAGAAGCAAAAAAATATTATTAATTATTGACTATTCAATTAACACAACCAATTATGAGTACCATGCCACAACCCCATACGTTTTAGCCCACTAACTAGGGTTAATAACTTCAAATACAAATATCTCTCAAATCGTAAAAATTATGTGGCGTGCCATATATCAACGGAAAAATCTCAACAAATAGAATCCATCTTGAAGTTCCTTGAATTAGAATAGAGTAAGTTGTAAATTCAAAATTCCCATGCAATATTGGGGTAGCCCCTGGTGCTGCTTGGGTTGACATCAATGACAACCACTAATCAACAATCTCCCCCTTTGGAATTGATGGCAACACAAGTACTCCCCCTGCAATCATGACACCTCTTCCTACTACCTTCTCTCCCCCTTTTTCATCAATGGAAAAGGGTAACTCCCCCTGACAAACTTTCATCCTGCGGACCTGTACACACCTCCTCTCCCCCTTTCTAATTAGTTAGCTAAGAGAAATATTCCGATGAAAACTTGGGAGAATCCCAAGCTTTTGGCGAAGATACTCAAATGCTTCATGAGGTAATGGTTTGGTACAGATATCAGCAATTTTTTCCTTTGTGCCAACATATTCAAGCTTGATATTCTTTTCGGTGACTTGCTCTCTAACGAAATGATATTTGATCGGAATGTGCTTTGTTTTAGAATGCATCACAGGATTTTTGGAGATACTGATGGCACTAGTGTTATCGCAAAAGATGGGAATAGGCTCATCAATCTTAACTTGAAGATCTTACAAGGTTTTCTTCATCCATAGAACTTCAGTACAACAAGATGTTGTCGCAATGTATTTTGCTTCCACTGTGGATAATGAGATTGAAGACTGTTTTTTACTCAACCATGAGACAAGGCAACCACCTAGGTAGAACGTTGTTCCACTGGTACTCTTACGATCATCCACACTTCCTGCCCAATCTGCATCTGTATAAGCTTGGATGATTAGATCATTTCCTTTGGGGTACCAGAGACCACATTCCACAGCGCCCTTGAGATATCGAAGAATTATTTTGACAGCAATGATGAGATTCTTTTGGTGCTACTTGGAATCGTGCTACTTGTCCAATTGCCTGCATCACATCTCGCAGGGATATTGTCACATATAGGAGACTACCAATCATTGATCTATACAACCTTTGGTCCACATCTATTGACGAATCTTCTTGTAACTTGTTACCATGGGGGTAAGGATAGGCTTTCAATCTTCCATCTTGAATTTATTGAGCATTTCCTTGATGTACTTGATTTGATATATGAGTATTCCTTTATCTTGCTAAGGTATCTCCATAATGTTAGATTGTGTTGACACCTAATCATCAATATTGGGTGAATGTAATTAATGTAAATAAATAATAAGAAATATGAACAGTCATCGAGAGATGAAGTGAACAGTCTCTCCCTCATGTATATAATAAAGACCAACCTGAAGGAATAGAATATGAATTAATTTGTGGAGTTACTACCTAGCCTGACATGGTATCAGAGCCAGCTCCTGAAATTAGTTTTTTGTGTAACTCCTAGTGTCAATTTCATGCCTATATTCTGCCTGGTTGCCTGAAACCTGCCCCAGGCAGTGTCATATACGTTTTTTGATATTGTCTGCGCCCTCTGTCAAGAGACCTGCTGCAAACGTTGTCTCATTGTTTCAGTGTCATAGACGTTTTATATTATCCTATACTCCACTAAAAACGTTGTCTCCACTGCAAAAGTTTGGTATCCTATACTCCACTGAAAACGTTGTCTCCACTACAAACATTGTCTCACTACATCAGTGTCCAAACTGTTCTGTTGGGGTAAGGGTTCCGTTGTGATTCGATGGCCATGGTCCAAACATATGAAAATATATGGTGTGAAATGCATTGAATTCTTATGTGAAAGTTGTTCTGTGGGATACCTTGTTGCAATGATTCGAGCCGCTCTAAAAGTTATCGGTGTGGTGTGATGTTCGTATGATGCCTTTGATGCATTTACGCAGAATGTTGTGAACGTTATTATGAGAGCCGAATATTGTTGAAGCATTGAAATTATCCATAGGTGTATGTCGCGCTGTGCGTGGAATGGTGCTGGTTTGTATGCATTGAAGGGAGTTTATTAGTTACTCTTTGTGCATTGAAGCGTGAGATCGTGAATCTCATTGGAGGCTTACCTCTCCATATTCTTTGTTGCAAAAAAAATTTGCATACGCACAGTGAATCTTATTGTACGTTGGTGATAGTGTGGATGAATATTGGTGGACCCATAGCTATGGTACAATTTATATATTCCTTTGTGCGTTAAAGTTTATGAAGAACTTAATAAGTATGGTATATCGTGTGTTGGGTTGATATATTGACTGCGTGTTAATGCTGCCCTATATATACACAGTTCTTGTATTTACGTTGTATTACATTGAACGCTAGTTTCTTGAACGCTGGTTGAACTATGGTTGTGCATTGAATATTTTCTTGAACGTTGTATTATATTGAACGTTGTGTATTACATTGTTTACACTCTCCATACACTGCCCCACTCGTGTATGTGCTGAACCTTTTTGGCATATAAAAATCGTTGAATGCCATGTGTTGAATAAAGTTTTTTAAAACAAGGTCATGGGTCAAAGCACTATGGCATGAAGTGTTGAATGCTCCACAATATATTTAGGCTGAATTATATTAGGCAGAAGTTTTTTTGTTACAGTATGCATTCAATCATATCCATTTTGGGAATAGTTCTCACTAGCAAGGAGAACTATCCTGAGTGGTCACGGACGATAAAACACACCCTCATTTTCAATGAGTTGTGGAAAGGAGTGTGCATTGGAGATGGAGACAAAGAACTAGAACAGCCTAATTCAAACAAAGAGCTCGCCATTTGGGAAAATAAGAACAGCAAAGCTTATGCATTAATTGCAGCATCTGTAAATGAAGAGGTGAGTCGCCATATTTCGCCATTTTCAACTGCTTTTGAAGCCTTACAATAGCTGAAAGAAATCTATGACTCAAATTCTGCACTTGAAGTTGTTCAACTCACGATTAAACTCTTCACTCTTGAATTACAAAATAATGATCCTCTTGCTCTTGCATCCGAAGTAAAATCTATAATATCAAATCCACTAAGGTTGAATTTGATATTCCTCTTATCACTTTTCTCAAGGCACTTTATCCTACTTACTCCAATTATCTTAAGTCATTGCAAGGAAATGGAAATCTCAAAGATATTACCTTTGACTCTCTTGTGAAAAAATTTGCTGAAAGAGAGAAAGCTTTTGGAAAGAAGATAGCCCTTGAATCTTCTAAAGAGGATGTGTGCCTTGCTCATAAAGAAAAGGATCCTGCTCAAGATTCTTCGAGAGGAAGAGGTGGTCGAAGAGGAAGAGGAAGATATTTCAGAAGCAGGGGGGGCAAACACTCTCAAGGAGAAAAGGTAGATGTGCACTGCATACACTACAAAAGAAATGGATCACATGATGCCTCTACATGCAAGTTACCATGGGACAAAATTGAGCAGCAAAGAAACCAAAAGAAAGGTAAAACTAATGACACAGACAAAGGTAAAGCACCTGAATCCGCTCACTATGTTGTGGCACAATGTAATATTGGAGTAATGAAGATTTATTTAATGCTTCACTTGCTTCTTGGAAAAATGATTGGTTGCTTGATTCAGGAGCAACTTGCCACATGACTCATAGAAAAGATTTTTTTGAAGAATTTACTGACAATATTGATGGGGCAATATACTTTGCAGACCAATCAAAAATCAAGCCATCAGGGCTTAGCACAATCAAGCTTAAATTGCCTGGTCTCCCAGACTTTCTTCTGCATCATGTTCTATATCTCCCACAGCTGAAGAGAAACTTGTTGTCCTTGGTCCAAATCCGCCAACAAGATCACTCCATTCATATGTTTGATGGCAAGCTTGAGGTGAGAAAAGCATCTGACCACTCACTTGTCATGAGGGGAATAGAAGAAGAAAGGCTTCTCAAGTTGCAAGGTACCTCTGCTCGTGCATAACATTTCTCATACAATTCTCATTATGAAGAAGTTACACTTCCATCAAGTTTATTATGGCATGCTAGACTTGGACAATTGAACTATGACAGCCTCCGCCTGTTAAAGAAAAATGGTGTTGTTGGTTTGGTTACAATTCCTAGGAAATTTAAGCAATGTGATGCTTGCATTCTAGGAAAGCGTAGCAAATAGTCTTTTCATGATTCACATTCAAGAGCACATAGAAAAATTGAACTCATTCATTCAGATTTATGTGGTCCAATGCCTATTCCTTCTGAAAATGGAAATAAATATATGATGACATCTATTGATGACTACACCAAAATGTGTTGGGTTTATTTATTGAAGAACAAATCTGATGCTTTTCAAACATTCAAGAACTTTCATAAATGGATTGAAAATGATGCACAATCTCATATTGGCTTTATTTGCACTGATAATGGAAAAGAATACACATCAAATGAATTTGAAAATTATCTATGCCAACATGGGATCAAACATCAAACAACTGTACCTTATAATCCCCAATAGAATGGTGTAGCTGAAAGAATGAATAGGACAATCTTAAATATGGTACGCCTCATGCTCTTCTTCAAAAATGTAAAGATAATGTTTTGGGTTGATGTTGTTCTATGTGCCGCATATATAAAGAATAGATGTCCATCTAATGCTATTAGAAACAAGACTCCATAAGAAATGTGGTATGGGCACGTTCCTTCGATAAAGCATCTCAGGTTCTTTGGTTCCACCTGTTATGCCTTGATACCAAAGGTACATAGAAAAAAACTTGGTCCAAGAATTCATAAGTGTATCTTCCTATGGTATTCAAACACCTCCAAAGCATACCATCTCTATGATGAAGTCAATAAAAGTTTTTGTATCTAGAGATGTAATTTTTCTTGAATCATCCAAAACTGACAATGTTATTGAGTGGCAACTTGATCGCTTGGATAGATTCGCAAATGCAAGATCATTTCAAGAATTTGATAATTAGATTCCACATCTTAAAGGGGAGATTCCTATACTAGATCAACATGTGTAATCTTCTTCTAAAGAACTCTCTCCCCCGAATGAAACTCCAACAACGGATGATGCTTTAAGTGATGTGATTGATAGAATTGGGAAACTCAATCTTGATTCAGTCCCAACTCAATTAACAGAGCAGCCTGGACCATTTGAGAAAGGTCCCCCAAAGTGGTTGATAAAGACACTTGAAAGTGTTCATCTTGATGAGGTTGGAAAGAGAGGAACTAGAAATTCAAACCGGCAAAATGGAGGTGATGTAGATGACTCTAATTCACCTGTTGATATGGATGTTTCTTATGATTGTGAATTGAATTTGTCTACAGATTTCGAACCAACTTCCTTCAAAGAAGCTGCCTCTCATGATGAGTGGAAAGAAGCGATGCAAAAGGAGTATGATGCCCTCATAAAGAACGGCACTTGGAAGCTGGTTGATCCTCCATTAGGAACCAAACCAATTGGTTGCAAGTGGGTCTACAAGGACAAGTATAAAGTTGATGGCTCACTTGACAAGCAAAAAGCTAGGCTTGTGGCAAAAGGTTTTGCACAGAAGGAAGGGGTCGATTATGAGGAGACTTTTTCCCCCACAGCAAAATGGGCTACCATCTAGACACTCTTTGCCCTAGCAACTCAGAACGGTTGGAAAGTCCATCAAATGGATGTAAAAACTGCTTTCTTGAATGGAGATCTAAAAGAGAATGTTTTTATGTCCCAGCCTGAAGGATTTGCTATGAAAGGACATGAACAAAAAGTATGCAAACTTGTGAAATCCTTGTATGGCCTCAAACAAGCACCGTGAGCCTGGTATGAAAAACTAACTGAGCATCTTCTGAAACTCAATTTCAAACATTATGATCTTGATGATGCAACTTTATTTGTCAAGAAAGTTGGAAAAATAGTTGTATATCTTGTGGTATATGTCGATGATCTTTTGATGACAGGGAATAATGAAAGCTACATAGTATCCATAAAGAAGGAATTGGGGAAAAGTTTTGAAATGACTTATTTGGGCTATGTTCATTACTATCTTAGCATTGAAGTAACTCAACATCCAAAGTCCATATTTCTTTTTCAAAATAAGTACATTGGAGATCTGTTGAACAGGTTTGGCATGACATAATGCAATCCTCTTACTACTCCAATGGAATAAAACTTAAATCTCACATCTATTGAAGGAAAAGAATTTGAGGATGCAACAAAGTATAGACAGCTTGTAGGAAGTCTCAACTACCTAACTACTACCAGACCAGACATTTCGTTTGCTATTGGAATCCTCTCCAGGTTTATGCAAAAGCCTTGTGAGGGAAATTGGTCTACTGCAAAAAGAGTTCTAAGGTACTTGAAGGGAACTCAAGACTTTGGAATCAAGTATACATGGGTGAGCGACTTCAGCTTGATTGGATACTCTGATTTAGACTTCGATGGAGACAAAGAAACTGGGGTATCTACTTCAGGATATGCTATGAATCTTGGATCAGGAGCTGTCTCCTGGAGATCACGCAAACAATCAGTTCCAGTAGATTCCACAACAAAAGCAAAATACGTGGCAGCAGCTAAGGCAACAAAAGGAATTGTGTGGCTCAAGAAAACTCTTGAAGATTTGAAGGTAAAACAAGTACAATCAACTCCACTCATGATCGACAATACCTCTGCAGTAAAGTTGGCCAATAACCCAAAGTTCCATGATCGAACGAAGCACATCAATACTAAATATCATCTGATTTGACATCATGTTGAGGCCAAAATAATCCATCTCTGTCATTGTTCCACTAATGAGCAAATTGCAGACATCTTCACCAAAGTGCTTGGAAGAGAAAATCTTGAACAATTCATAATGATCCTTGGACTCACCAACATCCCTTCAGATTAAGGGGGGGAATGTTGACACCTAATCATCAGGATTGGGTGAATGCAATTAATGTAAATAAATAATAAGAAATATGAACAGTCATCAGGAGATTAAGTGAACAGTCTCTCCCTCATGTATATAATAAAGACCAACCTGAAGGAATAGAATATGAATTAATTTGTGGAGTTACTACCTGGCCTAACAGATTGTCTTGATCCACTTTCACATGGAGATTTCTTGTTAACGCTTCCTTTCTTGAATCTGTAATAATTCAACTATTCTTCTCCCCCTGAACATGTAATGAAATTGCCATCTTGTTCAAACTACATGTCTTTCAATCGTAGACTTTTGTCATATATTGTTGCATAGACTCACAATCTTCAAATTTCTAGGAGTCGATAAGCTAAATTGTTCATAATAGTCTGTCATTTAACGGACCGTCTTGACTTGAGTCATTAACTGAAGTATTTTTTGATTCCTCACAATCGATTACAAATAGTGAAATCATAATTGTTGGGACCTTATTACCTTCTTCTTTTTATTTCTCATCTTGTACTTGTTCATCCTGTACATGTTTTCCTTTCAGAATCTTCTTATTCTCGTCTTCAAGATTTTCATTCATGGTTGATTCCATCTTTTACATGCAATTATGAGCTATGTCTCCATATTTATGACATTTGTAACATTCGATGTTATTCATAGAATATTTTGTTTAGTGTCTATCTCGTGATCCTGCAAATTTGCTTCTAGGGTTTTGCCAATAATAGTTGTACCTATCTATAACTTCACAATCCCTAGCGATATGTCCAAAATTGTTACATTTGTAAAGTTTGACATCATCTCTCAAATGATCAAATTTGTTGATATTATGTTGAGTTCTAGAATATCCATTTCTGAAGGATCTCCTGGAATTATATTCATTCCAAACATACATGCGACATTTTGCAGCTCTATGTCCAAACCCTCCATGTGAATAACAATGACCATAAAGATAGGTTGGTACCTGGGAGGAAATCTTCTTCAAAGAATTGTCTTCCAAGGTTCTTCTTGCGAATCTTGATCTCTTCATTTTGCTTAAACATCTATCTGCTTGGTCCATTTTTCATATCCATCTTCTTTAATTGTCATAGAAGGACTCGACTTCTTTTCGAATTTTTATTTGTAGCAAAGACCAGTCTTGTCGTTGTATGATTGTTGGTTGTTGATGAATTCATCAAAAGTCTTTGAACTTTTGGCATAAATTTGAAAACTTTTTCCATTTTTTACTTCCTTTCGTATAGAAACTATTTCAGCTTCCAATGCTTCTCTTTCCTTGTTGTTTTCTTTTAATTCTTTCCTTTGAGATTCTTCAATTCGCTTGTATTCTTCAACCTTGATTTTAAGGTTGAGGACCTGTTCTCTTTTTGTCTTCAATTCTTCTTCAAGAGTGTTGACATGCTTCTTCTCGACTTTGAGCTCTTTGATAACCCTGATCACTTTGTTTTGAAATTCATCCTCAGTCATTTCTTCTTCTTCATCTCCTTCTTCGTCGGGTGCCTCTTTCTTATTTTGCTTGGCCATAAACAATACTCTTCTGTTGAATTCTTCTTTGCTATCATTGTCTGCTACGAATGAGGAACTATCTTCTTTGGTGAAGAAACTTTTCTTAAACCATTTCTTCTTTCCCTTCTTGTTGAACTTCCTAGGACCTTTCTTTTCATTTGCAATAGCCTCGATTTTGTGAGGACATTTGGCTGCAAAATGCCCAACCTCACCACAGTCATAAAAATATTAATTGAAGTTTACCTTTGAATTTTCTAATACATGTTCTCATTTTCCCCGTGAAGTAGGCAAATTCTTTATCTGAGAATTCTTCTTCATCTTCTTCCTTTTCCTCATCCTTACAATTGCAAGCTTTTGCTTTCGGAGTCTACTTGTCCTTACTATTCTTCTTGGATGCGGAAAATGATGTTTCTAAGTGAGATGTGTCGTCCTTTTCTTCAATCCTCATTTCATATGCCGTAAGAATTCCATGCAATTCATTTATGCTAAGATTAGTCAAATTCGATCTATCTTCCAAAAAAAATACCTTAGGGTTAAATCTTGTTGTCAAGGTTCTAAGGATCTTTCGAACAACAATTTTTGTTTCAACAGGTTCTCCCAAACCTTCCAATGTATTTGTTGTTTCATCAACACACTGAAAGTATGCAACAATATCTTCATCTTCCCTCATTTTGAGTTGCTTAAATTTTGCAATGAAAATTTGAAGCTTTGCTTCTTTCACCTTTGAGTCACCATACTTCTTTAGCAGTTTTGCAACTCAATACCTTAAGATAAACAGATTCGATAAGCCCACTGATAATAAGATCTTTATCCTTTGCATCATATACCATATTTTTCTTACCTTGTTCATCTTGGGTCGTTGTGAAGCCTTTGTCCACAATTTCCCGTACTTCATATCCTTGCGCCAGCAAATGAACCTGCATTCTTCCACTCCAAAGTGCATAGTTATTTCCATTGAACAAAGGAACTCCATTCTTAGTATACTCCATGATATCCTTCTAGTTGTTAGACCTCTATTGAAGGAACCAGCCTCCGATATCAATTGTTTGAATTACTAAGAGGGGGGTGAATCAGTATTCCTTAGCAATTAGCACTTTTAATTATTTTCAGAGCATCAGTTAATCTTCAATTATTATTAATGTTTATGCAGTAATAAAAGTAAATAAAAGAACACAGTAGGCACAATAATTTTAGTGGAAAACCCCCTCTAATAAACCACCGAACACTTTTCTAATAAATTCTTTAATCTCCAGCCCCAACTTAAATGAAATGAACAACTTCCTAGAATTCTAGAAAAGCATTCTTCTCCAGCTCCCACTGGAAGAACGCCCCAACGCCCTGGTTTCTTTAATAATCAACTGAATGGATACCCCAACACCCTAGTGAGCCACAACTTGCCCTAGCACCACCCTACAACCCTGAAGTGTTCACGGGCCCCAACCTGTAGGCAACTTCATACACCTGCCTAGCACCTCCCTGCCACCCTATAATGACTGAAATAATACAAAACCGTGGATTACCAAACCAAGGACAACAATCCTCGATACAATAACATGTAAAATGATTTTCGTGTACTTGACCAAATACCCAATCACTCTATGACCTACAACCCAACCATGACATCATCCCAACAATGACTCTTATACCTCCCAAAACTGCCTCTTCAACTCTAGGCAAAATGACTCTTTCACAAATGACACTTTTACAATCTTTACAATGATGACTCTTTCACAAATGACTCTTTTACAACTTTACAATGATGACTCTTTTACAAATGACACTTTTACAATGATGACTCTTTCATAAATGACTCTTTTACAACTTTACAATGATGACTCTTAGCCTTAACAATACTTCACGGTATTTGGATGGTTGTCATGTTTTCATGTCTCGCTGCAATGCTTCCTTTGATTTGATACTTCTGCACTTGAATTTTGACTTGATGTTGTACTTGAATCTTCTTCTACCTGCATGAAAAATTTTTCCGACGAAACTAATCCCATAACAAAACAAAAATACCCTTCAACTTACCTATGCCTGCAAAACACATGTAAATGTGTAATAATGAATAAATACAAATTAAAACTACAATGTGTACCTAAAGTGTGCTTGTTACTTTTCTTGTTGACTTGTTATAGCAGTAGACAAAGACTCCCACTCTTGATATAGGCCTAGAATCCATGCAAGTCTATATCCAAAACTGATGACAGACCCTAGACTTGTGATGGACCAAGTTTTAAGTACAACAACAGAGACCATTCTATCAACTATGACAAGAAAAGTAAGATGAAATTACAACATCATATAGATTTAGCTGACTTCATATAGCATCAAGAATATGTAGCATCAAATGTGTAGTATCAAGAATAGGACATCCGGAATGTGGTATCAAAACTAACTGTGACATATAGAGACATAGAGATATAACCGAGACATTGTATATCCTTACATTGTCCTGCAAAAGCATATGTCAGAGATGATACTCAAAATTAAAATGTAAACACTACTCATACATACCTTGTTGTAGGATACTTACCTTTGACTGTTGATATGTGGTCCTTACTGTAGTGATCCTTGAATGCATGATTTTTCTTGCCTTCTAGGAGCTCGATATTGAATCTGTTGTATCTTATTGAATCTGTTGTATCTATGTAATTTCTAATCTCCAGGATCTGAAATGTTGTCCTATGGTATCCCTCTAATTCCTCTTTCCAACCCCATAGGTCTGATCTAGATTGGATTCCTCAAGAAAGAGTTATGCCCAATCTCCCAGGATGGCCTAATTATAGACCGGTGTAGTAAAGCGAACTTGTACGAAGTACCACGTGTCACTATTGTGACCTTCGGCCCTGAAAATGATACCCGACAAATTACAGTCCATCCTCTTTCTATCACTATTTACGAAATTTGCATCCAATACCCAAAGTGAAATTCATGACGATTTTCCCAATGTCACCTGTTTGACATGGAATTCGGGAGCCTGCAAAAACCCTAACTTCCTTATATCATATCTCCAAACATATAGCAAACCAATATCTGAAATTCGGTCACGAGTTTCAGAAATATTTCGGCTCAAATGGGTTTTAATTTCAGCTTCGAAAGCTTCGTAGAAAAAGAGTTATAGCGAAAATGTCAAGATGACTTGTTTGAAACCACAAAATCCCTACTAGGGGAGGATATGAGGGTCACTATTTATATGAATGTTTTGAGTGGAGAGGGTCATCAACAAGTGAACATTGGAGGGATTTTAGGAGTAAAAGACATTATTAATTATTGAATATTCAATGACCACAACCAATTATGAGTGCCATGCCACAACCCCGTAGGGTTTTAGCCCACTAACTGGGGTTACTAACTTCAAACATGAATATCTCTCAAACCATGAAGAATTACGCGTCGTGCCACATATCAATGGAAGCATATCGATGAGTAGAATTCATCTAGAAGATCCTTGACTCATAATAGAGTAAGTTTTCAAGTCAAAATTCCCATGCAAGATCGGTGTAGCCCTGGTACTACTTGGGTTGACATCAATGACAACCATTGATCAACAATCTCCCACTTTGGAATTGATGGCAACACAAGTACTCCCCCTACGATCATAACACCTCTTCCTACTACCTTCTCTCCCCCTTTGTCATCAATGGAAAATGGTAACTCCCCCTAACAAACTTTCATCCTGCGGACCTGTACACACCTCCACTCCCCCTTTCTACTTAGTTAGATAAAAGAAAGATTCTAAAGAAAACTTGGGAGAATCCCAAGATTTTGGAAAAGATACATAAATGCTTCACGAGGTAATGGTTTGGTAAAGATGTCAGCAATTTGTTCCTTTGTGTCAACATATTGAAGATTTATATTCTTTTCGGCGACCTTCTCTCTAACGAAATAATATTCAATCGAAATGTGCTTTGTTTTGGAATGCATCACAAGATTTTTGGAGATACTGATGGCATTGGTGTTATCGTAGAAGATGGGAATATGCTCTCAAACTTAACTTGAAGATCTTGCAAGATTTGCTTCATCCAGAGAACTTTAGTACAATAAGTTTTTGCCGCGATGTATTCTGCTTCCACTGTGGATAACGAGATTGAAGACTGTTTTTTACTTAACCATGAGACAAGGAAACCACCTAGGTAGAACGTTGCTCCACTGGTACTCTTACAATCATCAATACTTCCTGCCTAATCTGCATTTCTATAAGCTTGGATGACCAGATCATTTCTTTTGGGATACCAAAGACCATATTCCGTTGTGCCCTTAATATATTGAAGAATTCTTTCGACGATAATGATATGAGATTCTTTTTGTGCTGCTTGGGATTGTTCTACTTGTCCAACTGTCTGCGTCACATCTAGCAGTGAGACTGTCACACATAGGAGACTACCAATCATGGATCTATACAACCTTTGGTCCACATCGGTTGACGAATCTTCTTGTAACCTATTACCATGGGGGTTGCAATCTTCCATCTTGAATTTCTTGAGCATTTCCTTGATGTACTTAATTTGATATATGAGTATTCCTTTATCTTGCTGAGATATCTCGATAATAGTTAGATTGTCTTGATCCACTTTCACATAGAGATTGCTTTAAACGCTTCCTTTCTTGAATCTGTAATACTTCAACTATTCTTCTCCCCCTGAACATGTAATTAAACTGCCATCTTGTTCAAACTACATGTCTGTCAATCGTAGACTTGTGTCATATATTATTGCATAGACTCCTCATCTTAAAATTTCTAGGAGTCGATAAGCTAAATTGTTCAGAATAGTGTGTCATTTAATGGATCATCTTGACTCAAGTCATTAACCGAAGTAGTTTTTGATTCCTCACAGTCTGTTATGAAGCCTAAAAGCATAACAGTTGGGACCTTATTGCCTTCTTGCTTTTCTTGCTCATCTTGTACTTGTTCATCCTGTACATGTTTTCTTTTCTGAACCTTCTTATTCTCATCATCAAGACTTTCATTCATGGTTGATTCCATCTTGTACTTACAATTACAAGCCATGTGTCCATAGTTATGACATTTGTAACTTTTGATGTTATTGATAGAAGATTCTATTTGGTGTCTATCTCGTGATCCTGCAAATTTGCTTCTAGGGTTTTGCCGATAATAGTTGTACATGTCTGGAATTTTACAATCCCTAGCCATATGTCCAAAATTGTTACATTTTCGACATCATCTCTCAAATGATAAAATTTGTTGATATTATGTTGAGTTTAGGGATATCCATTTCTAAAGGATCCCCTGAAATTATATTCATTCCAAACATACATGCGACATTTTGCAGCTCTATTTCCAAACCTTCCACATGAATAAAAACGACCACAAAAGGTAGGTTGGTACCTGGGAGGAAATCCTCTTCGAGGAATTGTCTTCCAAGGTTCTTCCTATGAGTCTTGATCTCTTGATTTAGCTGAGAGATCTATTTTCTTGGTAAATTTTGCATATCCATCTTCTTTAATTGTCATAGAAGAACTAGACTTCTTTTCAAATTTTTCTTTGTAACCAAGACCAATCATATCGATGTATGGTCGTTGGTTGTTGATGAGTTCTTCCAAAGTCTTTGAACTATTGGTGTAGTTTTGAAAAGTTTTTCCATTTTTTATATCCTTTCATAGAGAAACTATTTCAGCTTCCAATGCTTCTCTTTCCTTGTTGGTTTCCTTTAATTCTTTCCTATGAGATTCTTCAGTTCACTTGTATTCTTCAACCTTGATTTTAAGGTTGAGGACATGTTCTCTTTCTGTCTTCAATTCGTCTTCATGAGTGTTGACATGCTTCTTCTCGGCTTTCAGCTCTTTGATAACCTTGATCACTTCGTTTTGAAATTCAACCTCAGTTATTTCTTCTTCTTCGTCCCCTTTTTCATCAAGTGCCTCTTGCTTATTGTGCTTGGCCATAAACAATACTCTTATGTTGAATTCTTCTTCGTTATCACTGTCTTCTCTGGATGAGGAACTATCTTTTGCGGTGAAGAAACTTTTCTTAAACCATTTATGCTTGCCTTGCTCATTTAACTTCCTAGGAACTTTCTTTTCATTCATAACAGCCGCATTTTTGTGAGGACATTTCACTGCAAAATACCCAACCTCACCACAGTCAAAACATATTAATGGAAGTTTACATTTGAATTTTCCTGCACCTGTTCTCATTTTCTGCATGAAGTGGGCAAACTCTTTATCTTGGAATTCTTCTTCATCTTCTTCCTTTTCCTCATCCTTACAATTGCAAGTTTTTGCTTTCAGAGTCTGATTTTCCTTACTATTCTTCTTGGATGTGGAAAATGGTGTTTCTAAGTGAGATGTGCCATCCTCTTCTTCCATCCTCATTTCATATGTTGTAAGAATTCCATGCAATTCATCTATGCTGAGATTGGTCAAATTCGATCTATCTTCCAAGACAGATACCTTAGGGTTAAATCTTGTTGGCATGGTTCTAAGGATCTTTCAGACAACAATTTTTGTTTCAACAAGTTCTCCCAAACCTTCCAACGTATTTGTTGTTTCATCAACATGCTGAAATATGCAGCAATATCTTCATCTTCCCTCATTTTGAGTTTCTCAAATTTTGCCCTGAAAATTTAAAGCTTTGCTTCTTTCACCTTGAGTCATTTGCACATATATTTTCAAGCTTGCCCCATACTTCTTTAGAAGTTTTGCAACTCAATACCTTAAGATAATAAAAAAAATTGATAAGTCCATTGATAATAAGATCTTTAGCCTTTGCATCATATACCATATTTTTCTTACCTTCTTCATCTTGTGTCGGTGTGAAGCCTTTGTCAACGATTTCCCATACTTCGTATCCTTGCTCCAGCAAATGAACTTGCATTCTTCCACTCCAAAGTGCACAGTTATTTCCATTGAAAAAAGGAACTCCATTCTTAGCAAACTCCATGATCTCCTTCCAGTTGTTAGACTGTTATTAAAGGAACCAAGCTCCGATACCAATTTTTGGAAATACTGATGGGGGGGTGAATCAGTATTCCTTAGCAATTAGCACTTTTAAATATTTTCAGAGCATTCGTTAATATTCAATTAATATTAATTTTTATGCAGTAATAATATTAAATGAAAGAAAATAGTAGGCACAAGAATTTTAGGTGGAAAATCCCCTCTAGGTCAAAAACCACTGAATGTTTTTCTAATAAATTCTTTAATCTTCAGCCCCAACTGAAATGAAAGCAACAACTTCCTGGAATTCTAGAAAAACATTCTTCTCTAGCTCTCACTGGAAGGACACCCTAGTTTCTTCAGTAATCAACTGAATGGATGCCCCAACACCCTAGCGAGCCACAACTCGGCCTAGCACCACCCTACCACCCTGAAGTGTTCACAGACCCCAACCTGTAGGGGACTTCATACACCTACTAGCACCTCCCTACCACCCTATAATGATTGAAATAAGACAAGAATATGGATTCCCAAACCAGGGACAACAATCCACGATACAATAAGATGTACAATGATTTATGTGTACTTGACCAAATACCCAATCACTCTATGACCTGCAACCCAACCATGACATCATCCCAACAATGACTCTTATACCTCCCAACATTGCCTCTTTGACTCTTGGCAGAATGACTCTTTCACAAATGACTCTTTTATACTCTTTACAATGATGACTCTTTTACAACTTTACAATGATTACTCTTTTACAAATGACTCTTTTACAATGATAACTCTTTTATAAATGGCTCTTTTACAACTTTACAATGATGACTCTTGGCCTTAACAATACTTCACGATATTTGGATGGTTGTCATGTCTTCAAGGATGTCTCGTTGCAATACTTCCTTTGATTTGATACTTCTACTCTTGAATTATTGCTTGATGTTGTAATTGAATCTTCTTCTACCTGCATGCAAAATTATCCCAGCAAAACCAATCCCAAAACAAAACAAAATACCCTTCAACTTACCTCTGCCTGCAAAACACATGTAAGTGCATAATAATGAATAAATACAAATTAAAATTACAATGCATACTTGAAGTGTGCTTTTTATTTTTGTCGTTGACTTGTTGCAGCAATAAACAAAGACTCTCACTCTTAATATAGGTCTGGACTCTATGCAAGACTATATCCAAAACTGACCTAAAGATATCTACACTAAAAATTGATGATAGACCCTAGACTTATGATGGACCAAGTTTTAAGTACAACAACAAATACCATTCTATCAACTATGACAAGTAACATGATCTTAGAACATTATATAGATTTAGCAGACTTTGTGTAGCATCAAGAATATGTAGCATCAAATTCGTAGTATCAAGAATAGGACATCCGAAATATGGTATCAAAACTAACTGTGACATATAGAGACATAGAGATATAACCGAGACATTGTATTTACTAACGTTGTCCTGCAAAAACATATGTCGGAGATGATACTCAAAATGCAAATGTAAACACTAATCATACATACCTTGTTGTAGGAGACTTATCCTTGACTGTTGATGTGTGGTCCTTACTGCAGTGATCCTTGAATGCATGTTTTTACTTGTCTTCTAGGAGCTCGATATTGAATATGTTGTATCTATGTAATTTTGGAACTCCAGTGTCTGAAACTTTGTCCTGTGGTAGCCCTCTAAGTCCTCTTTCCAACTCCATAGGGCTAATCAATATTGGGTTCTTCAAGAAATACTTATGCCCAATCTCCCATGATGACCTGATTATAGACTGGTTCAGTAGAGCGAACTTGTATGATGTTACACGTGTCACTGTTGCAACCTTCGGCCCTGAAAAGGATACCCAACAAACTACAGTCCATCCTCATTCTGTCACTATTTACGAAATTTGAATCCAATGTTCAGAAAGAAAGTATGACAATTTTCCCAACTTCACCTGTTTGACATGGAATTCGGGAACCTGCAAAAACCCTAACATCCTCATATCATATCTCCAAAATTATAGCGAACCAAGATTTGAAATTCGATCATGAGTTTCATCAAGATTTCTACTCAAATGGTTTTTAATTTCAACTTCTGAAGCGTCGCAAAAAAAAAAAAAAAAAAAGTTATAGCTAAAATGCCACGATGACCCGTTTGCAACCATAAAATCCCTATTAGAGGAGGATATGAGGGTCACTATTTATATGAATGTGTTAAGTTGAGAGGGTCCTCAACAAGTGAATGTTAGATGGATTTTTAGGAGCAGAAAAAACATTATTATTTATTGACTATTCAATGACCACAACCAATTTGTTGAAATTTCTAAGTCTATCCGTTAGAAATTTAATATGTATTCTTCTAATTTATTTCTTCTACTTGTTAATCACAAACAAGTTATTTAAAACATATGAATAATGAAACAAACACAATACAATCTCAACCATCTACAAATCAACAGCTAAAAGAAAACAAACGCACGAGTGACACCGTCATTTTTGGACAACTCGTCCCCAGAAAAACCCAATGCAGGAAAACCGGTGCAACAATTATGAGGGTTTATTATTATGCAGTATATCCTTGAATACAATTGGGTGTCAAACTGACTCACCCGATAGAGAAAAATAATCACCAGTAATAACTCTATATTCGGAAGCAAGTATTCAGAAAACCTGCCCCACAAAACCCTCTCCAGCAACACTGAAGCACTGTGTCAACCCTCTTGGCCACTATGTCAGCCCTCTCAGGCACTGTGCAGCCTCTGGGACCCTCTGTGTCACTCCTGCTGCCCTCTGCATGGATAACACAGGCCCTCTGGCTGCTACGTTGTCTATGTTGGGCTCTGCGTGACCTGCTCTAGATTCTGCGTCTACCTCTCTGCTTCTTCCATGGTCTCTCGGCATTATCTATGCCTCTTTGTCCAGTACTCACTGCCCCTCGTTGTTTATCACTTATTCGACTTTACTTAGCAACCCCGCTCTAGTAAATCGAATGACTGATCTCTCTGGTGTGTTCTCCAACTGACCCTCAAGCCACCTCTTATATTTTTCTTGTTGGTCCTTCAACGGTCAAGATTACATCTCTAATCAATGGCTAAGATCATATTTGGCTTGATCCATGACTTTTGGAACCTTCTAACCCAGTTTTATATTGATACCCATTAATATTTTATTTTTCCTAAGTTTAGACTTAGGAACTCCACTAAAAATATTAATTATTTTAATATCTCCCAAACCGGGTACAATCTGCCCAACCCATTTCTGGGTCTTAGATATCTCATGCGATTTATCCTCTCCACCAATTTTCATGGCTAGAGTACATCCGATGCTACCCCAAATCAACACTCCCTCTTAGCGAGCATTGTGCTCCAGTAATACTCCACACTGAACATCACTCTGATTATACGGCACCGGCACTTGTGTTGATGCTAGGCCTCCCCTCCCAACATCCTCTGCACTACTACATCTTGTATTGCTTCCCATGGCACTGCCACTGCTGCATTCGTACGATAGCTCCCTCTACATCTATGTTGTTACTAGTCCTTTCTCCCACCATTGCATCTACACTGCAACCCCTTCTCATCATGCTGCCTTGTGATACTGCATTGCAACTCAGTTACTGAGAAGTAAGTAACTGATCCACCCAAATACTGACATTTGTGTCAGGCTAGAAACACTCCCGATGTTGAAGCTCCCTCTACCGCTATCAAGTGATCCCTCTACAACCTTTGCGTCGCTGCAACAACTCCCTGCATCTCGAACCACTGCAAACCTCTTTGTGCCATCCTGCACTGTTGCAACACACTCCGTGCCTCTTGCACTGCTGCAGCTTTCTAGCCTCGCGTTGCCCGGATATTTCTGCACTGTAGCTCTCTCTGCCACTTCATCCGCATTTGTTTCTACTGACATCTTCCATTCCTTCTACTCTCTCTTTGGGGCTCCCGTAGCAAGGTATAATCCAAGAGGTTGGGTACCTCAAGAATCCTACCCCTCATCTCATGCAGTCCTCCTGACTATAGCTCGATGTCCCCACACCTCTTCTCTATAGGTACATGAGCACTCATGGCACAATCGTCATCCTCATCTACCTCCTTTTCTCCTTCGCTGGCGTTGCCTTAGAGTCAGATGCCTCTCCCTTGTTCTTCGTCCCTCGTACACTGGTTCGCATAATGACCCTGTTCCTCACAGTTGAAGCACTTGACCTTAGAGAGTTCCTTTTTCTTCCTCTTCTCCTGCTTTCCCGTAGATGCCAGAGTTGCATCATCTTCCTCTTCCTTCTTGATCCGGACTCCTTTGTTTCTACTTCCCATCTTGTTCAGTCGTCTAATCTCTTCTTGGCGAAGAGTCGCCCACAATTCTTCCCAATCTGGAAGATTCGCTCTGCCCAGTATACTCTGGACAAATGTCTCTCACTCCTCGAAGACTGGATTTAATGTGGTCCTCACCATCAATTCCAGATCCGGCGTGGCCGCTATGGAAGTCAGTTGGTCCTGAATCTCCTTCAACCGAGCGAGGAAGTGATCTATCTACTCCCCCTTCTACATCTGGTATGACCGCAGTTGATTCTCAAGTAACATCTCTACCTCTGCACGAAAGTATGCTAGTACAATTTCTTCAAGGCGTCCCACATTTCCATTGTCGTTTCCTTCTCGGAAATATGTTGGACCACATGATCTTGACCCCATCAAGGATGATGCATTTCACCTTGGCCATTGCCTCCTCATACTTCTCATTATCAGTCAGGTCAACTGGGATCGCCATTGTTCTCAAGGCGAAGGCCTTGATCTGATGTTTATCTAGAATGGACAGGATCCTGGCCTTCCAGACCACAAAGTTGGACGCCCCGTCCAGCCTGTCCTGATCCCTCATCCCATTCATGGCCATCTTTCTGCTCTTCTTGTCGACTCCTCCCAGACTCTCTACTTCCCTCTGGAAGTTCTTTCTTCAACTCTTGCTGAGTCTTCTACTTTCCGCTTAGAATTTATCTGTTAGACTCCCTCTGAGTCACGATTTCCCTTCTAGAAATCCTCCTCCCAATCGTCGAGTCGTACCTCTCCAATCTTCTGTGCACCTGCAACATTGATCCAAATTTCTTCGCTAGAAATCCACCTCGGCAACGACTCCCTCTACCTTGGTTTTTCCCTGTTAGGTATTGTTATGCCCACAGTACCACACCAACTTCACTCACGCAAACTGCCCACAACTTCCTATGCCCCAGCACCTGAAGGATTGAGCCTCTAGGCTCTGTGCAATCCCAACACTGGAAAAAATGCTCCCTCAGCCAACTGCATCAACCCTTCTGGTCTCTGCGTGGCTCTACATGAGCCTTTTTTTGCCCTCCTCAACCTCTGTGCTAGCCTTTCTCTGGCCCAGACTGATGACGCAGTCCCTCTGCGTCAACCCTTCTTCTGTCACTTTCTACAAGGATCATCTTTTGTCACTCAGGACAGTTGATTCTACTGCAAATGATCTGCTTCAGCTGATGCCTTTAGCTCTCCTGTGATCTGCAACCACGCTATGATACCATGTTGAAATTTCTAAGTATATCAGTTAGAAATTTAATCTGTATTCTTCTAATTTATTTCTTCTACTTGTTAATTACGAACAAGTTATTTAAAACATATAAATAATGAAATAAACACAATACAGTCTCAACCATCTACAGATCAAAAGTTGAAAGAAAACAAACACACAAGTGACAACGTTATTTTTGGACAACTCGTCCCCGGAAAAACCCAATGTAGGAAAACCGATGCACCAATTCTAAGGGTTTATTATTATGCAGTATATCCTTGAGTACAACTAGGTGCCAAATTGGCTCACCCGATAGAGAAAAATAACCGGCAATAATACCTCTCTATTCGGAAGCAGGTATTCAAAAAACCTGCACCACGAAACCCTCTCCAATAACATTGAAGCATTGCATCAGCCCTCCTGGCCTCTGCATTAGCCTCAGAACCCTCTTTGTCAGCCCTCTGAGGCACTGCGCAGCCTTTGGGACCCTCTACATCACTCTTGCTGCCCTCTGCGTGGATGACGCAGGCCCTCTGGCCTCTGCGTTGTCTCTACTGGGCTCTGCGTGGCCTGCTCTAGCTTCTACGTCTGCCTCTCTACTTCTACGTTGGTCTCTTGGCACCAGGGAAACTTTTAAGGATGAAAATTTATCTTAAAGTTTAGAAACCTTGGCGAATCTTACTAGGCCTTAATATGAAAATTGTAAACTTTTTGTAGAAATATTTATATTTCCAATGATTTTATATTAGTTGATATAATATTTTGGCGATTTTTAAGATAAAATAATGGTGTACTATCAAATTTGGGCAAATCATTTTAGAAAAAAATGTAAATTGGCGAATCTTTTTTTTGGAAAAATCATGGAAAATTAGTCCACCTACGAATATTAACCCCTAAAATTTTCCATGCTTGACACTTTCTCTGTCTCTCTGTCTAGTACTAACTGCCCCTCGCTGCTGATCACTAATTTGAATTTACTTAGCAACCCCGCTCTAGTAAATCGAATGACTGATCACTCTGGTGTGTTCTCCAACTGACCCTCAAGCCTCCTCTTATACTTTTCTTGTTGGTCCTTCGACGGTCAAGATTACATCTCTAATCAATAGCTAAGATTATATTTGGCTCAATCCATGATTTTTGGAACCGTCTAACTCAATTTTATATTAATACCCATTAATATTTTATTTTTCATAAGTTTAGACTTAAGAACTCCATTAAAAATATTAATTATTTTAATATCTCTCAAACCGGGTACAATCTACCCAAACCATTTCTGGGTCTTATATATCTCATGTGCTTTAGCCTTTCCACCAATTTTCATGTCAAGAGCACATCCTATGTGTTAGGGCCTAAATCTACCTCAGACTGAGAAAGGCAGGATCTAGGGTAACATCAAACCACGCTTAACCTGGTAGCTAGCCCTACCAGGTCGGGATAGGGCTCTCTTCTTGTCAATCTCAGGAAAATATGATCAATGAGGTTTGAGATGACTGATTTAAAGACTAATTTTAGGCTAGGTATATGCTCAGAGGAGTTTGATTGAATTTAATGTTGGTTTGCAGGCTCAAATGTGAAAGGCAAATTTGGGTCCGGGGAATGGACTCAATCTTGCAGAGGTTTCTGTGGGGCGAGGTAGGAAAATGGTTTAGTACTTTGAATTGACTGAGATGAAGAGTCTTATGACTAGTGAGGAGTTTAAGAGGGCGTGAAAGTCTCAGGGATCCTCTTCAAATAGTTGAAAACATAAATAACTAAGCAAACCCTAGGTAGCACACTGCAACATCAATGAATTCTACCTTTATCCTTGATTCATTTAGTTAAGCTGAAAAGAGAGAGATGATTTCATACATAAACACATGTAAAATGGAATTACAAAAGGAAAAACAATACCAAATCAACTTGCCACAAGAATCCCACAAAATGTTGCAAACCATGGTATATTTCCTTGCCAAACTGCAGAGATGATGTACAATAATGCTCAAAGCATTGACAAGAGTCCAACCTTTACAAATGACTGAAAAACTACTAGATATAGGCAACAAACAACTTATGTTAGGCTTTAGGGGTCGAATTCATGAGTTTAGAGCTGTTTCAATTAGATCTAAACTAAGAACTGAAAAGTAGGCAGTGGAACAACTTGCCTCTAAAACCTAGGAAACTGATTCATTCAGTTCAAAACTACCTTTTCATGATGTATCTACCTCCATGAGTGAATTTTCTACATTTTTACATCAAATTCCATCAAATTAGATCAAATTACATTAAGATTTTGACCATGAGAGAGAGAAAAGTCAAACTGAGAAAAAACTAGGCGAAAAACAGAGTTTTTTGGCAAAAATGACAATTTTCCATCATGTGCGCTACGCCACTGTCCCTGTGCGTAGCGCCTTTTTGCAGCTGATTTTCGGAGGTCTTCCCATGCACCAAACTTGCTCCAAGTGGTACTGTTGGAAAGGACTATTTATCTACGTTCCAGAATAGGTGGAATTTCTGAATTTGGTGTCCATTTTCTCCTCCAAAAGTGAGTTCTCCCAACACTGCTTCCTGTGTGGCCAAAAAGAGGCAGAAAGGGCATTTTTGAGGTGTTTTTGACCCTTTTAGAAGCTCAAAACTTGGAAAAACTTTATGGCCATTTCTAGGCATTCATAATTTTGCATTAGGAATCCAAAAATGCTGAGTTTTCCTCCAGAGGAGGTCCCTAGCAAAAGCGAGCGCCAGGTAGAAAAATCTGTGTTTTGTTCCAAAATTTTGAAAATTGACAAAAAGTGTGCCAAATTTCTTGAAATTTGGGCCAAATGACCTGCATCAAGTGCTATGTTGGGCTAAGGAAGCCTCAGCCAAAATCTTGAGCATGTCTTGTTCTTTCCTCTTCCTCAAATCTTTCCTCAACATGGCGTTCAAAGTCCTAATTCTTGCTTTGCAAACTTTGTTTCATGCCAAATATAGATAGGCCATGTGCCTCAACATGTTTTTCTCTTTGTTGGCCTTTTCCAGAAGCTTCTCCAAATGCATGTCTTTCCTTTCAAGCCAAGATTCATGATCAGCTTCAATCTCTTGCTCTAGTGGTGTCAACTTGATTTTCCTCCTCTTGGCTGCTTTCCGGTTTTCTCTTATGTTTTGCAACTCCATAATATTTTGTTGGTCTTCCAATTGCTTATTCCTTTGCTCTAGATAGTTTATTATCCACTTGGCTCTTTCTAGGTTGAGAGACAAGTCATGAATGTCAACTTGTTTTTCTTGGATGATCTCCTTGAGCTTTGAGCTTTGGGAGCCCAAATCAATGTCATCATCCTGAATGAGAGTGAACTCCCTCTCTTGACCTTCTGAAGGCCCCTCATCATGCAATGGTTGTTTACCTTTGTCCTGTACCTGCTTTGTTGTTGAAGGAAATAAGACCCCTTCCACCTCGGGTAGAGATAGTACTCGTTTTGCTGCTGCAAACAACCTCCTTGTGCCCTTTTGGTAAGTGACAAACACTAGCACACTGGTGGTTTGAGTCTCATACACCTCTTGCTGATGTGAAGGCTCTCCTGCCTCATGAAAAACTGATGGAGGCACTTGAGGGCTTGTGAAGACCTCATGTGAAATGAAATCATCCCATGAAACATTGAGTAAACTCAGCTGATACAAAACCACAATCTTGATCAATGCAAAGTGATAGATGTTGTTATACTATTGATGAGGAGGTTTCCTTTGTACCAATGTGGTCATTTTATCAATATTCCGGCATATGAAATAGGGGATGTTCATCATCCTCACTCTAGTAAAATGCATCAATAATCTGACATGATAGGTCTATAGACGAGAAAATATGCCTTCACAGCTGAAATATTTGATTATGAGTTTCATAAGGAGAGCATATGTGTCCTGTAGGTATCTGAAAGGGAAGACCCTATTGATATGCCTCTGAAAGCCAACCTTGATATAAGGCTCATAATGATCTCTATCCACCAGTTGTCCCTTGTTCCATTGTTCACCCACATTCGGAATGCCTGTTGCTTCAGCTATAGTCTCCGATGTCAAAGTGAATGTCACACCTGCCAAATTGACCTGGCCATTGTGAAGATGGAGCACAAAAAGTCTGGCAAGCTCATGGTGGTATTTGACTCTTTCCACCATTTCACAAAACTGGTAGCAAGATTGATGTTTGAAGCATGCTACAGCAAGAATACAAGCCAATAGCTCAGTAAGTGTAGTGGTTTCCTCCCGGATGTGTTTTCCTCCCTTGTGAGATTTCCTTGGTGCATGAATTTCTTTTGAGGAATCACTTACTGTTTCCTCATCTTTGTCATAAGATGAATCTGTCTCTATGTTTTCCATTGTTTGGGTTGAAGTGATGAGTATGAAGATATTTTATATGAACAATAGGTGTTTGTTGTTCAATGAAAGGGATTGATGAGTGGGGATTGTGAATGAGGGATTGTGATGCTAGTTGTAGGGTTTTTTGGGAGTGGCAGGGTTTGGGGGATAAGGATTAGGGTTTAGAGTTGCCAATTAGGGTTTGAGAGTAGTGGAATTAGGTATTAGGGTTTATATTTTTGGGGATAAGGGAATGAATGAGTGTGGATGGGGAAGGGGAGGGAAAATAAAATGAGGGGAGTGTAGTGAAGAGGGAAAATGAAAATGGTACAGGGGACAACAGCAAAAATTGCAACTTTGCAAACCCTAGGCAGCTTTTCAATATGACTGTGCAAGGAACTAAGGTTTTGTTTTTTACCTGTTGAAACACCATGAAAACTGACTAAAACCCTTGCAATGGCAATATGAGATGCTTGACTTACTTGGAAGGAGGGAGTTTGCAAGTTTGGAGCTTGGAGGAGGAGATTTGAGTGAATTTCGGGCTTAGAAGACCGGTGCGCCGCGCCCTCTAACAGGTGCGTCGCGCCTCTCTGGTGCGCCGCGCCCATTACAGTCTCAATGTATTTCTTGCACTGCGTGCGCCGCGCCGACCAGGGGCGCTGCGCCTCAACCCAAGTGCGTCGCGCCAGGAACCTGCACAATTTTTGCTGCAGTTTCGCTCCTTCGGCTCAAAAATGTCTTGGCTCTTTTTCTTTTTCACTCTTTGGACACAAATGAGATTCTTCAACATGAAAAAGACTTTATAGATTTTAATTTTCACTTATAAAAACCCACTTTCTAATGTCTGTCTTTCACTTGTCTTTTAAAACTCTGTTTTGGCAGTTTGACTTGCTTTTTTGCCTTTGATGGACTAAATGCTTTGAAATTTTTTACTCTTTTGTAGGAGCTAGAGTGCAGGAACTTGGCAAGGTGACCAGGGCTGCATCTCGGAATTATTACAAATAGAAAAAGTGAAATTACATGAAATTTTGTACATAAAACATAAAAAACTATGTTTTTCCTCAAAACAGGGTTTTGAGGAAAAATCAATCACTAAGCATGTGATTATTGAAATTTTTGTTGCTGAGACTTTATTTGACCTCCTCATGTGCCTACTGACCAATATTGAGATTTTACAAGACTTTATTGACAAAACCCTAGACCTAATGAGACCTAAAACCCTAAAAATGACTTTTGCAGATGTAAAGACAAAAAATGACTGCAAATGACCTAAATGTATGAAAATGGGCCAGCAGGTAAAGACCATGAGGGAGAATTGAGAATATGCCACTACCATCAGATGATCCATGATCCTAATGGAATGCAGCTGATCGGATGAGACACCTAAAATGCAATGCAACAAGAGAATTTGATCACTGATGGAGGAATGAAGATACCGACCCTAACATTGGCTCCAATGGGGATGGTAGCTCCTTGGAGGTGCCAAGAACTACAGACCTCTGGAAAGCAGACAGTGTCTTCTTCCATTGGGCTTTGGAATCAATAAATTCGAAAAACCAAAACCAATATCTTGACTCAATTTCAACACTGAAATCTGACTCAAAACTGACTCAATTTCAAGACTGAAATCCACCGAAAACTGACTCAAAACAATCCAAACCAAAACTGACATCAAACCTTCAGTTTTATAACCTTCACTTCGGGCCCCAAACTGAGTGAAGGATGACTGTACACTCTTGCAATGAAGGAAATAAAATGGTATGTACAATGATACATATGACAGCAGAAAACATTTTAAAGATGGTATCGTTTCAGCAGCCGACCATTGACCGGCCCACTTGGACAATATTCTCCATCCATTTCTTTCGGCAAGAAAGCATTTTGACCCTGATATGCAGCAATCTTGAATGGTCCTTTCCACAGATTCTCGAACTTTCCATGCTTGCCTTTGTCTTCGTTTCGAGCATCCCATTTCAGCACTATTTCTTCAATTTGAAACTTGTCCGCCTTTCCTTTCCGATCATATATTTTCTTGATTCTCTCTCACAGCCTGAAGGTATTCTGAAAAACCTCCTCTCTCATCTGTTGTAAATGGATCATTTGATTGATTCTTCGTTGTAAATGATCTTCCTCACTACCAACTTCCTGCAGAAGTTTAACAACCAGCACTGCAAGAGATGTCGGGAACACCGTGTCAACACCATACACGATCTCGAACGGAGACATGCCTATTGATTTTTTCTGACTTACTCTATCTGCCCATAGTGCATTGACCAATTTCTTGTGCCAGCTCTTCTTGTTTGTTTCCAGCAGCTTTTTGATAATGTTGACCAATGATTTATTTGAAGATTCTGCCAATCCATTACCTTGTGGATAGTATGCAGTTGAGTGCCCCAAGGTAATTTGATATTTATTACAAAAATCAATCATCTTTTTAGATTTAAAAGCTACTGCATTATCTGTAATCAACTTGTTAGGATAGCCAAAACGTGACAAAATGTTGTTTTCAAGAAACTGAATTATTACCAAATCAGTGGCTTGCCGAGTGGGAATCATCTCAATCCATTTAGTGAAATAGTCTGTCGCTGTGAAGATCCACTTATGCTGTGCTGAAGAAGTAGGTTGGATCACGCCAATGAAATCTAAACCCCACTGCTGAGACGGAGCACTTACTTCCACCAACTTGAGTGGAAAAGGCTGTAATTTTCTCCTACCTTGAAAATTCTGACATTCATGGTAGCTTGTAACAGTTTTGTACACATCAGCAAAGAGGGTTGGCCAATAATATCCCGCTCTCAAAATTTTATTGGTTGTTGTCTTCCAAAATAGATGACCTCCACAATCTCTCTTGTGAAAATCATCCATGACCTGTTTTTCTTCTTCCTCAACCAAACAATTCAACAAGACACCACCGGGATCTTTCCAATAGAGTGCATTATTCATAATACAAAACTTGGCAGCCTTTAATTTCAAAGTCCTACTTTTGTTCCTAGCCATTCTAGGTGGCGGTGAAAGATGTTGGAGCACATAGACAATATTCGAATACCAAGGAGAAAGAAGAAACATTTCTGATCCCTGAACAAGCGAACTTTCTTCATCTTCTTCGGACATAGCAGCCATCATATTTATGTCCAAGGCATGCAAATTATACTTCGCCATCAGTTTGGCCAGCCCCTAACCCTTGATGAGCTTTCTTGGTTTGATCTCCACATCATATTCTAACAAAGTTGCGATCCATTTGGCTCATCTCCCTTCTGGATCTGTTTGCACTAAGACATATTTAACAGCAGCGTTCAAGACATAAGCAAGGATGTGAGAATGTAGAATATAGACTCGAAAACCTTTCAACGCTTTTACCAAGGCAAGAGATTGCTTTTCAATAATGTACTTTAAGGCTGCATCCCTTATTGTTCTACTGAAAAAAGCAATTGGCTTCTCAAGCTGCTCTCTTTTCTGCATTAAAACCGTTGCCATAGTATGATCCGAAGCAAATGAAAACAAAATAAAATCTTGGGAATAATCTGGGTTGATCAAAATTGGAGCTGAAGAAAGGGCCAACTTTACCAAATTGAAAGACTTGATGGCTTCCTCGGTCCACTTCACTACACTATATTTCTTTAACATGTTTGTGATTTCCCTCAAATGTTCTGCTAGATTTGGCACAAAACGACGTAAGAAATTCATCTTACCGTTAAATGCTTGGATCTCATTTTTACTTCGTGGAAAATCAATCTTCTGAATGGCTTCCAATCGAGTTGGATCGATGCGGATGCCCTCCTTGGATATGATATGACCGAGAAGCTTGCCTTCATCCATAGGAAACAAGCTTTTCTTTGGATTGAGAGATATACCATACTTTCTACACCGTTGAAATACAATCTTCAAATGATAAAGGTGCTCTTCATCTGAATTAGAAAAAACTGTCAAATCATCAAGATAAACAACTAAAAATACATCTTTCTTATTTGCAAATGCGATATCCATAGCCCGCTGAAAGTTCGCACCAGCATTCTTCAATCCGAATGGCATCTTGGCATAATGGAAAGTTCCCCACGGAGTGGTGAATGTTGTTTTGTCTCTGTCATCTTCATGGACCAGAATTTGGTTATAACTGGAATACCCATCGAGCAGCGACATATGAGATTTTCCAACTACTCTTTGAAGTATGTGATCCATCTTTGGAAATGGATAGTTATCTTTCAAAGGCACCTTATTCAGATTTCTGAAATCAATACATAATCGAATCTCACCTGTTTTCTTGCGCACGGGCACCAAGTTGGAAATCCAATATGAAAACCTTATGGGAACGATTATACCAGCTTTGTACAATCAATTCACTTCCTTCTCTATTGAGGGCAGTAGCTTTGGATTTATCCTTCTTAGCTTCTGTCGAAATGGCTTTTGATTTGGATTGATCGGAATGATGTGCTGAATTATGCTCTTATCATATGCCTTCAAATCTGAATAGTCCCATGCAAATACATCAGTAAATGAAGACAATAAACTAATTTATTTTGCCTTTACCTGTGGAGGCAATGCTTTTGATAGCTTCTTCATTTTTGGATTTCCGCTGATCCAATGTTTACATCCTCAACTCCTTTCTCGGTTGGCACCAAGCTTGGTTTCCGGGCTACATCATCTTGATCAAACAACTCCTCTAAAGGTATTAGACCTTTAGGAATGACATTGTCCTTCAACTACAAAACTTCCATCTGATTTACTTCTATGTCCGCTTCACCATCATCATGCTCTCCATCGATAGAAGTGTATTTGTATTTGCCTTCATTTTGCCGAAATTCTTCGATAGCTTTATCATCTTGAAACACCTGCCAATATCTTTGATTATCAGGGACATCAGGGCGATGTTTCACATGAATTTCACACTTATTGTTTGAATTCATCGGAATTTTCAAATTACTTGTAGTTGTTGCAAGAGAATCTGCAATAACATTCTGTACACAGGGGACACATGTCAAAGTGTAATCTGGAAACAATCTCAAAATATCTAATACAGCATTACGGTAAGCCCGCATCCGAGAATGTTTAGCTTGGTATTCACCTTTCACTTGCTTAATAACTAACTCGGAGTCGCCATATACTAAAATTCTTGTAGCATTTAACTTCTTAAGGATTTTCAAACCAGCAATTAAAGCCTCATATTCAGCTTTATTATTTGAACAATCAAAAGCCAATTTATACGAACAAACCCTTACATTACTTGGAACTTTGTTTGGAAGAAATGCAGCGCTGCGTATCCAAATGCCAATTCCAGCACCTTCCCTACCTAATGCGCCATCAAAATCCATGCTCCACAAAACGGCTTCATCCTCCAAATGCTGAAATTCTGTTTGCTCTTCTACTTTTGCTTGCTGTCCATCAATTTTTTGCTGTTGTCGGAAGGCTGATTGCTCAACAGTACTATCAAGCTTTTGTCTTTCTTAATCTAGTACAACTCTGAAATTTTCAATGATCTCTGGAATATCTTCTACTTCAACTACTTGACTATTTACATCATTAAAACTATCTGAATATAAAACAAAATATTCTAAATCAGTATGTACATAATTGTTGAATTAAGGCTTCTGTGATCCATATCAAATTTTGGAAGATTCTTCGGCGAAAATCACATAGAGAAACATTTGTCGACGCGTTTCGAACCAACCAGTGTGGTTCATCGTCAGGACAAGTTAAATGAGCAGATCTCGTTTTTCACATTAAATAGACAGGGCAGAATATCCCATGACCCAATTTTCCAGACAAGATAACGGCTAAAATGACAACAGCTAGATTTGACCGGGAAACGGCTAGTTTGACTTTGATAAGGGGTAAAAACTCTATTTATTTAAAAAGTTAATACGGTTATAAATGTAAGTGGACCGTTATATATAAATTACCATAAATTAAATTTATTATTATTATTATTATTATTTTATTTTATTTTTGTAATAGAGTGATCTATAAATAGTTAATTAAATTCTAATTAAAAAAATTTATATAAATAAATAAATAATAAAAAATTGTATTAAATTAGAATTGTTAGATATCCAAGTTCTTATATACATATTAGTTAGTTATAAAAATTAGAATAAAATAAATAAATTTTATATTCATAGTCCAAATTTTTTTATTTTTTTTTACAAATTAATTAGTGATCTATTTGTTATTTTTTTAAATAATTATAAAATAGATTAATTTAAATTAGATTCAAAAATTTATTATTATTATTATTATTATTATTTTTTCAAGAAATATTTTAATACTTTTTATCAATTAAAATATAATTAATTTTATATTCAAAGTCAAAGAAATATATATATATATATATATATATATATTTATAGAAAATATCAGGTGTTAAAAATATTATAATATTAGAAATTAATCCATATTTAATTTGAATCATATATTAATTGATTATAGAATAGATTAATTTTAATTTAATTTTATTAATTAGTTGAGTTTAAATTAAATCATCAAGGAGATTTTAAATGAATAAAAAACTAGAGAATTCAAGCGTCAGAGAAAAATATTACCATAAAAGTTAATTAAAAGCTTATTGAAGGGAGGGGGGGAAAAGAAGAGAACTACTAGGAGGATAGGGCTGGTACCCAGCAACTACTGATCTTCCACCCATCTTCTCTATTGAGATCGTTTGGCCTTTTCTCAATCTCAAGGGCTTCTCTAAACTTCCGATGATGGAATTGCGACACTCTAGAAATCACACTAGCTTCCTCAATGCAGACATGATGATTGGTTTTCTCCACATGCTCTGCTAAAGCGGAAGACTTAGTTCTCATATGCTTAAGGTCAGATGCGTGCTCACTAATCCTTTGATTAATGGAACGACCAGTCTCACCAATATAGGGGGTCCCACATGAACAGGGAATAATATAAACCCCTTTCATGTCTTTGGGATCAATAGGATCCTTCACAGATCTGAGGGACATACGAATGGTGTTAAGAGGTCTAAATGTTGTGGGCACATTATGCTTCTTAAGAATCTTCGCAATCCTGTCTGTGGTCCCTTGAACATAAGGAAGATGAACACCAGGAATCCGTTCTTTAGGTTCTCTTTTGGTTAACGAATTCCTAGCAGCTTTGAGGAAAGCCTTTTGTCCAAGGTGTCTGCTGTAACCGTTCTCCACAAAGACATTAAGGAGGTGGGATTTCTCCTCCTCGAAGCTCTTATCATCAGAGATCCTTAAGGCCCGAGTCGCAAGGGTGTTGAGAACCCCCAACTTCTGGGTAGGGAAATGGTGAGAACTAGCATGAAGATACTGCTCCGTATGAGTTTTCTTACGAAACACTCGATGGGAGAGGGAACCATCCTTATTCTTAGAGATAAGAATATCGAGGAAAGGGAGACAACCATCGACTTCTTGTTCCTTAGTGAATTTGATGGCCGAGGATTGACTATTGAGATGGTCGAAGAAGAGATCCAACTCCTTTTGGTCGTGAGACCAGATGACATTAGTGTCATCTACATATCTTTTCCAAAGCTTGGGCAGAAGGCGGGCTGAGTTTAGAGCTTTAGATTCAAAATCTTCCATAAAAATATTTGCAACAACAGGGGATAGGGGTGAGCCCATGGCAACCCCACAGGTTTGCTCAAAGAACTCACCTTCAAAACTGAAAAAGGTCGAAGTGAGGCAGATTTCAACTAACCGAGCGGTATCAGGATCAGTTAGACGCTTGATCACATTCATGGCCTCGTTAATAGGGATGCACGTATAGAGGGAAACAACATCAAAACTAACAAGAATGTCCCCAGAGTCCACCTTAATGTCCTTGAGCTCCTCAATAAAGGAAGCCGAGTCTTTAACAAAGGACCCTGTACGACCAACTAAGGGTTTAAGCTTCAAGGCAAGGAACTTTGCCAAAAGATATGTAGGACCTCCAATGGTGTTAACGATGGGCCTAAGGGGAGCTCCTTCCTTGTGAATTTTAGGGAGCCCATAGATCCTAGGCGTGATAGGATTTCTCTCAATGAGTTTATGGTGCAGGGGACCCACTAAGTTACTAGATTTAATGGCAAGGGCCACAATCCTGGAGATCTTCTTTAACGGGTTTTTGGGAAGCTTCTTATAACTACCACTATTATGAAGATGATCTAACATTTTATTGCGGTAGTCCTCCTTGTTAAGAATAACAGCAGCCCCACCCTTGTCAGCTTTCAGAACGACAATGTCTTTGTTCTGATTTAAGGATTTGAGGGCTTCAAATTCATCCCTACAAAGGTTGCTCTTGGGAGGCTTAGCCTTCCTCAGAATCACAGCACAATCCTGCCTAATAGTGTTCTTAATATTATCAGGTAAACCCCGAATCCCACATTCTATGTCACAAATAATGTCATCAACTAGGATCTTTTTAGGGGCCAAGGCAAAGTTTAGACCCTTGCTTAAAACATTAAAGACAGAAGGGGAAAGGGAGAAACTAGATAAATTGATAACCTTATTCTTAATAAGAGAGGAAGGGGAAGGAATAATATCATTTAAATGACTCTTCCTAGATTTAGAGTTATTGTTAATTATCCTCTTATACCTAGAACGACCATTATTAATATTTTTAATAGTGCTCTCATTCTCGTGATTAACAAAGAAATTAATCTTACTACTATTATTATTATTGTTATTATTATTAACCTCCTCACCATTATTATTATGGTTGCAAATATTATTAATATTATAATTTATAATACTATTATCCCCATTATTAATAGTATTATTATTATTATTATTACAATTAATATTATTATTAATTCGATTAATATTATTATTATTATAAACACTAAAGTCATGTTTAATATTACTACAAACCATATTATTAAAATTAGTATTATTAACATTATCGTCGTCAACCTTATAAATCAAATCCGCTTCACTTAAAATCAAACCATTATTAAAATTAGTATTATTAAAATTAACGTTGTCAACCGTATAATTCTTATCCACTTCATTTAATATCAAACCATTACAACCATTACTATGAGTAAAATCCCCGAACTTACCTGAGCAATCAATGGCAGCGTCCCGTATACCTGCGCAAAAGTTGTTCATCTGATAGCTGCAAGAAATCAGATCCGGATGGACCACGAGGGTGCTGGTTCTGGCGGAGGGGACCTGAGGAACAGCGCTAATAGATAAAACCGGGTTGCTCAGAAGAGATGGATCCCGAAAAACCTGTGAGCTCCACTGCGGAAGATTGGACTGCGTCTCAGCTGAAAGAAACTCGGTATTATCCACTCCGCGGGTATGCTGATCGGCCGAAAATGAAGAGGAAAGCGCAGAGCCGATGGCACAAGGAGCAACCCCACTGCAAGATAATTCTATCGGGATCGGATAGGCGCAGGATGCTTCATCTGACTTACAGGATTGCATTGGCGAGCTAGTTTGGCCAGAATTATGAACAACCCAGCTCCGAAGCGCAGATCTCTGATTATCGGAAAGCCGACCAAGGGAGACATAATCTCCTGAAGAGATCGGGTCGCTGCAACAGGTAGATTTTTGGGCCAACTTCTGAAACTTAGAAGTCAGTCTTTGCCTCCATCGATCCTCCAAGCGCACGCATTTTAGAGCTGAACAAGCATCAACTCTTGCCCATAGGGAGGCTGAAAACACGCCAGAAAGCTCCAAATGCAAATCAAGCAGATTCCTAGAGAGCCGATCTAGGGTTCTACGAATTCTGCTAATCTCGGACCTTAATAATGCTAAGCTGGCTTTCAGGAAGACATGACGGTTCAGAGAGTAGAGGCGATGCTTAATTTGAGCAAAAACTGGAATAGTGGTGGAATCTCTGCACCTTTTAAGAAAAGCGAGATCTACCTTCAACTTAGAAACCTGCAAGCGTGCCCGTTCAAAACGATGAACTTTAGTTGCCATGGCTTCTCCGTGCAAGGATTTAATTATTGAATTAAGGCTTCTGTGATCCATATCAAATTTTGGAAGATTCTCCGGCGAAAATCACATAGAGAAACATTTGTCGACGTGTTTCGAACCAACCAGTGTGGTTCATCGTCAGGACAAGTTAAATGAGCAGATCTCGTTTTGCACATTAAATAGACAGGGCAGAATATCCCATGACCCAATTTTCCAGACAAGATAACGGCTAAAATGACAACAGCTAGATTTGACCGGGAAACGGCTAGTTTGATTGGATGATTTAGAGGTTTCTCCTTGCCAATGATCATGTACTTCATCTTTTTCTCCTGGTATAATTTCCTCCACTGACCAAACACGGGAATAGTAGCATAGGAGAAATCAAGCTGCAATGTCCCTTTGAGTTTTGCTCCCCAAGATCTGGAAAGAAGCATACCAAACCTAGGAGGAATATCAGCGACAACCACATCCATCAAAACATTCTTCGCCGGAATCTGATCTAATGTGACTACCAAATCTTTAATAAGCCCAATGCATCTGACCCTACTAGAATCAAAGGAATAAAGATCATGGTACTTGTGAGTGATATCTAAACCCAATTTTTCTATGATTGCTTTTGGCATGAGATTATGAGAGGCTCCTGAATCAAACATGGCGTTGTGCAATACATAGTCATGCAATCTAAGGCTGATGTAAAAAGGAGCTACATCACTATCATCATATTGACCTTCCAATGCCGGACCAAAGATAAGTTCAGGCTGGTCATCCTCCACATTTACTATGTTAGATAATGGATCCAAATTCAAAATCTTTGACACGTGATCTTTATAGCTGCTATTATTCATTAATTCAGTTAAAGGAATTGACACTTTTAGCTTAGAAATTTCATTTTCTAAGCTAAAAGCTTATGTTTTTTCTACCTCTTTGACTGGCGCATCCTTTTTTTCAGTCTTCTCCTTTGATACAATTGGCTGATTTGATCTTTCATTTGCTGATTGTGTTTTGCTGGTGGTAGGATCAGCTACCTCCTTTCCCTTTTTCTACACTATTGGAGAATCATTCTTTGGCGGTGTCACTTCCTTCCTCTTCTGAATTGGATTGATGGGTACCTCTCTACTCCTGAGTGAATATTGTCTTGTTTGGGTTGTCAAAGCATTCATGTATCCCCTCTAATATTCATCAGATTCTTCTTCAAGAATTGTTTCATTTGCCAAGATGAAATCTTCATCCCTTTGTACAGCTGAGCTTTCTGAATACTCTTCATCCTCGGTGATATAAATTGGCAGATCATCAGGTGTAAAGAAATAATTCTCCTCACCTATTATGTTCTCATCATCATTTGATTCCGAACCATGTACAAAATTCTACTGTAAGGGTGTCTTTACTTGCTGTTGTGTTGCTTGGTCTTGTGCTCTTTGTTCTCGTTGCTTAATTCTGAATTGTGGTTGCTGTTGACCACGAAAGTTTGGATTTCTGACTTGCGTTTCAAGCTTATCAGCAATTGTGAGTCTATCAAACATCTTCTCGATCTTGCGAAGCAAATGATTTGAGGAAGAAGCTTCCTCCTTTATAGTCACCTTCTTTTCGGCCTTTGCTCTAGCTCTCTTGGCAAGCAGATTTGTCTCAACGCTGACTGCAATTTTCTGCATGTCCTACAATGTGGCCAGATCTCTTTCTCTCAATTGATATGCCATGTCGGGATCGAAGCCATCAAGAAATTTAATCAAAGCCAGCCCCATAAGCGGATTTATATCAGCAGAAATTGCATTGTAAACAGTATTGAATCTGACACAATAATCTTGGACACTCTCACCAACATTCCTCTTGATGTTTTCATATTCGGAAAGAATTTGAAGATGGTTTTTCTTTACCTCCCAGCGATCCAAGAATTGTCTCTGAAGAACAGACAATGTAATGATACTTGCATTCGGCAAATCTCTGAACCACTTCCGCACTTCACCTCCAAAAGTTTGCACAAATAGTCTCATAGTCACATTTTCTTCATCAATCTCATGAAGGTCAAAGAAATCGGTCATCCTATCCACATGCTGCTGAGCTATGATACTTTGGTGGGTGCCATCAAACAATGGAATTTTGCTTTAATAATCAGTGGGCATGGCATCCAAGTTTTGAGGCAACACAAGAGGTGCATATCGGGCAGCCATTGCTCTAGGTGGATTTGAAACTGGCCTTGGGGATGTAGGAGGAGTCGGAACAACGATAGCAGCCGATGATGTAATTGGTGTATGAGGTGTCGAAGGAGGAGAGGAAATATGAGATGTTTGAGGTGTTGAAGGGGTTGATGGGGGAGAAGAGACAGGAGGTCTCTGATCTGATATAGTGGGCTGCACAGGAATGGTGGGAATGAAAGGAGGTTCGGTAGGAATTTCTGAACCAGATGCAATAGCAGATGAACCAAGAGTTGCAGAGGCGGATTCTAAGAACTCGGGAATGTTTGTAGCCACAATGGAAGTTTGAAGATTCAAGATGTAATCGTCAATTGATCTATTGGCCTTTTCAGTTTCAAGATCTTTGACAAACTCCGGATTTAGGACAGTAGAACCAACAGCACTTTCAGATTTAGTCTCAAACAATGACAGATCAAAATGTTCATCAAACTCAAGATCTTCAAGATATTCAAAAACAACTGGACATGAATGAGATCTGAACACGGGAATCACAGAACTTTCTTGTCGGAGAATTCTTGGGATGAGATTTGGGTTTTCATACACAGGAGGAGGATCAAGATCAGGATTGGCCCTGGTGTATCATCTGGAAGTCAGTGTGTTGAATTATTCCCAAAAATCAAATTGACATTATCAACTTGTTCAGCCTATCGAATTCTAAACTCATCATCCAGAGTCTAGAATTGCTTTATGATACTATGGTAATCGTTTAGATCAGATGTTTTAGTTTATAAACTAGACTGGAGATTAACTGAAGCAGCATTCATCTACTTTTGCTAATGCAAAGCAAGAGCATTTTGAAGGCTACCTAGCTAACTTCAGGCTCCGTCAGTAGTCTACAAAGCAAAACAATGATAACAAACTTTTCTTCCCCAGTGAGTCACCAATATGTTAGGGCCTAAATCTACCTCAGGCTGAGAAAGGCAGGACCTAGGGTAACATCAAACCACTCTTAACCTGGTAGCTAGCCCTATCAGGTCGGGAGAGGGCTCTCTCCTTGTCAATCTCAGGAAAATATGATCAATGAGGTTTGAGATGACTGATGTAAAGACTAATTTTAGGCTAGGTATATGCTTAGAGGAGTTTGATTGCATTTAATGTTGGTTTGCTCGCTCAAATGTGAAAAGCAGATTTGGGTCCGGGGAATGGAATCAGTCTTGCAGAGATTTCTGTGGGGCGAGGTAGGCAAATGGTTTAGTACTTTGAATTGAGTGAGATAGAGAGTCTTATGACTGGTGAAGAGTTGGAGAGGGCATGAAAGTCTCAGGGATCCTCTTCAAATAGTTGAAAACATAAATAACTAAGCAAACCCTAGGTAAAGCACTACAACATCAATGAATTCTACCTTTATCCTTGATTCATTTAGTTAAGCTGAAAAGAGAGAAATGATGGCATATATAAACACATGTAAACTTGAATTGCAGAAGGAAAAACAATACCAAATCAACTTGCCACAAGAATCCCACAAAATGTTGCAAACCCTGGTCTATTTCCTTACCAAACTGCAGAGATGATGTACAATAATGCTCAAAGCATTCACAAGAGTCCAACCTTTACAAATGACTGAAAAACTACTAGATATAGGCATCAAACAACTTATGCTAGGCTTTAGGGGTCGAATTCATGAGTTTAGGAGCTGTTTCAACAAGATCTAAACTAAGAACTGAAAAGTAGGCAGTGGAACATCTTGCCTCTAAAACTTAGGAAACTGATTCATTCAGTTCAAAACTACCTTTTCATGATGTATCTACCTCCATGAGTGAATTTTCTACATTTTTACATCAAATTCCATCAAATTACATCAATATTTTGACCATGAGAGAGAGAAAAGTCAAACTGAGAAAAAACTATGCGAAAAACAGAGTTTTTTGGCAAAAATGACAATTTTCCATCCTGTGCGCCGCACCACTGTCCCTGTGCGTAGCGCCTTTTTGCAGCTGATTTTGAAGGCCTTTCCATGCACCAAATTTTCTCCAAGTGTTCTTGTTGGAAATTTATGTCTGTCTACTTTCCAGAATAGGTGGAATTTCTGAATTTGGTGTCCATTTTCCCCTCCAAAAGTGAGTTCTCCCAACACTGCTTCCTGTGTGGCCAAAAAGGGGCAAAAATGGCATTTTTAGGGTGTTTTTTACCCTTTTGGAAGCTCAAAACTCGGCAAAACTTTATGGCCATTTCTGGGCATTCATAATTTTGCATGAGGAATCCAAAAATGCTGTGTTTTCCTCCAGAGGAGGTCCCTAGCAAAAGCGAGCGCTAGGTAGAAAAATCTGTGTTTTGCTCCAAAAATTTCAAAATTGACAAAAAGTGTGCCAAATTTCTTGAAATTTGGACTGAATGACCTACATCAAGTGCTATGTTGGGCTAAGGAAGCCTCAGCCAAAATCTTGAGCTTGACTTGTTCTTTCCTCTTCCTCAAAGCTTTCCTCAACTTGGCCTTTAAAGTCCTAATTCTTGCTTTGCAAACTTTGTTTCTTGCCAAATAGTGATAGGCCATGTGCCTCAACATCTTTTTCTCTTTGTTGGCCTTTTCCAAAAGCTTCTCCAAATTCATGTTTGTCCTTTCAAGCCAAGATTCACGATCAACTTCAATCTCTTGCTCCAGTGGTGTCAACTTGATTTTCCTCCTCTTGGCTGCTTGCTGGTTTTCTTTTATGTTTTGTAGCTCCATGATAGTTTGTTGGTCTTCCAATTGCTTATTCCTTTGCTCAAGATAGTTTATTATCCACTTGGCTCTTTCCAGGTTGAGAGACAAGTCATGAATGTCAGCTTACTGTTCCTGGATGATCTCCTTGAGCTTTGAGCTTTGGGAGCCCAAATCAATGTCATCATCCTGAATGAGAATGAACTCCCTCTCTTGACCTTCTGAAGGCCCCTCATCATGCAATGGTTGTTTACCTTTGTCATGTACCTGCTTTGCTGTTGAAGGAAATGAGACCCCTTCCACCCCAGGTGGAGATAGTACTCGTTTTATTGTTGCAAACAACCTCCTTGTGCGCTTTTGGTAAGTGACAAACATCGGCACACTGGTGGTTTGAGTCTCATGCACCTCTTACTGATGTGAAGGCTCTCCTGCCTCATGAAAAACTGATAGAGGCACTTGAGGGCTTGTGAAGACCTCGTGTGAAATGAAATCATCCCGTGAAACATTCAGTAAACTCAGCTGATGCAAAACCACAATCTTAATCAATGCAAAGTGATAGATGTTGTTATACTGCTGATGAGGAGGTTTCCATTGTACCAATGTGGTCATTTTCTCAATATTCTGGCATAGGAAATAGGGGATGTTCATCATCCTCACTCTAGTAAAATGCATCAATAATCTGACATGATAGGTGTATAGGCGAGAAAAATTGCCTTCACAACTGAAATATTTGATTATGAGTTTCATAAGGGGAGCATATGTGTCCTGTAGATATCTGAAAGGGAAGACCCTACTCATATGCCTCTGAAAGTCGGCCTTGATATAAGGCTCATAATGATCTCTGTCCACCAGCTATCCCTTGTTCTACTGTTCACCCACATTCGGAATGCCTGTTGCTTCAGCTATAGTCTTCGATGTCAAAGTGAATGTCACACCTGCCAAATTGACCTGGTCATTGTGAAGATGGAGCACAAAAACTCTGGCAAGCTCATGGTGGTATTTGATTCTTTCCACCATCTCACAAAACTGGTAGCAAGATTGATGTTTGAAGCATGCTACAGCAAGAGGACAAGCCAATAGCTCAGGAAGTGTAGTGGGTTCCTCCCGGATGTGTTTTCCTCCCTTGTGAGATTTCCTTGGTGCATGAATTTCTTTGGAGGAATCACTTACTGTTTCCTCATCTCTGTCATAAGATGAATCTGTCTCTATGTTTGCCATTGTTTGGGTTGAAGTGATGAGTATGAAAAGATTTTATATGAACAATAGGTGTTTGTTATTCAATTAAAGGGATTGATGAGTGGGGATTGTAAATGAGGGATTGTGATGTTGGTTGTAGGGTTTTTTGGGAGTGGCAGGGTTTGGGGAATAAGGATTAGGGTTTAGAGTTGCCAATTAGGGTTTGGGAGTAGTGGAATTAGGTATTAGGGTTTATATTTTTGGGGATAAGGGAATGAATGAGTGTGGATGAGGAAGGGGAGGGAAAATAAAATGAGGGGAGTGTAGTGAAGAGGGAAAATGAAAATGGTGCAGGGGACAACAACAAAAATTGCAACTTTGCAAACCCTAGGCAGCTTTTCAATATGACTGTGCAAGGAACTAGGGTTTTGTTTTTTACCTATTGAAACACCATGAAAACTGACTAAAACCCTTGCAATGGCAATATGAGATGCTTGACTTACTTGGAAGAACGGAGTTTGCAAGCTTGGAGCTTGGAGGAGATTTGAGTGAATTTCGGGCTCAAAAGACAGGTGCATCGCGCCCGTTACAATCTCAGTGTATTTCCTGCACTGCGTGCGCCGCGCCAGGAACCTTCACAATTTTTGCTGCAATTTCACTCCTTCGGCTCAAAAACGTCTTGGCTCTTGTTCTCTTTCACTCTTTAGACACAAATGAGCTTCTTCAACATGAAAAATGCTTTATAGATTTTAATTTTTCACTTATAAAAAACCCACTTTCTAATGTTTGTCTTTCACTTGTCTTTTAAAACTCTGTTTTGGCAGTTTGACTTGCTTTTTTGCCTTTGATGGACTAAATGCTTTGAAAATTTTGACTCTTTTGCAGGAGCTTGGCAAGGTGACCAGGGCTACATCTCGGAATTATTACATATAGGAAAAATGAAATTACATGAAATTTTGTACATAAAACATAAAAAACTATGTTTTTCCTCTTTTGCAGGAGCTTGGCAAGGTGACCAGGGCTACATCTCGGAATTATTACATATAGGAAAAATGAAATTACATGAAATTTTGTACATAAAACATAAAAAACTATGTTTTTCCTCAAAACAGGGTTTTGAGGAAAAATCAATCACTGAGCATGTGATTATTGAAATTTCTGTTGCTGAAACTTTATTTGACCTCCTCATGTGCCTGCTAACCATTATTGAGCTTTTACAAGACTTTATTGACAAAACCCTAGACCTAAAACCCTAAAAATGACTTTTGCAGATGTAAAGACAAAAAATGACTGCAAATGACCTAAATGTATGAAAATGGGCCAGTAGGTAAAGACCATGAGGGAGAATTGAGAATATGCCACTACCATCAGATGATCCATGATCCTAATGGAATGCAGCGGATCGGATGAGACACATAAAATGCAATGCAACAAGAGAATTTTGATCACTAATGGAGGGATGAAGATACCGACCCTAACATTATGCTACCCCAAATCAACACAATTATGAGTGTGATGCCATGACCCCATAGGGTTTTAGCCCACTAACTGGGGTTACTAACTTCAAACACGCACGAATATCTCTCAAACCGTGAAGAATTACGTGGTGTTCCATATATCAATGGAAACATCTCAACGAGTAGAATCCATCTAGAAGATCCTTGACTCAGAATAGAGTACGCTGTTAAGTCAAAATTCCCACGCAAGATCGAGGTAGCCCCTGGTGCTGCTTGGGTTGACATCAATGACAACCACTGATCAACACCACTCACAACTATAAAGATGGAAGTGTTGTTTCTCCTAGCCTTCCACAACCTACAAGGTTGACACTAAAACAATTGGAAGAAAAATGAGCAAAAGGTCCTTCTTACAATTGTGATAAAAAAACACTAAAGGTCACAAGTGTGCTAAGAAGAAATTAATGTACATAGTTTGGGAAGAGGTGAAAGAAAAGGGAGATGAAATATCAAAAGAAGAAGATATACACCATGAACCAACCCCAGAGAAAGAAGAAATGAATCTGGTCATAGCTTGTAATGCATTGACAGGAATTACCACTCCTCAAACTCACAAGATAGAAGTGCATATCAAGAAGAAAAAGGTAATAGTGTTGATTGATTTGGGTAGTACCCATAATTTTATTCATTGTAAGGTAGCCAAGGAATTGAATTGCTTCCTATATCTAACACCAGAGTGTCAAGTGATGGTTTCAAATGAAGAAACCATAAATTTCTCTGTAAAGTGTCATAATATCAAGTTATCCATAGGAGAATATGTATTGAATAGTCCAATGCTTTCCATTCCAATGGGTGGTGTTGATGTTATACTAGGAGTCCAATGGTTACAATCTTTGGGTACGATAGATTTTAATTTTCAAGAACTTTTCTTGAAATAAAGTTGAATTAAGGGGCATCACAGGGAAACCAGGAAAGATAATCAGCTCTAATGGCATGACAAAGTTTCTAAAAAAAGAACAACGGGACGTAATTGCACAATTGTGTTCACTAGAGGTTCAAACAGCAAAATCATCTATTTCTACAGATCTCAAAAAAATCTTGGACAATAGTTAAATACCACATCAAGCGTCAACAAAAAGTTCTCCAACTCTTAAAGGATAATGTCACTTTGGCGCAGAATCAGAGGAAACAACGAGAAGATCAACGTTGCAGCAAAAGTTTTGATGTAGGCGACTAGGTATTTTTACAGCTACAACCATACAAACAAATGTCCCTCAAGCCAGCTAAGAAGGATAATAATTTATCACCAAAGTACTATGGTCCTTACAAGGTGTTGCAAAAGATTGGTACTATGGCATACAAATTGGAGCTTCCTGCATCTTCCCAAGTGCACCCAGTTCTACATGTTTCATGTTTAAAGAGGGTTATAGGTGACAAGCTCCCAATTCACACAATATTGTCGGAACTTTACAAGGAAGGAAAAATCATATTGGAACCTGAAGCAGTCACGGAAACAAGAACCCGACAGCTACAAAATCGATCAATTTCAGAGTATCTCATCAAGTGGAAGAACTTACTCGTTGAAAATTCCACATGGGAGGACGAAAATTTTATACAAAAACATCTAAAACTACTCAAGCGTTGAGGACAACACTTTTTTTGAGAGAGAAGGACATGTTAGGTCTTTATACTACCACTGTAGCACCTTATTGTTATTAGTGCAACTCCCTTATTGTATTGTTGTGCCCATGTAGTCCCCATATTGTTATTGTTGTGCCCCATAGACGCCCACTATTGTTATTGTTGTGCCCTTACAATATTATTATGTAGGTTCTAATTATATTGTGACCCCTTAGACTCCTATATATAGAAAGGAGGTCTTGTCATTTGTATCATCCAAGAATTGTTCATTTGTATAATGTAAAGGAGGTTGCCTCCTCGAAGAGGCTGATTTTGAAGTCGTTGATCTATGTTTTCTTCTATTTTTTGAGTTGGTTTCATAACATTTAAGGTCATCCTCTACCACTTCTAACAATCCCTTGGTCCTTCAAGAGACTTGTTCCTTAGGGATTGAATCAAGCCTATGCAACCCTCCGCAAGTTTCTCTTTACGCTGCTCCAACTCTACCACTTCTAGCAAGCCTAAAGTCCTTAAGTCACTGCACTTAGGCCTCAGATTTGGTCCACTCTCATGTTGCCCTCCAACATTCCACGAACATCCAATACAATGTCCTCTCCTGGGACCTCACAATCACTAGCATCTAACAATCAACAAGAAGACATCTACAACGCACAGTTGTTGCCTCCTTTCCTTTGGATCTATGCTTCCTAGAGCACTAGTTAGGGCACACCAGCAGCCCTAAACCCTACTCCAAACATGTGCAACCCTTCCAGACTTTGTTGCCTTCTTTCGTTGCCCTTACCAACCCCCTATTCGCATTGTTATAGGCCTTGGGCACCTCAACAAGGCTCTCTACAGCTCACGAATCAGCTACAGCTAGAAAATATGCCTTGTAATAAGGGTTAGCACCCATGTTCCTCATGTGTTATGCTTGGAGAGGTTGCAGCTAAGGTAGAGGAGCCTTCCTATCCCTCTCAACCCACTCAAACAGACCTCCCAAACTTGTTGTAGCTAGAGATACACATGTGACCCAGAACAAAGAATAAACACACATTAAAATACACACGGAACAATCCCTTACCTTACCTCAGACCTATGGCCTAGCTCTGCAAGAGGATTTGCACCCAAACCTGTCCAAAACTCATCTTCTAGGCCTGTGTGCTAGCTGCCTCAGACCTTAGACACCTACAGCCTATCTCCACAAAATCCACATCAAAACAGAGAATGGATACTCCATAAAATATTTTCCTTGCTCCCTTGCTAGTTTTCCTCAGATCCACACCAATTTCAAAGGTACTTTGATGTTAGATGCACATGGGATGTGACAAATAGCCTCACACAAATCCTCTATTTATATCTTCTTCTAGGGCAACGTCTAACCCAACAAAAGGTCTCCTCAAGTCAATGTTGAATTGACTTCTCTAGACAATTAGCCCACACATAACTTCAAAAATTCATATCTCAACTTCTAGACCTTGAATTTCGATAATTTTTGTTGCCCCAGGGTGCTCTAGAGGTCCTCTATCATCTCCATTGGTCAAACCATCAATCCTCATCACGATTTCACACCCACATGCTTGGGTACAAATCCCACAGGCTTGGGTTCTTAGCCCACAAGTCACTTTTGTGTGCCAATTCCTCCAAAAACCACTTCAAAAATCCATATCTCAACTTCTAGACCTCGAATTTCGATGATTTTTGTTGCTCCAGGTTGCTCTAGAGGTCCTCCATCATCTCCATTGGTAAAACCATCAATCCTCATCACGATTTCACACCCACATGTTTGGGTTCTTAGCCCACAAATCACTTTTGTGTGCCAATTCCTCCAAAACCCACTAGCCTAGGGTTTGGAGTACCTCCCAAGCTACAAATCTCAACAAAGTCAAATAGTGTTGATGCAAACACTTTTTTCATAAAGAGGGAGTGTTAGTTTTGGGGGTTACTTCTAAAGTGTTTACATCATGCTTGGGGTGTCTCATGTGATGTGAAGTGTATGATGTATGGATGATCCTTGGTTGTATAATGATGGACATACACATTGGAGTTGGCTTGTTTATCGATTTGTATGCCTTATATTCATGTTTGTTTGGCATTCTTCCTTCGAGCATTGTAGACATATCATAGCTTGATGATTTCTTCATGTAGTGAACACATAAAGGGTAGTTGCTTGTGAAGATGACTTGCCTTATAAGAACGTTGAGCATCTTCCAAGAGGGAGTTCAACAGTGGATGGCATGAGGAGATTTGGTTGCTTCCATTAAGGCTTGTACTTTAATTGAGAACACTTGGGTCAAGGAGTCATGATGTAGGTGGGGTGGACCCAAAGGTTCACATGGCTTAGTAGGTGTCTCAAAGCTTTGGAGGCCTTTGAAGAACTTCCTTGAGGAGATTTTGTGGCACTTGAAAACTTTAGTGATACTTGTCATGCTTACCAAGGAGGAGAGAAGAAAATGTATTGTACACTTGTGGGATGCAAGTATGGGTGCTAAAAAGAACTTTTGGATGGTGATGTTAGTTTGTTGATGATATATGTTGAAGTGACCAACTCTAGTTAAGAGTGATCCCTAACTAGAAAAAAGTAGTGGTTGGCATTTTCTTAACTAAGGTTTGGAGAGCTTGACTATATAAACTTCGTGATAAAGTTGTTATGTGTACTTGTACTTCATCTCTTCTATATATGTGTGTGTGTGTGTGTGAAGTTCCCAATAGTCTAAATAGTGTACTTCGTAATTTGATTTTCAAGCATCTTCTTGATTATGTAAATTCTAGCACTTCTTCACATTTATTTGACATCACATATAGTTAAATTGATTAAGTCATTCAACACATTTTGAAGAGAAATTCACAAATCTATTGATGTTATGACATATGCTAATAAAATAATTAAAATCTATTATATCCATAAAAAATGTGCCCCAAGGGCAATAGCTTTGTGGCACTAAAGTACATTTGATTGGTACTTATTTTCTTGCATTGCCTTGTGAAATTGGGTTGAAAGTAAGTGAAATGTTGATATTGTAAACTCGTAGTTTAGATTTGGTCTTTAGGTCAAAAGTTTGCGGGAATATATCGGCAAAACTCAAGGCAAAGGTGAAATCTCTGAAAGTCGCATTTCTCAAAATTCCCATAATGGTAGAAATCACTTAACTATAGCAAGATATCAAAACCTTCCAAGTGAAAAACATGAAAATTAGTTTTAGACAAGTGGTCTCATACCATGAAGAAGGATAAAGAGAGTGGTAAAGATTTACTTTCATATGACAACTTTCTATTACAAATTCATGGATGTCTTCAGCGTAAAAAGTTAATAATCACTAGAACCCTAGCTACAAATATAATCTCCTCAATACTAACTTGGTTGAAAGATTGCAAGTCCCTGCCAAGCATATACAGAGCATAGAGGTCAAGGGTGAGTATGTTAAAATTTTAAAGTTTTGAAGATTACCATGAATATATATGCTTTGTATTCATATTTGTATGCAGTGATATGGAAATGTTGATATTATTGTTGAATATCCATGGATGGACTCATTGGGTACATTAAATAATAATGTGCAAAAAAAGTATGAAATTTTGGTACCTAAAAAGAAAAGAAAAAATCATAATTCAGCGTATCTATCTCTTACTAAACAACAAATGCCCATGGTGGCACATGTAGCTATTGGGAATCACAATTGTTGTTAAACCAAATCCCGCAGATGTTAGTCAATGATCGCATCGCCAGAGATAAGGATTCATGAGAGGCAGTTAGTCCATGTCATGAAACACACGGGAAGCGTTGGTTTATCCAATGTCCAACAATCTCCCGCCCTCACCCCAACACGAGCTAGGTGTGTATCAAACTCGTGACCTACGCTCTGATACCACTTGTTGGGAATCACATTTGTCGTTACACCCAAAACCCGCAAGTGTTAGTCAATGATTGCATCGTTAGAGACAAGGATCCACGAGAGGCAATTAGTCCATGTCGCGAAACACACATGGAGCGTTGGTTTATCCAATGTCCAACAGTAACAATGTTTGCAGGAAAACTAATCCAGTACATCGAACATATCAATGAAGAGTTCAACATTGAATCAAAAGAAGGTTTTACAAAAACCCTAAAAGGGAACCCTAGGTAGGGCATAAAAACACAAAAAAATCTACAAAGCTACATTACTCAAAAGAAGCACATGCTAGAGTTCAAAAGACCCAACAACTAAGGTAGTTGAGTATCACCATGCACGTCAAGATGAGAAACAATGGCCAAAACAAAACAAGACTAAGAGCATCGACCAACATGCCACCAAAAAAAGGCACCTGCTATAGAGGTACATGGAGGAACAAATGTAATGAGTAGAGATATCAAAATAACACAGCAGCAAGGAACCAAATGAGAAATCATAGTCGATATCAAGGTGGCAAAGAAGATGCTAAGTCCCATGTCCAAATATCCAAATGAGAAATCATAGTCGATATCGAGATGGCAAAGAAGATGCTAAGTCCCATGTCCAAATATCACCAAAATAGATGGTTGCGCATGCTTGGTATTAGTGAACTACACTAGTAAACTATATGACTTACACTGATGTTTCGAAGACAAAACATGTGAAGGGGAATGAAATGTAATGTACTTGAGAATATTTTCTGTAATGTTAAGTATCTAGGGAGCTACCCAAAGAGGATAATTAATACCCCTGAAATAAAGCCCACGAAGATATTGGTATAAACCCATTAAGTAATGCAATCTTGCTTATTCATTCAGTAAGGCTCATTAAGCATTTGATGGATAATGAATATAAAACAAAGAGGTAGTTAACATAAAACAAAGAGGTAGTTAACATAGAACCCAATGAATACTCATGAGAAAATATGTATACACATGCATATCATTAGATTGAGCATGTAAGATATTATATTGCAATACGCTTGGTTTACGGGGTGATTCCCTCCGCAAAGAATAAATTGATTTTTTTATCCTACGTTGCATATTTTTTCTATATTTTTGGTGTTGATTATTTGTATGCATAAACTTGTTGTCTTAAAGATTACAGGTTTTATCTTTTCTCTACTATGGTTCTTTACAACATGAATTGAGGGATTATCGTTATTCAAGTTTATGGTCAAATATTATAAATAGCTGATAAATGAATACACGAAACTTTTTGCTATAAACGGAAGAGGTATCTACAGACACCTTTCACAACCATGATGCAAGGGGGAATCAAGGAAACATTAAGAAAATCTGCCAATATGTTGTTTCTATGTTCATGGAGATACAGTTTCCAAATGCAGCACTGCTGACCAAAATAATAAAAGGAGGTCAACATTATCAAAGTCATTGAACCCTTCCTGTTTGACTTTGCTTTAAATGATAGGTAGACATATGCAAAGATTGCGTATGATATTAAAGACTTTTATGTACTTTATATTACAGTGATGACCGACGTAAATCCTACATTCCACGTCCAACTGTTCTCAAGGCCAACCTATGCACTGCCAAACTGCCCAAATTTAATAAAATATTGTATGAATATTAATAAAAAATAGTAATATTTAAATTATTAAAAATAAAAATAAAAACAAGCATGAGAAGCATATACATTTTTGTACACTGGTTGATCTCGTCATGTTGGAGTATTCTTATACTTGTGCCCTTTCTGGTCCACTGCAACCAATCTTGTAAGAAATTATTATGTTTCCTTCCGAAAGAAAGGATGCAGGCTAGGAGATCAATATCATTCACCAACTTTGATTATATCATAACTCGTGTGGAAGATACATCAGATTTTGCAAAATCTTGAAAATAGAAAGTATAATAATCCTGGCCAAGTGTAACATTCTATAATATGTGCATGAAACAAGTATTATTTATTTCAAATATGCTCCAAGGATGCATATTCAAAACGGTAGCTTGTAATAGACGCAAAATAATAGGTTAATGAGGGTAAGAGTGTCAAATCCGATAAGAAATTGTTAGCTAGCAACAAATTAGAACCTGGGATGGTATTTTTAATAGGCCTTGGATGCTATTTTTGTTATGCCTTCAAATACTTATTAAATTAACAGTAGATGATATTGCACGTTGACCACATTTCAAGCCCTGATGTAGGACTCAAAAGCAAAGAATATTCAGGAGAAGAGTGTTGATGCAATCCTCAAATTCCATATAAGCTGAGCAAGAAACTTGTAACGGAATAGAGTATTACATATTTTAACTGTACCGAAGTTATTAAATCCAATATAAATTTGTAACGGAACAGAGTATTACATATTTCAGCTGTAGTGAAGTTATGAAAACCAAATCCAAACAAGTGAATGCCATAAACTAATGCCAGGTAACAAGGATCCAAAATAATGTACATTGGAGACAAATCCAATTCTTAAGACCTCAACGCCATTCTTTTCTCCTCGAGGTCCTTCAATTCTTTTCGCCACATATCCAATTTAGCCAGCTTTTCTCTTTGCTCGGGATTCAATGTTCCTTCACCAGCCATAGATGCTTGTTGTGACTCTGTCAGACGAATCTGTTCACAAAATAAGCTTTGTTTTAATTCACGAACTAATCATTTATATACATTAATAGAGAGTGGAAACCATTCAGTATTCCCTGTTTGTGAATACAAAAAGGTCAATTAAAGTTCTCTAGTATAGCTCCCTAGTGTCTAGTTTGCCACAAACTTGTGCCTGATTACACCTGTGCGACATCTTATGAAATGATGTTACCAAGATGCCAATATACACATTACACCTGAGAGGTTATTAGACGGGCAAACAGAATCCTTGTATGCACCTTTAGAAAATCACAATAAAGGTCACTTCTACAAATATATGTACCTTTTTCTTCAATGCTCTAATGCGTTTATCCAGATCAATTCTATCAGGATTTGCCTCCTCTGAAGAGGCAGAAACAGAAACATCTGTGGTAACAGTTAATGAGCCCATCTGCTGAGCTACAGCCTCCACGTCCGGATCTGTATTTTCCCTATTTTCAGTTGCTAATGCTTGTCCGTTTACTGTGTTCTCGGAAGCTTGACCTTTTTCAGATGTTGATGAAGCAAGAGTAGCCTGTAGAACTCCAATTAACCAAAGTTAGCATCATTTTTTAGCAACACCATCAAAAGCAATGCAGGCCATATAATCGTTCACTCAATTAGAGCATCTGGGGACAGTTCATGAGCAAGCAAATTTTAAAACCAAAAAACTACTGTGCAGAATGTAGAAATCTTAAGTTTCTTAACACACTGCTGCTAAAATATACCCATCTGATGGGCTTACCACTCCACATTTACCTCTCAGGACACTAAGCTCTACTTTGATTCACTTAGAATGAACTTACCAAAAGGCTCAGGTTGCAATTGAACCTTTTGTGAGAAAATGGGACACGACTTCAACAAGCCTAGCAGGCCAAATAAGAATCAATTTCCTCAAATTTATTAGAATTTCGGTCCGACATAACACACCTATTTCTAGATATGGGAGACAGTTCCCTCTCGGAAGCTGACAGAGCACACATCATTAGATATTTGGGTGACTTCACAGTTGTAGATGATTGACAAAATGGGTTTCATACCTTGTACCAGAATATCTTGGTGCTGGTGCGGCTATACTGTGCCTGCATTTGGCTTTGCAATTGGCAGCAGGTGAAATCTTCTATGGAGAGCCTACCAACTCTAGGCCCTATGTAGTTGCTATTTTAGTAGAGTAAACCATACAAGCATGAAGTCATTTTATCATTTTGTAATGGTGATACATTTTTTTGTTTTAGTTTGTTCACGATGAATCAAATGTTATACCTTTGCAAAATGCTCTAGGTACTCTCCCACCAGTTGCATCCCATATAATGCAGTGTTACATCAAGTACCCAGGAAAAGGGAGCATGGAGATGCACATTATTAGAATATATCTCTATTTAGTAATGCTCAGTCTTTTAGCTGTTTCTATTTTTATTCTTTTAGCAGTTTCTTAGATGAAACTGTTTGTTCTATATTCTACATAGAAACCTGATGTTTCTATTATTGTAAATATCTTTGTATTATCATTGAGCTGTTTGCTCCAGGTTAATCAATTCATTCGATATTCTTTTACATGCGTGTTTCGCACTGTTTTATGGTATCAGAGCACAGGAATTTTTTTCGAAATAATTTTTCATAGATTGAAAAATTCAGTAGTTCATTTCGAAACTGCTCTCAGGGTCTGTAGATTTCTTGAGCTTCATTCCTTTCTAAGGTCGAGCCCTCTGTAAGCCAGGTAGCCTTCACTGAGTCTTAGCCTCGGCTTTGCTCATTGTGATAAAAGCTTACAGTCGTCAATCTCGATACAGAAAGGGATTCATTTCCTGCATTATCATTTTATGAGGATTTAAATTTGTGGCGGTGCTCAGAATCGCGAACAGTCTATTTGTTTTGAAGTCGTGTTTTGGAAGCCGTGCAGGACAGCCGACGTTTTTGAAGAATCAAGATTCGAAACAGCTGCGGGGTCTGTTCTGAGGAGGGTTCTGTTCTGAGGGGTCTGTTCTGAGGAAAGATTCGAAACTTCCGGCACTTTTCAGCGGCACCGAAACTCGACTTTGCCACACGGGAAAGTGGCATCACTCCCTTCGACACTACTTTCAATGTTAAAGCCATCACGGGTCGCAAAATCAAAATCAGAAGCGCTGTCGGACAAACGAGTGGCTGCCTCAACACAATTCGACGCACCATCCGAGCTCTGCCGTCCCTGACTGGGCCCGACAAGCCGCCCATCAAAACCCCTCCTCGATTCAGCAAAAGTTTGCCGGGACGTGACGTAGGGTCTCCACGGGACGTGATTCGGAGGTCAGCCGTAACTATAATTTGATTCCGGCACTTGATTCAGATCCGCTGTTGAGCTCTTTTGCCGCGATCCGACCGCCAAATTCGTGAGCTGCTCCTGCTGAATCGTGAAGGACGTGCAACACGGGATTAGAGCCTCCATATATTTGCTGAGAAATCAAATTTTTTTTACAGACAGAGATTCTTCATATAACGTGCCGGCAGTGTCACGTAAGTCACCATTTATTTGCTGAGAAATAAAGTGTTTTAACAGATCCGAGATTCTTCAGATAACGTGACGGCAGTGTTACATAAAGAGATCCTCCAGATCACGTGACGGCAGTTTCCAGATCATAGTGACGGCATAACGCATCTTTTCAGGGATTTTCCAGTGACGGTATTTTCAAGTGACGCCATCTTCCAGATTCACGTGGTTACGTAGCGGTTTGATTAAAAGTTTATTGTGATTTTCTTTTGAAGTGGTGGGACCAGAACAGCGTATACAGCACAGCTTGGACAGCTTCAGTTTACAATTTGTTAAGGTTATGTGTCTCGGCCCTTATTTCCTGTTTCTTTATCTCTGAAGTTTGGCATTTGTTTGCTCAAGGCTGCCTGTGAAGAATTTGTTCTGCAGCCTGTGTTAAACCGGCAGCTGTATAATCAATAAAATCACTTCAAACAGCAGTGTAAGACTTGTGAAAGAAGGGTACAGCTACAGCAGTGGAATCTGCTCTATTGCCATTTTTTTTAGACTGTGGAAATATATTTTGTGTGCTGGACTTCTGTATTGTCTTTGAGAAAATGGCCACGCTCACCAATCTGATGTTAGAAGGAAATCAAGCCTTTTACGCCTTTATGGCTAAAAGGTCTTCAGATCATGTTCCTTCTTCTGCATGGTACATTGATTCTGGTGCATCACGCCATTTCTCTCACAGGCGTGACTGGTTTATTGACTTCTCACCTTTCAGTGATTCCGTGGTATTTGGCGGAGGTGAAAAGTACACAGTAGCTGGCAGAGGTACAGTTCAAATTCAGTCTGGTGGGCGCACACTCATATTTCTGAATGTATACTATGTTCCTGGTATGGAAATTAATCTGCTGTCTGTCAGCCAGATTATGAGGAATTCTCCTCAGCTTGATGTTGTGTTCAGTGCACACAAGTGCTCTATTATTGACAGAGAGACTAGTCTAACAATTGCTGTTGGCTTAGAGGACCATGGTCTATATAGGCTACTTGACACCGGTGACTCTCCAGAAGTGGCTCTAGCAGCACGTGTCTCTCCCATCAGTACTCTTTGGCATCAGCGATATGGGCATCTAAATATGCAGTATCTCTCTCAGCTCTCCCGGGAGGGACTTGTGTCAGGATTACCTGATATTCAGACTCAGCAGTTGGGGGTATGCGGCGCCTGTCAAGCGGGAAAGCAACATCGGTCTTCATTCAAGAATGGAGAATCTTGGCGTGCATCTAAGGTACTCCAGTTACTTCACGCTGATATTTGTGGTCCTATGAATACAGCTTCTATCACTGCTTGCAAATATTTTTTACTTATTGTAGATGATTTCAGTAGAAAGATGTGGGTGTATTTTCTAAAAAATAAATCTGATGCACTTAATACCTTTCAGAAGTTTAAAACCTTAGTTGAAAAAGAGTCTAGCTGTAACATCATGACTCTTAGGACCGACAATGGGGGGGAATTTTGTTCTTCAGCTTTTGCCAATTTCTGTGATATTCATGGCATCAAACATCAGTTAACCGCACCCTACACTCCTCAGCAGAACAGTGTTGTCGAGCGCCGCAACCGCACGGTTGTTGAAATGGCTCGTTCCATGTTACAACACAGGAGTGTTCCAAACAGATTCTGGGCTGAAGCAGTATTTACTGCTGTTTACCTTCTTAACAGATCACCCACTTAGGCTGTTACAGGGAAGACTCCTGAAGAGGTTTGGTCTGGCCGTAAGCCTAAGATCAGTCATCTCAAAGTATTTGGCTCAGTTGCATATGTTTGGATTCCAGCTGCTAAGCGCTCTAAGTTGGATTCCAAAAGCCAAAAACTCATGATGACAGGGTACAGTGATCATCACAAAGCCTATAGGCTGATAGATATAGCCACTGGTCGTCTTAGCTTCAGTCGGGATGTAGTCTTTGATGAGGACAGAGGATTCTTTCAGCAATGTTCTGAGGATCAGCCTCACAGTGTTCTTCTTCCAGTCGGTCCACCTGATGGGAGGGATGATGTAGCATCAGTATTTGATAATACTCTATCTGAGCTTCCTCCAGAAGCTAACCCTCCTCTTGTTGTTCCTATTGCTCTTGAGCCTTCTCCACCTCCTTCTGATATTGGTTCCTCTGCTCCTGATATTGGTTCTTCTTCTCTTCGGCCTAAATGGTGGGCTAAAACCATAGGTGATCTCCGGGATGATGAGCTCCTTGAAGGTAGAACTTCTAGACATAAGAACAAACAACAGTCTACAGTCAATTTTGCTCTTATGGCTAACATACACAGTATTTTTGAGCCTCAAACCTATTCAGAGGCTAAGGGTACATCTGAGTGGGAACAGGCTATGGAAGCCAAATTCCAAAGTCTTCAGAAGAATCATACATGAACACTTTCTGATCTTCCTGCAGAGAAAAAACCCATAGGCTGCAAATGGGTGTATAAAGTGAAATACAAAGCTGATGGAACCATAGACAAGTATAAAGCTCGTCTTGTGGCTCGAGGGTTCTCACAGAAGGAAGGCATTGACTATGAGGAGACTTTTGCTCCTACAGCCAAGATGAGTACCATAAGGCTTGTGCTTGCCCTAGCAGCTCAGTTCAATTGGAAAGTTCATCAGATGGATGTAAAGAGCGCTTTCCTAAATGGTGATCTCCAAGAAGTCTACATGACGCAGCCTCCAGGATTCAAGGTTGCTGGTCAAGAACAGAAAGTGTGTCGGTTAGTTAAAGCAATCTATGGATTGAAACAAGCTCCTCGGGCTTGGTACATAAAAATTGATCAGTACCTGACAGATCAGGGTTTTCAGCGGAGTCCATCTGATGCAAACCTGTATATCAAGCATACTGGTGATGATATCTTGTTTGTAGTTGTCTATGTGGATGATCTTATCATTACTGGCAGCTCTGCACATTTGATCCATGGGATCAAACAAGATCTATGCAGAACTTTTGAGATGACAGACTTGGGACTTCTTCATTACTGTCTGGGGGTTGAAGTGTGACAGACTGAAAATCAGATCTTTCTTTCTCAGTCCAAGTATGCCAAAAATCTTGTGGAAAGGTTCAGAATGCAGGATTGCAAACCGGCCACGACTCCTATGGAACCAGGGCTCAAACTTTCAGCACAGTCATCCTCTCCTCTTGTGGATGAAACTTTATTCAGGCAATTAGTGGGCAGTCTCATCTATCTTACTGCTACCAGACCTGACATCAGTTTTGCGGTAAGCTACATTTCTCGCTTTATGTCAGCTCCTAAAGCTGATCATTGGATAGCAGCAAAGCGGGTGCTACGATATGTGCGTGGTACTTCTGATTATGGCCTCTTATATACTCGCAGCTCCAATCCTATTCTCAGTGGCTACACTGACTCTGACTGGGCCGGTTCGGTTGATGACCGTAAATCTACAGCTGGGTATGTGTTTAGTCTAGGATCTGGTGCTGTTACTTGGACTAGTAAGAAGCAACAGGCAGTGGCTCTCTCCTCAACAGAAGCAGAGTATCGGGGAGCAGTTAAGGCAGCCTGTGAGGCAGTTTGGCTTCGTCGTATGCTTGCAGATATGCATGTTTTTCAGACAGGGCCTACTTCTTTGTTTTGTGATAATCAGGGAGTGCTCAAACTTGCCAAGAATCCAGTCTTTCATGAACGAACAAAGCATGTGGAAACTCACTGCCACTACATTCGACAGCTGGTTGAAGACGGCTTAGTTCAGTTGCACTATGTTCCCACAACAGAGCAGCCCGCCGATATTTTCACCAAGCCTCTTGGTCCTGATAAATTTGTAAAATTTCGCGGGTCTATTGGTGTTGTAAATAGATTGAGCATTAAGGGAGGGTATTAGAATATATCTCTATTTAGTAATGCTCAGTCTTTTAGCTGTTTCTATTTTTATTCTTTTAGCAGTTTCTTAGATGAAACTGTTTGTTCTATATTCTACATAGAAACCTGATGTTTCTATTATTGTAAATATCTTTGTATTATCATTGAGCTGTTTGCTCCAGGTTAATCAATTCATTCGATATTCTTTTACATGCGTGTTTCGCACTGTTTTACACATGGGGGTACATGTGGAGACTGTTAATGTTTATAGCATCGCACTGGAAATTCCACACCTGTCTAGTGTTGGACGTGTGGAAGTCATCCAAAAAAGGTCCCTTCTATTTTGTAATTCACTTTAATTAAAGTTACTTATTAAAGTGAAAAGTCTTCTATTAGTGAGTTGATTAGTATCTAATAAAATGTAAACAATTTACATCATCGATTTAGATGTAATCTCAAACGTCAATCTCATTGAAAGACCTGGTCATCAACTCAATGTTATAAAAGAAAGACAAAGTGAAAGGAAAAGACATAAAGGCTCTGATACACGGAGAGTGTAAGAAAAACACAAGTGAGAGAGTGATAAATAAAGGACTTTCAATCACTGTGCAAGTCCAAAGGAGAAAAAAGGAAACAGTGTGAGCAGCAAAAAGAGATTGACCCAGCTCCCAGAAATTGGAGGCTATAAAACCCAACAAAAGAAAAGGGCAGCTGTGCAAATTTCTGGGACAGATTTCAGCAGCAGCAAGCTTTGGCGGGACCATACAGGCTGTATGGTGCACCAGAACAGCCATGTTTTGCTGTAAATTCTTTTTTTCTTGTTTTCTCAATGGGCTATTCTCCCAGCGTCGGAGCCCTTGTAAACTTGGAGTAATTTTAATGAAAAGCTGATATTTGAAAACCAGAATTTTCTGTGTGTATTTTGGAGATTGGCTTGTAGTTCTTGCTGACTTTATATTCCAGTTAAATTTCCAACAAGTGTATTTTATTCTATGAGCTAAAGAATTCAGTCTCAATTAATTTTTCAGTAAGGAAATCATAAGGAATTAATTTATGTAGGTTGCTGGAATAGAAAGAAAAAAAAATGTTATCATGGTAAATCGATAACTCGTTGGAGTAATATGGGCAAGGCCCAAGATCAAACCTAGTGGATGCCACTATAACACCAAGAGTATATCAAACAGCCCATAAGCTAGATATATCAAGAATTTATGACTTAGCAAGAGCCGAGAATCCGAGATTCCACGAGGGTGGGGGAGCCTACTCCTTGAGCCTTATCACAACAGGCCACCCAAATTTTAGGGAAACTCACCCGGGACAGGGAGACATCAGAGTCCCTAGCACAGAGTCCCTAGCATGGAGGGTCCATCTCTAAAATTATAAAAATTAAAATAAAATCCCAACATCATAATTTATCCCAATACAAATTCATCATTGTGCAATGGATTCTTTGCTTGCATAGATTTTTTTATTTAAATTTCTCTTTTGTTTTGGTCTGGGAGGGGTGGTTTCTAGACAAAAATTGTGGGGATATGCCCAGGCATCCCTCTTTTTTATAGTGGGGGGAGTCATTTTGCAAAATGTGTCCCACACATTGGCAAAACGTTCCACCAACCCCTGACCTTGTGGGATGTATCCCCATGGAACACCGATATAATGTTAATAGCACATATTTCCATCATATTGGAAACTTGGTCACTAATGGACATCAACAAACTTTCTTCAATTTCAACACAGTATAAAATCACTGACTGTATCCTATGCTGGGTTTATCTTAAGGTTTACCTTCCAGCAGACGTAGAAGACAACAATACACTTAAAAGACACAAGAACTTGTTGTTGCTAGATTAATTTTTCAAAGTCAGCATGGAAATTATACCCAGCCTTCTGCCAGTCATGTCAATTACAACTTGTGCAAACATACCCGACTATGCTACCTCATACTACACAAGTAAACCACTCCAAGCTATCCAATCATCTATGGCTGTTTCTGTTCAACTTGATCCATCCTGACTTGGTGTCTCCATATTATTCTTCGATTTCTCCTTCTCCATGATCTGCCATACGGTCTAATTGTCTCTCAGGACTTGGGCGTACTTCCAGCCAGCAGTCATTTTAAAAGTTCTGTTGGTTCTACCATGGTATTAAACACTATTATATTCCTTGCTCAGTTTTTCATTTTGACAAAATTCTCCACTATTTTTTCTTAGTTCAGACCAATGTTATCAAAGAACCAAACCGGTCATCGAACCAGTAGAACCCCCACACCGAGAACTAGTCGGAACCAGACCGGCACTGGTAAAAAAATCAGACCAAAAAACCGGTCAACCAAAACACAAAATATTCATGTTTTAAAGAAAAACATATATATTCATGTGCATCCATATGAATCCAAACCATTTATGCACAAATAAGAAAAAGTTATCATATGTAAGGGTGCACATAACCAAAATAACGCCAAGTACAATCCATCTTTGAACTGAAAATAGATCAACAAATAGGCCCTAGATGGCCCCTAGCACATATCATCAAAATCTTTGCCTATATTGGGATCTTTGTCATCAATGTCACCCTCTAAGCATTAAAATAAGATAGAAAATGCTTAGCATGCCAATTCAAGATTTTGTTGGAGTGATGGGTACATTTTTAGTAGGATCATAATAGAGGAGTTCAACAATCAATCCCCCTAACATCAAGGTACATAGACGGATTGGTGCTCTTGATTAAATGTTAGTTCCATACCCTCGTACATGACAAAATCCAATGGAAACATTGCAATCTCCCCAATCCTGAAATCATAAAGACCTGTTAAGTCTGCTGATTTTGAGTGTGATCTAAAATTCTACTTTCTCCATATGAAATCCAATGAGTTCAGAACCGCTGTCAAACATCCTGAGTAAATTCATAATAATGTTAAAAAGGTGATGTTCTCCTTTATCTTTCATTTTTATCCTTTTACTTTAAGAATTTGACATTACCATTAATTGCATATCATTAGTAGGGCAATATGGTCAAATACTAGGCTTCCCAGTCATAAATCATTACTCTGAAAAAAAATGTGTTCAAAGGGTCCTTGATAGCATTGTACAAAACCAGCCGGTTCGGTTTTGAACCGGCCAACAACGGTCTCGTTCACCAGTCCGAACAAGTTTTCCCCTCCAACTGATCAAACTGGCCAGTTCTGATAACATTGGTTCAGACATACTGGCCATAGAGGTGCAGATATTGATGAGAGAAGTGCCAATAAAAGATGTTTGACACGTGATACTAGATCACAAGGATACAGATTTAGATATTGATATTTGAAATGGCCAAAGAAAGATGCCTTGCAGGTTGCTTTAAGGCCATTGATAATGAAAGATGCCTTGCAGGTTGCTTTAAGGCCATTGATAATGAATGGCTTTCATCATTGTGCCTTGCGATTGTTGCATGTGTTGTGACCGATGTTTTGCCTGATGGAAATTAGTCATTTTTTCTCAAGCACCTGAGAATTTGGGATGCAGTGAAAGGAATTAGATTCCTTGAGCCATTTTCAAAAGCCAGTGGATTGGGCATGAATGTCAGCACAGTATTAGTAGCAAAGCTCTCATTTAATAGTTGTGTACTCTCCTATCCAGTGGGCACGTGACTGATGGTGGGAGGCAAGGAGTTTCACACACTTGGTCATGGTTCCAATCTCATAGGCTTCATCCAGTACCTTAACATAGCCATTGGTGCCCCTGAAGGGAGAACTTATCACACCAGAGGGTGATGATCCACATGTGCATATTATGGATGCAAGCCGACCACTACATTCTGCTTAAGGCAGATACCACTGCAGATTCGATCCACGTGGGACTTACACAGCACAGTGATGTAGCCATGGGGGCACCTAGAGGTAGGGGTTGAACTTATGGCACCTCGAGATCATGTACCACAAGTACATATTATGGTCTCCTTATGTCCTGCCAATTTTAGTCCATTGGGTGATAGTATAGTGGTTGAGACAGAGTGTCACCAAAATAATGACTGGGTTCAAACCCCAGTGAGTATAGAACTCTGATTGCGTGTATAGTTTGCCAAGTTTGATGCCCCCAAGGTAAAGTGGGCTTCACCGCAGTAATGGAGATGGAATTCGTAGCAGCCCAGGCCTCATATATCAAAAAAATATTGACCATACCAAAAAAAATTACAACTTCCATTCCAATTTTACCTTGGTATATGGTCAATTGTCCTACTTGTTAGATGAAAAATGATATTTGTTTTACCTACTTGAAGAAGTTATAAATTTTCTTCTGCTGGAACATAATCTTATTACAGAATGCTACATACTGAAAGTCTCTAGTGGACATTTTATGGACTTGTATATGATTGCGCCAATCATACAGTACTGAATCAAGATGGCCTTTACATAATGCAGTTATGGCTTATCAATTTGAAGAAACATTAGCACAAGCAATATCGCAGCAAAACTAAACACGCTTTTTATTTTCTTCCTCATAGTGTGCCATTCATGATTCTTCTCAAATGAAATTATAGCTTACCCAGCTTTATGCAGCCACACACAGGAAGACAATCAAACAAGGCACCACCACACAATTTCTAAGAAGGATATAAAGAAATAACACCTCTATGAAAAATCAGAACTCTGACATCCGAGTTTCTTTGGACAGTGACATCTAAAGTACAAAAACGTGGAATTCTGTAACCTGACTTATTGACAGATTTAAGGCGTTTTTTTATGACAACTAGAAACAATAATACTTGTCCAAGATCTGGGCTATCTTTGGCATCTGAATTTCCTGAAGTTTAAAGTAGACATGGAAGCATCAAAGTCTAATATAATGAAGCATCTAAGGATTGGGAGGAGTTTTATATGGCAAAGACAAGGAGTATACATGAGAAATCTTAACCTATAGGCTATGACAAATCCAAACTTGTGGTGTCGATATCAAAATCAGCCTCAACCACAGTCAAAAACCCCTAAACCACAGTCAAATTTCCCTAAACCACAGTAAAAAATCCGCCTTTTTCCATGTTTTGGTGGGCATGCCTAAAACCGGCCGGTTTAGGACAGAACCGGCCGGTTTGATACAAACCGGCCGGTTCTGTCCTAAACCGGCCGGTTTTCACCGGTTAGGGCTGAAAAATGGCGAAAGGCCCAGTCAAACCGGGTTTTTTGGCCGGTTCAGACCGGCAGCCTTGCTAACCGGCCGGTTTGACCGGTAACTGATTTTCAAAAACGGTTTTAAAAACTATGGTGGTACCTAGAAATGTAAAACCAATTAAGGATAGAAAATATGGAGCTATGAGTAGCATCAACTCATCGTTTGCACCATCCACAACTGTATGTGCACCCAAGGCTTGAAAAATATATCTAATATAATCATCAATAGAAGGGTTTTAAATAGTTTAGAAACACTATATGGGTGTGTTACTTGTCTTCTTTGTTACAAAAAACAATTCTCTTATAACCTTGAATCAAGCCCTCGCAATCATGGCAGTGAAACCATAAACATCTTATGACAAGATCATGCCACCATTCTTGTAGATCTGCAAGAATGCCTCCTAGTAGGTCATCCATCTAACCCATGCTTACTACAAGTCTCTAAACAATGTCTATATCCTTAGCATTGTCTAGAAAACATGAAAACATGGCCGTTAGTATATCCTTTAGCATCCTTGGATGCACTAAACATAAACCAGAACTTAAATGTCATCATATTCACATTAAATGGGTTCCACAGGTAATGGTTGTTTTGAATATTTTCTAGTCTGATATGCATTAGCCAAATATTTTTTAAACGACTCCACAAAGAAAGTACAACAAAAACAAGATTTTAGCCATCAGGTATTACAAAGACCTTGAGCTCCTTCACAGCATCATGTGGGCATGTGCTACAACCAGACACTCAATTTTCAAGGGGCTTATCTATTAAGCCCTTTTCATAGGGTCATAAGGAATCAACACCAACTGACATTTCAGCACCAGAAAGGGGGCAAATTTCAAGAACTATCCAATACAGTTAAACTAATGCTAACATCTGTTAGAGAAAATAAAATTGCCTTAAACTTTCACAAAGAAGGGAAACAGCCATCTAACTAACATGGTTTTCTCAACCTAGGAGCCATAAATTCAAAGTCCAATTCCACCAAAATATTAATCTTGGCCCAAGGATTCTACTAGGGTTTTTGGTTACAATTGAAATGGTCCTATTACAGTAAAGAAATTGGCCACCCCTCCAAATATTAAATGCTCCTCATCAAATTTTCCCAGAGGTTATTGATCGTGCTTGCAGTCCTTATGGAGTCCTCAAAAGTCTCAAGGCCAGCCAAGGGCTCCATTCCTCAGGAGGTTAATGTTGACCTCTTGTAATGCTGAACTAACTGTTATCTTTCTAAAACCCAGCAACTAATCTAAAATGAAATAAATGAACCTGAACTTTCAAAAGCATTCATCAAATATACTGAGTTTCCTAATTGAATATTGCAGAGGAAAATATATTTGAAGACAAAAGCACATAAAATATTCAACACCAGAAATTTACCCAGGAAACCCCAACAAACCTGCAAACTTGTGTGCTCTTATACTTTAGCGAAATATTCAGAAAATGATTACAAAGAGGAGGGAAGACTTCCCTTCACTGAACAAATCCCTCAACACAAACTGGTCTGTGCCATCCTCTTCCTCTCGGCCTGGTTGCCTGTGCACTGTACGGCAATCGTGCAGGTCCATACAGCCTGAAAACAGCCCCTCTGTGCAGCTGAAATCGGGCTGGCTGAAGATGAATGCTGGCTGGAAAATTCTGAGGCTGTTTGACCTCTCTTTCTTGCCCTAGTTGCGCTGAACTGAACACCCTTTTTCCCACTGAGTTGAACACACAAGTTGTCTAGTGCATAATAAGCGAAGTCTGTGCCCTTTTCCTCCTTTGAAGTTGACCTAGGCCCACCATCTCCACAAATAGCTGAGATCACTTCAATTTTTTACTATAGAAAATTAAAATTTTCCTAAGTCAAAATAATGAGATAAAGTGTAAACTGCACGTTTGGCCCACTTGTGGGTCCCCCTGCTAAATTTAGTGCACCTATAAATTTAGCTTAACCCTTCCTGTCCGTCACTGAGTTCGGGTTGGTTGACAAGCTATTCTGGAGACAACAGAAGACGAAAGAGGGCATAGGCGGAAGCAGTGAAGATCAAGGGTTCCATTTGGCACCCAGCGTCAAGGTTTTAGAGCAGCCACAGCAAGACAGGCAGCTCAGCGAGGCATCCCTAGAGTAGCAGAATTAACATAGGTCACAGTAAGCTGTTTCCTAGGTTATGAACAGTCCTGAAAGTGGTTATTGGTTCGAATTGGCTGATTAAAGTATTGTCTGTTGTGGAAATCTAAATTGCTAGTGTTGATATTGGTGGGACTGCCATTGTTATGGATGCTATACAACCAGGTCTACTGGTGTAAAAGCCCTAGGAACAATTGTTAATTGAAACTGATGTAACCTATTGATGTCTTGTGAAACTGCTGTTTGACTATATCAGTCTATTATATTCCTGTTAGGAATTGGAAGGAATATTGTGAAAATCAAATATAATTTATCTTGTAATTTAATAATACTAAGGCCAGAAAATTCCCTAGGAATATTACATGCTGAATTGTTCCATTGGTCCTCAGGAGAGAAAACAGTGAGTCTCTTGAATATAATGTTGGTCCCTAATCAAAAGTTCAACAGTCACAATTTCAATATATGGAAACAGCCCATGATTATCATATTCCAGTATGGGTGATTGTTTGAAGCAGTGTTGGACATATCGCGATAATTATCACAATATTACCCAGATTGCAGATATTATTGCCAGATATTATTGTGATAATTTGACCCAATTGAAATTATCACGATAATTTTGAAATATCGACTTGGGTTTTTGAGGGTCACTTTTGTTTTTTCTTGTGCCAAGATTGAGCTCTGAGGGCAGTGTGAGTCTTGTGACCATTTTTCATCAAACAAACAAAGGAAAATCCACAGTTTTCTTTGCCATTAACTGAGCATTTGTGAGGTGGAGATCTTCTCCAACATACCATATCCATATTTCCAGGTATGTAAAAAAAAATTTTCCTTTACTTTGTTTTTCAAGATTTAGTATAAATTTAGATATGCCTCTTCTTTCCCTTTTTAATGAGAGATTTAATGCTTATATTGCTATGACATTTTAATTGCAGCATTCTTCAAGTTTTTGTGGATTTGCATTTTGAATTTCCCCATTTGTTTTGTGTCATAGGTTCAAATTAACAACAACAACAACAACAAAAAAATCAGAACTCTACAAAATGGCAAAGCCATTGGACCAAATGCGGGAGTATGGTGAACCATGTGAGGGTGATAAGAGAACAAAGAACTTGCAAGCTATGTGGAATGGAAATGTTGGCAGAATACCTTGCCAAAATCCCAAGGCATGAAGTGGATATTTTCCCTATAGCTACCCTAGACATTGTCCTTATTGCAAAGAAGTTAATTCTTGATACTGCTAGAAAGAGTGATAGAGGGAGGAATTTTGGAATTGCATGGAAACCACAAGCTTCTCAGGGGTGAGGGAAACCTAATCCTTCACAACACCTTTTTAATGCATTATGATTATCAGATTATCACTATAGTATCTAGAAGCCTCATGATGATCATCTCATGAGATACATTTATTTTTGTTTTGATGTGATTTTGTATTATCTTGTCAGAACTTATGACTTAGGACAGATATCATATTTTAATATCAATGACTGATGTACCACTTGACATCTTATGCATTTTAGATTGCAGTTTTATTTTCATGTTTGTGTGACAGTGTATTTGTTTGATGCTGATGTGCTTTAAAAGAATAAAACATTGAAAAAAAACAGATTATTTTTCTATTTTTTTTATGTTTTGCCAATAATTTCCGATATTGCCAATAATTTAAATTTCGGACCCCCAATGACAGATTGGGGATGACAATAAATGTAACATTGGTTGGGGGTGAGATCCAAGGTTCAAATCCCCTAGAGTAACCTAGTCTACAGAGAGGACTGTCGTAGGCCCTAAAGGTATACTGGTAGTGGCCAGAATCAACCCCGTGTCATGTGAGTACGAGACCAACCAAGTTGTCGATTCCTCTAGTATGAATAAACCAAAAAAAAACATTGGTTGGGAGCATTCATAGACAAGGACAAGATAAACCCTCATGATGAGGACAATTAGGAAGTTTTTGACACAAAGAACAGAGATGTTGAGACGCTGATAAAGTTGTCCATAACAAATAATATGCTACTACAAGTGCAAGATGCGAGAGATGTTTTATGATGTGGGCAAAGCTAAGGGAAATGCATGAAACTTCCTACAAAGGTAGGGCTACTCTACTGTGGGTAGTATGAAATAGTCAACTCCCTCTTGATTCCCATCTTCTTGCAAAAGCCTTTGAACTCTTTGGAGGTATACTCTCCGCCATTGTTCAATCTAAAGACTTTTATCTTCTTCCCTATCTGGTTTTCAACCAGAGCTTTGAACTCCTAAAATTTAATGAAGACCTCATCCTTGGTCTTTAGGAAATAAATTTGTGTCTTGCAAGAGGAGTCATCAATGAAAAAAACATAGTAAATGCTTCTTATAATTGATGTTATCAACATCAGTCCACAAACATCTGAATATACTAGGTCTAGATTCATTTTAGACTTGTTCTTATTGATTGAGAAAGCAACCCTGGCATGCTTTCCAAGCATGCACCTCTACATATACCATGTTGTTCAATATTGAACTCTGGAAGACTTGTAACTATCTCCCTCAAAATGTGCAACATCTTGTGATGCAGGTGCCCCATCCTCTTGTGCCACAACTTGTACAAGTTGTCACTCCCATGCACCAAGGCTCGAATTGGTTCACCCTATAACATGAACAAATTACCTTCTCTAAAACCTAATCTATATCTAGGCTAGATTCCTTTGGTCTAATGAGGACTTCTTGGTTCTTGAACTCCATTGCAATGCCCTTATCCTCCATAATCAAAACTCAAAGCAAGTTCTTCCTGAGCCTTGGTACAACAAAACTGTCAGACCAGGCAGTAACTCCTCAAAAACAATTCATTGATATTCATTCAGGTTGGTCTTTATTATATACATGAGGGAGAGACTGTTCATTTCATCTCCCGATGACTATTCATGTTCTCTATTATTTATTTACATTAATTTCATTTATTCACCCAATCCTGATGATTAGGTGTCAACATTCCCCCCCTTAATCTGAAGAGATGTTGGTAAGTCCAAGCATCGTTCTGAATCTTTCAAGCTTTTCTCTTCCAAGCGCTCTGGTGAAGATGTTTGCAATTTGCTCATTAGTGGAACAATGGCGGAGATGGATTGTTTTGGCCTAAACATGATGTCTAATCCCGATGACTATTCATGTTCTCTATTATTTATTTACATTAATTTCACTTATTCACCCAATCCTGATGATTAGGTGTCAACATTCCCCCCTTAATCTGAAGAGATGTTGGTAAGTCCAAGCATCGTTCTAAATCTTTCAAGCTTTTCTCTTCCAAGCGCTCTGGTGAAGATGTTTGCAATTTGCTCATTAGTGGAACAATGGCGGAGATGGATTGTTTTGGCCTAAACATGATGTCTAATCAGATGATATTTAGTATTGATGTGCTTCGTTCGATCATGGAACTTTGGATTCTTGGCCAATTTTATTGCCGAGGTATTGTCAATCATGAGTGGAGTTGATTGTACTTGTTTTACCTGCAAATCTTCAAGAATTTTCCTGAGCCACACAATTTATTTTGTTGCCTCAGCTGCTGCCACATATTCTGCTTCTGTTGTGGAATCTGCTAGAACTGATTGTTTGCGTGATCTCCAGGAGACAGCTCCTGATCCAAGACTCATAGCATAACCTGAAGTAGATACCCCAATTTCTTTGTCTCCATCGAAGTCTGAATCAGAGTATCCAATCAAGCTGAAGTCATCCACCTATGTATATTTGATTCCAAAGTCTTGAGTTCCCTTCAAGTACCTTAGAACTCTTTTTGCAGTAAAACAATGTCCCTCACAAGGCTTTTGCATAAACTTGGAGAGGATTCCAAGAGCAAACGAAATGTCTAGTCTAGTATAGTTAGGTAGTTGAGACTTCCTACAAGTTGTTTATACTTTGTTGCATCCTCAAATTCTTTTCCTTCAATGGATGTGAGCTTTAAGTTTTGTTCCATTGGAGTAGTAAGAGGATTGCATTCTGTCATGCCAAACCTGTTCAACAGATCTCCAATGTACTTCTTTTGAGAAAGAAATATGGACTTCGGATGTTGAGTTACTTCAATACCAAGATAGTAATGAACATAGCCCAAATCAGTCATTTCAAAACCTTTCCTCAATTCCTTCTTTATGGATGCAATGTAGCTTTCATTGTTCCCTGTCATCAAAAGATCATCTACATATACCACAAGATATACAACTGTTTTGCCAACTTTCTTGACAAATAAAGTTGCATCATCAAGATCATAATGTTTGAAATTGAGTTTCAGAAGATGCTCAGTTAGTTTTTCATACCAGGCTCGCGGTGCTTATTTGAGGCCATACAAGGATTTCACAAGTTTGCATACTTTATGTTCATGTCCTTTAACAGAAAATCCTTCCAGCTGGGACATAAAAACATTCTCTTTTAGATCTCCATTCAAGAAAGCAATTTTTACATCCATTTGATGGACTTTCCAACCGTTCTGAGCTGCTAGGGCAAAGAGTGTCCAGATGGTAGCCCATTTTGTTGTGGGGGCAAAAGTCTCCTCATAATCGACCCCTTCCTTCTGTGCAAAACCTTTTGCCACAAGCCTGGCTTTGTGCTTGTCAAGTGAGCCATATGCTTTATACTTGTTCTTGTAGACCCACTTGCAGCCAATTGGTTTGATTCCTAATGGAGGATCAACCAGCTTCCAAGTGCCATTCTTTATCAGGGCATCATACTCCTTTTGCATCGCTTCTTTCCATTCATCATGAGAAGCAGCTTCTTTGAAGGAAGTTGGTTCGAAATCTGTAGACAAATTCAATTCACAATCATAAGAAACATCCATATCAACAGGTGAATCAGAGTCATCTACATCACCTCCATTTTGCCGGTTTGAATTTCTAGTTCCTGTCTTTCCAACCTCATCAGGATGAACACTTTCAAGTGTCTTTATCAGCCACTTTGGGGGACCTTTCTCAGATGGTCCAGGTTGCTCCGTTGATTGAGTTGGGATTGAATCAAGATTGAGTCTCCCAATTCTATCAATCACATCACTTAAAGCATCATCCGTTGTTGGAGTTTCATGCGGGGGAGAGAGTTCTTCAAAAGAAGATTCCACATGTTGATCTAGTATAGGAATCCCCCCTTCAAGATGTGGAATCTGATTATCAAATTCTTGAAATGATTTTGCATTTGCGAAACTATCCAAGCGATCAAGTTGCCGCTCAACAACATTGTCAATTTTGGATGATTCAAGATAGATTACATCTCTAGATATAACAAACTTTTTATTGACTTCATCATAGAGGCAGTATGCTTTGAAGGTGTTTGAATACCCCATGAAGTTACACTTACGACTTCTTGCACCAAGTTTGTTTTTATGTACCTTTGGTATCAAGGCATAACAGGTGGAACCAAAGACCCTGAGATGCTTTACTGAAGGAACGTGCCCATACCACATTTCATATGGAGTCTTGTTTCTAATAGCATTAGATGGGCATCTATTCTTTATATATACAGCGTATAGAACTGCATCAGCCCAAAACATCAACTTTACATTTTTGAAAACATCATCAAGCGTACCATATTTAAGATTGTTCTATTCATTCTTTCAGCTACACCGTTCTGTTGGGGATTATAAGGCACAATTGTTTGATGTTTGATCCCATGTTGGCGAAGATAGTTTTCAAATTCATTTGAAGTGTATTCTTTTCCATTATCAGTGCGAATAGAGCCAATATGAGATTGTGCATCATTTTCAATCCATGTATGAAAGTTCTTGAATGTTTGAAAAGCATCAGATTTGTTCTTCAATAAATAAACCCAACACATTCTGGTGTAGTCATCAATAAATGTCATCATATATTTATTTCCATTTGTAGAAGGAATAGGCATTCGACCACATAAATCTGAATGAATGAGTTCAAGTTTTCTATGTGCTCTTGAATGTGAATCATGAAAAGACTGTTTGCTATGCTTTCCTAGAATGCAAGAATCACATTGCTTAAGTTTCCTAGGAATTGTAGGCAAACCAACAACACCATTTTTCTTCAACAAGCGGAGGCTGTCATAGTTCAAATGTCCAAATCAAGCATGCCATAATAAACTTGATGGAAGTGTACCTTCTTCATGATGAGAATTGTATGAGAAATGTTGTGCAAGAGCAGAGGTACCTTGTAGCTTAAGAAGCCTTTCTTCTTCTATTCCCCTCATGACAAGTGAGTGATCAGATGCTTTTCTCACCTCAAGCTTGCCATCAAACATATGAATGGAGTGACCTTGCTGGCGGATGTGGACCAAGGACAGCAAGTTTCTCTTCAACTGAGAGAGATATAGAACATGATGCAGATGGAAGTCTGGAAGACCAGGCAATTTAAGTCTGATTGTGCCAAGCCCTGATGGCTTGATTTTTGATTGGTCTGCAAAGTATACTGCTCCATCAACATTATTAGTAAATTCTTCAAAAAAATCTTTTCTATGAGTCATGTGGCAAGTTGCTCCTGAATCAAACAACCAATCATTTTTCCAAGAAGCAAATGAAGCATTAAATAGATCTTCATTTACACTGATATTACATTGTGCCACGACATAATGAGCGGATTCAAGTGCTTTACCTTTGTCTGTATCATTAGTTTTACCTTTGGGTTGATTTCTTTGTTGCTCAATTTTGTCCCAAGGTAACTTGCATGTAGAGGTATCATGTGATCCATTTCTTTTGCAGCGTATGCAGTGCAAATCTGATTATTCTCCTTGAGAGTGTCCGCCCCCCCTGCCTCTGAAATATCTTCCTCTTCCTCTTCAACCACCTCTTCCTCTGGAAGAATCTTGAGCAGGATTCTTTTCTTTATGAGCAAGGCACACAGTCTTCAAAAGATTTAGGGGATGTCTTCTTTCCAAAAGCTCTCTCTTTCATCAAATTTTTTCACAAGAGAGTCAAAACTAATATCTTTGAGATTTCCATTTGCTTGCAATGACTCAAGATAATTGGAGTAAGTAAGATAAAGTGCCTTGAGAAAAGCGATAAGAGGAATATCCAATTCAACCTCACTGGCTTTGATATCATGCATTATAGATTTTACTTCGGATGCAAAAGCAAGAGGATCATTATTTTGCAATTCCAAAGTGAAGAGTTTAATCATGAGTTGAACAACTTCAAGTGCAGAATGTGAGTCATAGAGTTCTTTCACCTTTTGTAAGGCTTCGAAAGCAATTGAAAATGGCGAAAAATGGAGACTCACCTCTTCACTTACAGATGCTGCAATTAATGCATAAGCTTCGTTGTTCTTATTTTCCCAAATGGCGAGCTCTTTGTCTGAGGTAGGTTGTTCTGGCTCTTTGTCTCCATCTCCAATACACACTCCTTTCCACAACTCATTGAAAAGGAGGGTGTGTTTTATCATCTGGGACCACTCAGGATAGTTCTCCTTGCCAATGAGAACTATTCCCACAATAGATATGATTGAATGCATACTGTAAAAAAAAACTTTTGTTGCTAACAAGTCTGATAGAGGTATTAGAGCGGATATCAAAATGCGTTTGAATACCCACTGTGTTTCATTATAATACTCTATTTCAATATAGTACTAACATACCATGTCATAAAAACCATGTCAGAGAACTGGTGGTATGTGTAATATTACACCACAGTTATATTAAAAATCATTCTAGCATGGTAATATTATGGACCAATCATTAAAAAAATCCAATGTATTTGAGTTTACCAAATGAATCCCTTCAAAAAATTCCGCTGCTTCACGTGAGTGCACAGAGTTCAGAGTGGCACACCATTTCAACATTGTAGGCCATATGAGTTCATCTCCACAGCTGTTATGAGACCAACAACGCTATACTATCCTCTGTCCACATCCGTTTTAATACATCGGTGTTTTTTTTTTTTGAATGAGATAGCGTAGTATTGTGGGACAACGTAGTGGATAGGTGTGATGTCGCTGGAGGATGGCAGTATATGGGCAATAGCGCAAGGGCGCACGGTCAAAAGGGAGCACCGTTAGGTTGCAACATACCAGTCAACAGAGTATTGAACATAATGAGCCATCGCTCTCAGTTTATCAGCACACCAAGCAACGTGGAATTGAGCACAGTTAGCAGAACTGCGTGCCTGGAGCAATATTAATGAAGCAGAACTAATATATCAATGGAACGCGTATATATACCAAAACTGTATATCATGGAGTAGAACTAATATATCAATGGAACGCATACATATACCAGAACTGTATATCAATGGAACAGAACTGTATATGGAGACTGAGACAATGAGACAATATTGTATGGTATATTCAACAGCGTAAGAAACCTAGAAACTAGAGAACTAAGGTTTGAATGATAGACATAGCATGAATATACAGTTTCAGTCATGCGTGCCAAGGCTCTGGAAGATGAAGGGTTTCACCCAAAGTGACTATTCGAGCGAACAAAGAATGAATACGGTTACCCAAACCTAACCATCTTTTGGTGAGCGTTATGTAAAAACAAACTCAACGGAGCAAAGAATAATACCATGTCAGAGAATAATGGTAAATCGCAGATGGAGCAGGTCTGGCAATGGAGCGTTGTTATACCAGCGTGGAGGGAGCAGCAAAAGCTTAAGCGTTACTGAGATTATCAGGCAGAGGGAAGACCCAGATTAATGAAAAATGGCAGAAGGGAATTACAATGGCAGTTAAAAGCCAAAAATTGCGCTGGCTCTGATACCATGTCAGACCAGGCAGTAACTCCTCAAAAACAACTCGTTGATATTCATTCAGGTTGGTCTTTATTATATACATGAGGGAGAGACTGTTCATTTCATCTCCCGGTGACTTCCTATTCTCTATTGTTTATTTACATTAATTTCACTTATTCACCCAATCCTGATGACTAGGTGTCAACAAAAACATTGTCAAAATATAAAGAATCACTTGAGTCAAGCTAGAAGGGAATACACCAACTCCTCCTACTAGGTACTTAGCATTATCACCAAGATCAACTTATACTCCTACGTATGCCTTTTTAGACTAGAAAATAACTATTGCATTGATGTCATATGTCGAAACGCCCCATTGTCCACATACCATGCATCCTTTGGAATCATGTTGGTAGAAAGGCTTGTCGAACTCAAAAATGAACTTGTTCATTTAAATTTCTGCAGAGGCTACAACCTACTTCTAATGCTACTTCCATTTAACAATTATGATGCATAATGACCATGCTTATGACAAATGAAGCACTTGATTTTACTCAAGTCCTCCTGTTACCCATCATGTCAGCGAGGGTACATACAAATTTTTGCAACATAATTTCACCACCATTGTAACCCCAAGGTCACAAGTCAAAAGTATTATAAAAACCATGCGAGGCCCTATATTAGGTTTCCTAGACCTTTCTGTTTGGTCAAACCATGGTCGATCCTTTGGGTTCATCTTTAGCACATTTCATCCTGGATAAGATTGGAGGGCCTTAGGTGGGGCTTACTTGGGGACTCATGGTTCTAGGGAAGCCTGCTTTTGTATGGGTGAACATCAATGTATTGTCCAATCCAGCCCGAGTCAAGGTGCACCTATGTCGCATTGCACGGTTATGTGTTTATCAAGTCTATATGCGGCCTTAGCTTTGGTGCAATATCCCTTTCTCATACATGACAGTCAATATGCAACATTTTACATTTCTTGAGGTAATTCACATTTCCCAATGCAGGTGGTCCCAAAGTCAAAATGTTAATTTGGTCTCATATTGTTTAAGCTTGATGAGGGGGTGACATGCCACATAAAAAATTTCCAAATGGTGAAGGCAATGGCAAGTTACAATTGGTTAAAGGCAGTCAAATGGGTACTATGGGTTTGCAGGTGGCAGAATGTATTACATTAAAAGTGGTCTATAGAAGAAGAGAACCAAAAAAGTCAAGAAAAGTCGATTTTACTAAGCAAGAAAAGTCAAGCGAAGCAACCATTTGGTGAGTCAACTAGTCATTAGAAGGGTCAAGCTAGATGTTGGAGGCACCTTGGACCAAGGAAGTTAAGGCAGGGGCAACAAACTAGCCATTGTAAAGTCAAAAATTCATCTCAAATAGCACATCGAACTATTTTCCAAGAAAACGAATTGCCAAGGACCAAGATGAACTTCTAGAGAGATGTTGGATTGTGAGGTTGAGTTTCTAGGGCATACTATTCTTCATAATTTACAATTACCAGCCACAAGCAAAGAGAACGTTGCACCAATTTGGGCATTGTGGACTAATTCCACCCCTTTAGTGGGTAAACTCATGGTTGTAAATTGTAATGTAATATTTTATGAAAATTAGTAAGTCTCCAATATGCGGATGACTAGTTAAAATATATTTTTTAGAGTCCAACAAGCCGTTACCTAGCCATTAGAAAAAAAAATTATAAAAGGCTAGCTTCCCCTCTAGCAAAGGTTGTTGCTGTCTTGTGAGATCAATTTCATTAATAAAAGAGCTCCTTTGTGAACTTGAGTGATTTTCTTACATTTGTGGATTGGCTCTTATTATCTCTTTTCTTCTTGGTTCTTTGTGGTAATCATTTTAATCTAAGTTATTTTCCAGTTAGTAATATCACACAAAAGCTAGAGGATTGAGCCACTAAGGGGCTACATAGCCACGTGGAGGAGGCAAACTAGAAGAGAAATACCGCTTTGTTTCTTTGTTGCAGGTGAGTCATTCCAACGAAAATTGAACTATTCCAACAGGGAGCTTCAACCGGAAAGGAAGCTTGCATTCCACCACAACCAAACTGAAAATCGGAGAACGCCCCACTAGGAGCCACTACCAGTTGGGTCCAAAAGTGGAGTACCACAAGTCACAATTGGAGACAATTTCTCTTGCACACCAATCCTAATTCCTTGGTTAATACAATACTGACTTAGAGAAAAGTGTGTTTCACAACCCAGCTCTTAAGGTAAGTTATTGGGGCACAAGGTAACAATTTCCAAGAACCACCTCATTCAAAAACTCAAAAGAGAATTGTTTTCTATTTTAGTTTAGGACATTTTACTTGTTGGTTTTTCAAGTTTTATTTCAAAATAGCAAGTTAATTTACCTTGGATTGTTCAAATTGAAGAATATTTCAGCCAAGGTTGTGATACAGTTAATTTGTGCTACTTTTTGCACAATCTTTCACCCTCTGTATCAAGTATTCTCTCGCAGCTGTAAGCATTTTAGTGGTTGTTAACAGAAGAAATCTGCAATATTTTCAATATTCCCTGCACATACCAAGTACTTTTTGAGATCTTGCATTCAAGACTCTAGTACTAATTTACATCATTGTTTTATCAATTTAAAGTCACAATCTAAGTTTTTTCAGCTGTTTCTAATTTAATACCTATTGCCGGAAGCATAGTACCCAGTGGGATTTGATCCCAAGTTCACAGAAATATAATTTCCAGCTTGCTGGACATTGATATTTTCTGTTGTCCAGAGCTTGAAAGTGATCTCTCAAAATCTATTTCACTCTTTCCACTCATTGGGTGCTTTGGCACTCATTGGGTGGTCTATTAAAAGGAAACTGGTTTTTTCCCATGCAATTTACTGCAAATTCTGCACTTTGTAGTTACAGGGCAACAAGCAAAGTTGCTCTATAACTCCTCTAACTAGTGACCCAAACTGGAGGAAAACTTTTTATCTGGTTGGTACATTTTTTCTATATCAATTTTGTCTCCTTATATGCCATATTTAATTGGTGGTGTTTTGCTGGTTTTAGTTTTCTACTACAGATTTACATATATAAATCAGCCATACAGCCCCTTAATTAACTCCACCTCATCTGTGACACCATTTAAGGTACTCGTCTTACTTGGAGTGGTTGGGGTATTGAGAAGGAATCCTTTCTTGGCCTTTTAGAAAGAAGTTGGGCCTAAAAAAAGGTTCAGCCTGAGGTGACAGTGGGCCCTTACCTTGTGTGCGCCCATCCTAGAAAGTTGCATAGACCTTTACAACCCTGCCAATCAGATCAGTAACACCTCCTTTCCTAGCAATAGGGTTCAATCTTTCCCTTACTATTGTTGGGTCCTTTATCCTTATTTGACTGACCAAATAGAGCTAGGTCCTTATCACAACCCTTCTTGTCATCCTTTTACTCCATCCAAGTCTCCTCCTTGATACAATTATCCCACAACCTCTCAAAGTTAGGGAGGTTCACTCAAGAACAAATACCTTTGACAAATGGTTCCCATAAAGTTGGGAATCCATTTAGTGCCATGCTCACTAGCTCTTCATCTGCAACCTTCTCCCCAACTGTTGCAAGTTAATCATTAACTTGTGTTGCCTTCATAAGGTAATTGGTGAATAAGTCACGTCTAGTCATCTCTATGAATCTGAGTTTGTTCTGCAAGATCATCTTCTTATTTATGTTCTTACTCTGGTAGAGATTTACAAGGGCATTGAACATCTCCTTTGTTGTCCTCTTCTCAAATATATGAGGCCTCGGATGATCCTTTATGGCATTCAAGATCATCCGCTTAACCTTCACTTCTTGTTGTGAGTTGTCAACTGTTGTGAATTTGTAGGTAGAGTCACAAAATCCTTAACAAAATCCCAAAGATCATTCTCTTCTAGAAGTGTAACCCACACATTCTATGATAAGAAAGTTGAGGCATCATCCAATCTGTCCTCAAATCTTAGGCTAGCCAATGCCAATTCTGAGATCTACTGCACAAACTCCCAAATCTAAAAATTAGTTTTGAAACCCTCTAACTGCTAGTCATTTTTCCCTGCAATTGATTCACTGCTACAAATCCCTAAGAATCTCAATCAGAAAAATAGCTTGATACCATTTTAAAATTCCAAGCTTAGATGACTAATAACCTTAAGATCTCAATTAAACAAATAACTTTCTGAGTTTAATTAAATACAGAAATTAACTTGCTGAGAAATTAAATTTCAAACCATAGCATCAGTCACATGATAGCTGGAAATTAAATGGTGGAAGCATAAAAAAGTTTCACAAATACACAGGAATTTCTCCTTCGAAACAACTTCTCATTCCTTCCAAAAAAAATTATAAGAAAACCTCCACAATCCAGTAAAAGCAGCAGCTCCATGGTCAAAGCTGTACTGCTTGCTGAGAAAATACAAAATGCTGTACAGACTATATGATCATGTTGTACCGCCTGTATGACTGTCCATACAACTTTATGGCCTATCCATATGACTTTATGGACCTATCCAGACGACTGTACGAATGTGTACTGTGCAGCCTCTGCCTACTTCCTGAATCCCTACTCTCTCTCTCTCTCCCCCTCCCCCCTAGTCCGTCAACCTACTCAACTGTACCACTATGTCTGAACCCTCTATCTTGACCTGTCTTTATACTTTTAGTTTTAACCCTAATCTACCAAAAACCAAATCTAATTTTGAGATTGATTCTAGTCCAAGCCATAAATGCATGAAAACACTTTATTAGATTTAATAGCTAAAAATAAAACTTTTCACTTTTTTACTAAAGTGAATTACAAAATAAAATTTCTTTGCAAAAATAACTCAAACTACTTCCAGCACATCCAGTTTGAACCTGTGTGGGAGTTTTTGTCCGAGCTATACATTTCTCAAAGTCATGTCTATCAAGACTCAAAAGAGGAATGGTTGAGAGTAGTCAAGAAGAAGAGCACTTCAACCCTGCAGTCAATGATTACAAGAAATCAACATCAAAACTTATTTTAGACAACAAAGGAGATGTTCAATGCCCTTTACAAGTCCATCTCCTTTACTCGTGTTCTGAGCTATGAAATAAACACTAGGAAAAATGAAACATTGGGAGTTAGTGGAATTCCCAACCTTTTTGAGCTGGGAGTATCTCCCACATTTGGCCATTGCCATTTTTTATTGGATTGCAAAGTTGTCCAGTTCAGCCGCAACTTTTTCTAAATACGAAGCAGACTGTTATCGTGAATTAAACTACAAAGGGAAAAATGGTGGTTGGAATGCTAGATATTCACAAGGAAGAAATATGTGAGACATCTCTTGCAAGCAAACAAGATAAATTGGCTTTTGAAGAGAGAAAATCTTGAAGAAATAATGGATTTTTAAATTTGACCTATGGTGGTATCTAGGATCCAGTCACAACAGTGTTAGTTTGCTGTGCAGAATATTTTTTTGTTGTTTGTCAACAAGTTTTCCAAGAAAATTTGTATATATTTTCTCAAAAAGAAGTCAGATGCCTTCGTTGAGTTAAAAAAATTTAAAGCAACAATAAAAAGGTGTTTGGGTGCCCGGCCATGTTCTCCAAGTTGGCAGCCGGGTACCCACGTCACCTAGTGTAAATATCTCCTTTGGTTGCCCTTTGAATTGCTAAGTGGGCATTATTTTCAGTTTGTAGCAGAACCCATAAACATTACCATGCAAACTAAATGCAAAATTCAAATGAAATGCATCAAAAAAATACAATTTAAAACACACACACCTTCATATGTTTATCCCCATGCTCAGCATTTACAAAAAAATGCATAACAAGAACAAATCTACAACAATTATGTGTAAACGTATGCTCAAATCATCCATATACACAGCATTAGTGCAAAATGCAAAATTACATAATTTCATATATAGATTCACTCTTTAACCATGGGTCATAACAGCTCATGCCCACAACATTCATTCTTAAGAAGATTCATAAACCATTCCATTCACAGAATTAAACACAGCAATACAAAAATAAACATGAACAAAACAGCAACAAAGATGAATACTTATCTCAATAAGCAAATATAAGCAGTAATCAGCCACATAGGAATTACTCACAAGCCAGCCATAGATATCCAACATGGACATCAACCCCAAGACAGATTATGAAACCACATGGGCTAAAATGGACCTGGAGCCTCTATCTCCCAACTCATTCTCTGCCCAAGGCACCTCCATGACCTCTCAATCAGTCACTGTACAACATCCTCTCATCAATTATGCAACCAAGATTTGGGCATTTCCCTTGTGCATATCACCCCCCCAGGAATCCATACCAGCAAGTTTATCAGTATAGCAAGGAAGAATCAATGCCTTGACTTCTCTCTGGGAGACCTGGACAATTAAACACCCATCGGAAATTCTGTCACGGTCTCTAAATCTGTGCTCAACTACTGAATTTTGCCCCGAGTCAAACACTATCCCATCTGGTTCACAACCAGCCCACACAGCTCTCAGACACAGAATTCACAGTGAAACTTTGGAGATTTTAGACATGCACAAGTTGTAGGCTTATAAGAACATTAAAATCGCAGCCAACTGTGGCAAAAAATTACAATCTGAGAGAGAGAAAGGACAAAATTCAAAATATTACTTTATATAACCTTTGGTTTGCATGCTTATGCGTGTTTTCTCAAAAGGGTCACAAACTTTATATGGGCATGTGATCAATCGTGGTAATGTATCTCTTGATTAACATATGGAAATTGCTGAGTGTACTCAAGATACAGGAAAGAATTATTTTAATATTTTCCCTTTTGATCCCTCTTTCCACCATCTCCTCTTGTACGCTCACAGCACACCTAACCTATGCAGCCTTGGACTTGTATTATATTGCACATTCATAATGTTTTAAACATATGTCATAAACTTTTTGTGTACTGCACTGACATAACCCATGGTCCCTAGGAAATATAAACCAATGTCCAAACTTAACATCATATCCAAGCTTAACATCATAACCAATATCTAGCCAGGACTTTGCCTCGGGCTCCACACTCAGCATATAATATTGAAGTCACAAGCACATAACAGGTAAGCCTACCCAGTTTGACACCCATCAAAATTATTGTCATTACAATATGTACATAATCTGATTGAATACATAACTAGGGTAATACAAAAGGAGTCTGTTGTAAGCATTAGAACTCTCTAGACAGATAATGGAGATGAATTTTTCCTAAGGAGTTTTTTTTTATTTTTGTAAGCAAAAATGCACCCATAGGCAATTTATTGCTCCATACAGTTGATGCAGGGATACCCCTACACCTACCCACAGTATGCATGAATATGCATAAGTACAATTGTCCCAGGTGTTTAACTCCCTAAGGAGTCAAATCTTCAAACTCCAAATGGTTAAGCCCTTTATAACTGTTCCTTGTCATCGGAACTCAATCACCCCACTTAGAACCCTCTATCGGGACTATTTATTCCCTCAAAACCTTCATTAACCTTTTTAATGAAGTCCTCCATTTGTTCTTCCCTATCGGGATTTAAACCCGCAACCACAACCTTTAATTAACCCATAATTCATATATATAACACCCTTTCCCTTTAAACCATTGGTTAATATATGCAAACCACACAAAATCATACATCGGCGTTTAATTCCGTTATAGCTCAACTACAAAGGAAATCCCCGCAAAAAACATTGTTTCCGCCTTTTGTACGACTTCCACACAGATCTCGAGACGTCATCTTCGTAATCGGAACCTCACAAATCCACAGTTATTCCTCGCCCTCTATCGCATCTGATATGCGAACATATTACATAGGACTATGGAAAACTCTGCTTTATTGTATAGCCGGATCTCAAGGGTTATTCATCCGCGAATATAAATTTGTCGGGTTTGTGCTTGAGTCGCCCACTCCTCCAATAGGCCTGAACTTCGCTTGGCCCCAATTGTCGATCTCCGATTATCGACGATCGTTTTATCGGCATTCACTTTACACTGTCTATCGGCCCTCCTATCTTGCGATATGCGATCATTCCTCCACCATTCGATCAACTCCGACCAACGTTCTACATTGTATCGCCCTACCACAATCAGCGTTTGCAAAGGGTTAAGACCCGATCTATCCACGAAGTCTTCCGCCGATGTGATCAATCTCGACCGTTGATCTTTTAGATCTAACGGTTGCTGAGTCTTCTCGCGACTGTTTCCTTTAGTCTTGATTCTGCTTATCTTCAATGAACTCTGTGTTAAAAACAACTCTCGCCATGCTCTGTCTACAATTATGGGTTCTTATATAATTTCTCCAGGAAGGCTTTGGATAATTGACTGAGCATAAAACGCTCAAACACTGCTAAGGAATTAAGGATGATCACGCTATTTCAACCACTGTCATTCATAAATTCATGCATAAAACAGAGAAGGCGGCTTAGGTTCTTCCGCAGGCATACACACAGAGAAAAGCAAAGGATCCCATACAAATGGCCTATTAACACATGTACTGAAACATTTATTCCATATAACACTATATTCAGAGTCTCGCCTTCGGCTTGACTATGCAATAATAAACCCTGTTACAGTGAAATCCTCGCTTTCTCCTCTTTGCTTCTCTCGCTAAACTTCCAGCCTCTCTCCTCATCTAGCTAACCAACCACTGAATTATACAAGGAAATCACAATTTATACAAAAAATGGATTCATGACCCAATTCTGGGTCAGAACCAGAAATCTCTCAACCTCTCCTAAAATGTCTCTTCAGTTCCACTCTTTTCTAAACAACCACTAAATCAAGCTTTCAGTTTCCTCATTTTCTATTTAAACCAATTAAATCTAACAGTTTGGCCTGATCTCCACACAGGGAGGATCAATCAGCCACTATACCCCTTTTTAATCATTTTTACAATAAATAAACACTCTCATATATTTAAATAAATAAAATCAACTAAACTCTTTGTCTTTCAACCCCTTGCTAGTCACAACATGTGATCATGCTATCACATTGCTGACTAGGCCTGAATGCTCCTGCATCAGACTCCCAAAGTTGAAAGTTTCCATGGACTCCTGTTCATGAGTCTTTCTACTTCCTCTGTTGTAAACTTCATCAGATTTCATTTCCCAACTGGCTACCTGATCCCTTTCATCTGCAAGTGTATTTACTACCTCCTTTGTTTCTCTTGGTTGCCAAACTTTGTGTTGTGGATGTCTTTTTGCTCTGCATTCATAAGCATCTCCTTTGCATAATGTTTTGGTGCTGATACCATGTAAAAACACCTCCTCAAAAAACATAAATCTCTGCTTCTCTATCCACTGTTGTCCTGTCATTATACCAATAGAATTTATCTCCATCTTCATGTATTTTCTCTTGCCCTATACCTGACTATTCCTTTTGACTTTTGACTCGATCACCAGCATCTCCTTCTGTCTATAAACCAATTTCTTTATGTTGTCCTGTATATCCTTCCATCTCCCCTTGATTCATTGACTTTGACAATTTCTTATACTCATTATCTTTGTAGTTTTCATCATCCATCTATCAAATAACTTAAATAGAGTCTTTCCAATCTCAAAAGAAGATTGGGCATTGTTTAATACAAGAACATATAGCCTTTCAACTATATATTGTCCTCTGGCTGCAAATATTTTAATTATTGAGCTTGGTTCAATTTCCTCCATTCTCCTATCAAACTTAGTTGAAACTTGAACTGTTCACCCAATTTTCCAATTGCATCCTCAAGATAAACTCTTGACATTTAAGCCTTCTTTGTATTAAGAACAAAATCTGTCTGTGGACTGTACTTCCACATCTCCTGAAATCTTCTTCTTCTTCTGCAATAACTTGTTTAAGAGTTATGCCAACTCTCCTTCCTCTTTTCCAAGCTTCTAAGTCAACTCATTGCTCACTCTCATCCTCTTGTTTCCATAAGGAAAACTGACCTTCTGCAGCTCCAGAATTTACACCTTTCCTCAGATTTATTAGCACAAACATATCTCCAAGAGTAGTTTGTCTTTCATCCTGAAAACCACATTCAACAATTAATAATTCAAAGTCAGAAAATATATTACATTTTCTATCTCTGTGTTCGTTAATTCTACTCCACAAGTTTTCTGATTTGTCATCCTCTTGATGTATATATGACATGTCAAACTTGTCACATTGTCTTGTCTTGAAAAAATCTTCTTTGTCTTCACTTTGTTCTGAATGTTGTCTAAGTTCTGAATTCTGTTCTCTACTCTTCTCCTTGGCCTTCCTTCCTTTCACACTCCTTTTCATTCTTCCTGTTCCTTCCTTACAAATCTGTAAGCCACTGAGTTGTCTTTTCCATTCCTCCTTAGTTTCAATCAAAATCTGCCAATCTCTGAGTTTAGAACCTAAAGTTCTATTTGTTTCCATACAAGAAACAAAGTCACCATATACCATAGGTTTCCCATTCCACTGTTGAGTCCCTTTCACAATAGTGAAGATTACTGTCAACATCATAAATATCACCTTCCACTGTTCCCCTGGGTTGCTCACTGCATATGCATTGTTCATAAAAGCATCCTTACCTTCATCCTCTAAGATTGCCTGTCTATTTTCAGTTTGCTGTTTACACTCACCTTTACTCTTTTGGCAATTTGTACAAATAACATTGTCTTCAATTTCCAGCTATGCATCAGTGTCTACCAACCTTTCCTTGAGTGCATGCTTATCCCCTTTTCCTTTCTTCTTCATAACTTGGAATGGATTAACTGTACCTCCCTGGGTTGAATTTTCTTTATAAACCTTGGTTCTATCATTTCCCATAATACACTCTTTAGTAAGATTCCTTTCCATTAATGATCCATTATGTCCTTTCAAGACTATTTCTTGTCCATTAACTATCAATACAGGTTCATAATTTTTGACTAAAAATTGAAGAGACAATTCCATTACCTCAAGTGTTTGTACTGCATCTACACTCTTGGTTGCTCCTTCCATAAGGTTGTCTTCATACTTCTTTTCTACTTCTCCTTTTGCAATTTGCAACTTCCTTTTGTCTTCAGACTGTCTGCCATCTTTCTGCCAAGTCTTACTGGATTCATCATCTTCATCCTCCTTAGTAGTCTTCAACATTTGTCCATCTCCAGTGTCCTTGAACACATGGTCAATCAAGAATTGCTCTATTACATCCATTTCTTCTAACAGTTTCATTTCTTCAGCAACCTGCATAAACATATCCTCTAAAGGTTGTTCATCACCTGCATACATACACAAATCATTAGTTTCAAAAATTCTAGGCTCCTTTTTCTTCGATGTTTCAATTATCACATCTCTCTACTGATTCGAACTTGTCCGACAGTTCAAGAAATCATCAATGATTCCTTTCTTAGTAAGGTAAACCTCTTGCTTGTGTCTACAATAGCTATCTTCCATCTCTAACTCAGCTGCTCTGAGTTCTTCTCTTAATTTGATATACTTTCTCCTCTTTACCTGTTTCTGCAACAGCTTCCACTTTATCTTCTCTCTTTTCATAGTCCAACCATATCTTCGGTTTCCTTCACCTTTTTCTAGCAGCACTATTATGGCATCCATAATTGCCTTCAGTTCTGTAATTTCTCTGTCAAATACCTCTTGACTCATCTTCTCTCCTTTGCCTTGTTCCTTGGCATCCTCCGTTCCTCTGTTGTGGCTTCTCTCTAAACCCCTACTATGACTATCAGTAGTCATTTCCTCGTTATCTCTATGAGCTTCTCACTCACTATGAGTTTCACTAAGCCTCTGTGACAACAAGTCCTTCCTGCTGTCACTTACCTCACCAATCCCTTCTCTGGACTTGGCCTTTTGGTAAGCACTGGTTCTCTATCTCTGGAACCTCTTGAGCATTCTCTTCTGCTCTCTTTAGGCTTGTATCCTCAACTCACCTTCTCTTGAGAACACTTTAACTGTTCTCCCTGTCCAACTTTCAGCTAGAATATTTAGGTTCACTGCCACTAACACAACTCCTCTCTTTCTTTACACAGTCTGCTACTGTGTGTTGCTACTACCACTCTCTTCCCTTTATAAAAACAATTCAAATGAACCAATCATCAAAATACAACTCATACCTGTTGATCTATCTCTTTCATCTTTCATTGGCTGGACAATACACATGCTGCTTTACCTTTCGCTGTCTGCACTTCAATCCCTCTTTCAACTGAATTTCTGTTCTTGCTGAGTACATCTATATTCACTTTCTCTCCTTACAATAGTTTTGCTGTAATTTCATTGCCTGCATTCACCTACACATACCATTAAAGCTTTAAAACTTACCAAATCCTTTCTGATCCTAGCTTCCTCAAATCCCTTTTTCCACAGTCTCTCTTAAATAAGCAACTGAAGTCTTTATTGCCTGTAACATGTCAGAATTCCTCTGTGCATGACTCCTTGCGCTCCCACTTTGTCAGATCCATTACAATGCCAGTTATATATGTTGGAAAATAAAATTCAGTTCCTCAATCAATCTCCATAGAGCATTAATCTTGCTCTGATACCAAGAATGATGCAGGGATACCCCCTACAACTACCCACAGTATGCATGAATATGCATAAGTACAATTGTCCCAAGTGTTTAACTCCCTAAGGAGTCAAATCTTCAAACTCCAAATGGTTAAGCCCTTTATAATCGTTCCTTGTCATCGGAACTCAATCACCCCGCTTAAAACCCTCTATCGGGACTATTTATTCCCTCAAAACCTTCATTAACCTTTTTAATGAAGTCCTCCATTTGTTCTTCCCTATCGAGATTTAAACCCGCAACCACAACCTTTAATTAACACATAATTCACATATATAATACCCTTTCCCTTTAAACCATTGGTTAATATATGCAAACCACACAAAATCATATATCGGCGTTTAATTCCGTTATAGCTCAACTACAAAGGAAATCCCCACAAAAAACATTGTTTCCGCCTTTTGTACGACTTCCGCACAGATCTCGAGACATCATCTTCGTAATCGGAACCGCACAAATCCACAGTTATTCCTCGCCCTATCGCATCCGATATGCGAACATATTACATAGGACTATGGAAAACTCCGCTTTATTGTATCACCGGATCTCAAGGGTTATTCATCCGCGAATATAAATTTGTCGGATCTGCGCTTGAGTCACCCACTCCTCTGATAGGCCCGAACTCTGCTTGGCCCCGATCACCAATCCCCGATTATCGACGATCGTTGTATCGGCGTTCACTTTACACTGTCTATCGGCCCTCCTATCTTGCGATATGCGATCATTCCTCCGTCGTTCGATCAACTCCGATCCAATAGTCTACATTGTATCGCCCTATCGCAATCGGCGTTTGCAAAGGGTTAAGACCTGATCTATCCACGAAGATTTCCGCCGATGTGATCAATCTCAACCGTTGATCTTTTAGATCTAACGATTGCTGAGTCTTCTCACCACTGTTTCCTTTAGTCTTGATTCTGCTTATCTTCAATGAACTCTGTGTTAAAAATGACTCTCGCCATACTCTGTCTGCAATTATGGGTTCTTATATAATTTCTCTGGGAAGGCTTTGGATAATTGACTAAGCATAAAATGCTCAAACACTGCTAAGGAATTAAGGATGATCACGCTATTTCAGCCACTGTCATTCATAAATTCATGCATAAAACAGAGAAGAAGACTTAGGTTCTTCCGCAGGCATACACACAGAGAAAAGCAAAAGATCCCATACAAATGGCCTATTAACACATGTACTGAAACATTTATTCCATATAACACTATATTCAAAGTCTGGCCTTCGGCTTGACTATGCAATAATAAACCCTGTTACAATGAAATCCTCGCTTTCTCCTCTTTGCTTCTCTCGCTAAACTTCCAGCCTCTCTCCTCATCTAGCTAACCAACCATTGAATTATACAAGGAAATCAAAATTTATACAAAAAATGGATTCATGACCCAATTTTGGTTTAGAACCAGAAATCTCTCAACCTCTCCTAAAAAGTCTCTTCAGTTCCACTCTTTTCTAAACAACCACTAAATCAAGCTTTCAGTTTCCTCATTTTCTATTTAAACCAATTAAATCTAACAGTTTGGCCTGATCTCCACACAGGGAGGATCAATCAGCCACTATACCCCTTTTTAATCATTTTTACAATAAATAAACACTCTCATATATTTAAATAAATAAAATCAACTAAACTCTTTGTCTTTCAACCCCTTGCTAGTCACAACATGTGATCATGCTATCACATTGCTGACTAGGCCTGAATGCTCCTGCATCAACAGTCTCCAATGAAATGATGCTATTCAATAGCGAAACAGCACAGTGATTGAAATGGCCAAAATGTATGTTGGAGTGTAAAGTAAGGCCACGTAAATATTGGAACTTGGAAGGAAGAAATATATATTGCTTTCTATTTTGAATTTATGTCCTATAAACCAGTGGAAGAGGCCACTCTAGAAAAGTCCTAGGAGGAAAAGAAAGCTACGGGCTAGGTCAACTTAAATTTTTTGGGTCTGTTGCATATGTTCTAATTCCAGAAGAGAAGAAAATATTTGGATGCTAAATGTATGAAACTGATGTTGGTAGGTTATGGTGACCAAAATAACACCAACCAGTTGTTAGAAATGGCTACTAACAAGGTAACAATTAGCCATGATGTAATCATGACAAACGTTCAGGGAATTTTCACTCTAATTTGAAATCGGTTAATGGTGGCTGTTTGGGGACAAAATTTCAGCCAAGTTGCATGGCATGAAAGTGCAGGTTGAGAGACAGACATTAGGGGTTAGTGTAAATGAAGAGCACAGCGATGAAGAGGCTGAAAACACTTTAAGGGAAACTGATAGCAAAGCTGATTTGGAGATTGAAACAGAAAACAAGAAATCACAACGCTATTACGACACTTTGGAGGACATGCAGTTGAAGAAGCAACCTTAACCAAGAGAAGAATCACCAAGTGGAATTCAGTTGGTTAGTTGAGAACAAAAATTGATGTAAAGAGTGATGAAGACTAGCCACAAGAACTGCAGTGGAAAGAGGTTGGTCTATTTAAAGGTCATGGCAATTTCAAAAGCCCTGGTGTTTCAGCATAAGTTCATTGTGCAACCAAAATGTCAAAAAGCTTTACTCATTGGTGAAAAACACAGATTTTACATCAATGGTAGATGGGTTGAATATTTTAGCTGTCATTGATTCAAATCCAAATCATGAGTCAATAGATAATCAAATGGTTAATGGTTTGGGATAGATCATGTAAGACAATCTTGCAGTCAACTATTGTACATGATGCGTTGAGAAGACAATGGGATGTGAACCTGTGAACCATAATCTATAATGGTTGCACTACTTAAGAGGCAGGTGTACATCTTCTACAACTTGTTTGGTCCAGTTAAGTTGGTTATGTTTTGGAGCAAGTAGTATTTGTTTATTATGACAATTAAGGAAGGGCATTAGAATATATGTTATAATGATCATATCATGTACGAGGTTTTAAGTTAGGACTAATGTTTTAATAAGTCATGTTATAAAGTTATGTTGAGTTAACAGCACACAATAGGCATGTTATCAACAAAAGGTATTGTAATTGTTCCTGTAACCATAGCCCCGAGCATTAGCTCAAGCAGTCATGAACCAAAAGTGAGATCTCTACCCAAGCTGGAGAGATCACAGGTTCGGCTCTCTTGTTCCCCTCAGGCAAGGTGCTTGGAAATTAGGCAATGATGATTTACCCTAGTTACCAGTCATCAATTCTTCTATACTCAAACAATAAAGTAGTAGAAAAATATTTATCTTTGGACTCTGTTAGCATTTAAAGGAGGGAACTCAAACTGTTATCATTCTCTCAAGTTTTGAGAAATCTAATATCTTATATTATAGTCAAGAACAATATCTATCATCAAAAAATGAAAAGATAAAAGATGTTTTGTGATAGATTTATATTTGAATAATAGTCTCTCTTACAACGGAGATGTGCAATCACATAGGACTCCCATAAATAAAGTGCAAAGGATGGGCCACAAGAAATAGAATGCCCATTCATAGTAGTATTTGTACATGATATATGTTACATTGTATAAGATAAGATAATATAGCTTCATTCATGTCCGATAGAATATTACAAAAGTACGTAAAAAGGACTACTGCATCCAATGTTGGTACAGGTTGAGAATCACTAGTCATCTCCTCAAACAATGATAAAAACAGAGAGATAATAAGATCTAAGATCTAAAAGCCAGCAACAGACTAGCTGCTAAATGTCTAGCTAAAGAAAGTTTAAAAAGCTAAAAGAGAGAATAAGATAAGTTGTTGACACAACAGAAGTGCTATACACTGAAAGGCTCTTAAAATCTCAGCATTGAGAAAAAAGAGATGATGTCTTGGCACCCTAGGACAAGTGAGGAGATCAAGATGGGGAATCGTCGTCGAAGAGTTTGATAAGCACTATGAAAGGGCCAATGTGCTGGCAGATGACACCTCTAAAGAGGCAGACCATACCTCTGAGGAGTGATTGACACTGAGGATGGCCTTGTTGTAAGATCCTTGGGGGACAAGTATGAGAAAAAATTGGCCCTCCTAATAAGGCTGATCAAAAGAATATTCGTATAGAACCTTAACCACCACACTAGACCTAGTGAGTGATATCAAATATGCCGATAGGGGGAGCCCAACTCCAAGGCCCCTCGAAGTTGATGTGTCTATTGGTTACAGTGGTGTACTCCTTGTGATCCTGGAAAGACAAATCCTCTTGACATTAACAAACTTATCTTATATTAGGAATGTCTTTAAATACAAGTAACCACTTTCATAAAGGTGTTTATCCTTTCATAAAAGGATTGTTGTATGGTGTTGCTCTACCTTAAGGGCCTGTGGTTTAATGAAAAAAGGGGCATTTATATCATATTCTTGATTTAATTTATGTTGTGAATCATTTTCAGCATCAACGAACATAATATGTGATATGACAGCATCATCTTGGGCAAAAGGGGGGAAGAATTTGCCTTTCTCCTTTTTGCAGATTTTCCAATGTACAAATCAGGTCAGGACATTCCAATAAATTTCTGGAGGTTTTTGTATTGCAGATTTGGATTCCTCTCAAAAAAATACACAATTACAAAAGAACAAATCATTCAAAACAGTCTGAAAAGTAAAGATACACTAGTTTCAAATCAATTATTCTAGGGCTTTTCTATTACAGCTATCAGTATTATGGAGTGGATAACTTTTGCTGGGTTGATGGGTTGCTCAAATTGAAGGCAAACCAAAGCCAGGTGAAAGAGTGCTTCGGCAACTACAATTTAGCATGTTATATGATATGATTTTAATCAGGATAACATGCATTTTGAAACCCTAGCCACACATAGAAGCCAATTATGGTTATTATGGCTATTTCAAATCACAAGCTCGAAACCCTAGCCATACATAAAAGCTCGATTGAATTTAAGCCCCATTTTCATTTGTTTTAAAACCCTGGATTTCATACATATAGTGCAATGTTGCATTTAACATGGACATCTTAGCCCCCATGCAACCTATGTGGAAGAAGCCTATGTTGTAAGTTTTCTTGAACTTGATATGGAGTCAAAAGCACATAACAAGAACTAGTTACTTGAAGTTGAAGAAATTTCCATATACAACATTATGAAAATCCTAAAGTAGTTCGTACACAACTACTATTTCTAGACAACCAAGTACAAAAACTCCATAGAGCATGTGAAGCAATCCAAAGGTCCGAACTTTGGAGCCATATTAAGGACAATATACAAGAGACATATCTAGTTGGTAACTTGGTGTGGTTTAGATGAGGCTTGCAAGGAATGGTATATGGGCAATTGTCATTTATAGGAATGAGATTCCTAGCCCTCTTCATCAGGGAGATCTTCAGCCAAAGATTTTGGCTCCTGCACACCATGCCCCACCCTAGTATGACCAAACCAATTACCTCATACTTCCCTTTGATTTGTCAGATCAAAGCAACAAATGACAGGCATAGTTAGAAAGTGCACCAGACAACAGGATGTTGTGACCCCTGGTTTCTCCTCAACCTCCCCCTCTAGGAGGCCACCTAATCTTATCGAGAGCAATTCGGTGTTGTTGATCTATTTGTTAGCGCTTGAAATTTCACCTCAGGCTGAGAAAGGCAAACTCCAAGGCAACATCAAACCACCTAGCCTCGTAGCTAGCCCTACAGGGCAGGAGAGGGCTCTCTCCGGTATATCTCGACAAAGATCTTCAAAGGGCGGAGATAACCAATAAAGAACACTGATTTTAGGCTAGTAAACTGATAAAAGGTTTGATTTGAGATTTTTGGGATTTTGGTGGAAAATCGGGGAAAGGCAATTTTGGGTGCGGGGATTGGACACAGTTTTTGCAGGGGGTTCTTTGGGGCAAGGTAGGAGACTGTATTGATGCGTTTGAAAGAGTCAGATGGTCAAGAATGACTGGTGAGGAGCTAAGGAGAGCAAGTAAACACCTTGAGTTCTCCTTAAACAGATGAAAACATTGATATTAAGCAAACTTAAAAGCAGAGCATGGCAATCATGAATTCTACTTTAACGCTTCATTTGCCTAATTTGCAGAAGGAAAAGTAAGAAGATGATTCACATAACAAACTTACAAGTACAAAGAAAAACACACCATCAATACATGTAACCACAGGAATCCCAAAAAGGACTGCAAAACCCAGGTCTTTCTTCCTTTGCCAAAATTGCAGAGATACAAAGTGTAATACAATAGAAAGCTTTCTCCCTCAAGAGTCCAACCATGAAAATGACCAAGAAAGTACATAATATAGGCAATCTAACATTTTTCCTTGCCTCTAGGGGTCGAGCTCACTATCCTAGGAGCTGTTTCAACCAATTCTAAACTGAGCACTGAAAACTAGGCAGTCAAAACAACTTGCCTCTATAAGCTAGGAAACCAATTCATTCATTAAATTTTTGCCTATCTCATGAATGAATCTTCTAGAAGAGATAAATAAGCGTCAAAATATCATAAAATTACATCATTTACAACAAGGAAGATCAAAATCTACTCCAAAAAGTCAAATCCAATCAAAACTGCGTTTTGCTGAGCTGTAGGTGAATTTCTGTGAAAACTGCCCAACACGTCGCGCCCTGATCCTGAACGCGTCGCGCGCCTTTGGAGCTGCTTTTGAAGCACTTCCCGGTGTCCAAATGAGGCAAAAGTGGGCTTGTTGGAAAGGTCTGGATGTCTACTTTCCAATCCAAGTGGAATTTTTGAATTTGGTGTCCATTTGCCCCTCCAAAATTGCAATCTCCCAAGACTGCTTCCTGTGTGTCAAAAAGGTGGCAGAAAGTCATTTTTTGCATGTTTTTTTACCTTCTGGAGGCTCAAAACTTGGTAAAATTTCTTCGCAATTGCTGAGCAAGTGTATTTTTGCATGACAAATCCAAAAATGCTGAGTTTTCCTGAAATGGAGTTGCCCATCTTAAGGGTCGCGGGCGGCGCGCTACGCGTTGAGGGCAAAAACTTGTGTTTGGCACAAAAAATTCACAATTGACAAAATTTTCTCCAAATTTCTTGAAATTTGGGCTGGGAGTCCCCAATCAAGTACCATGCTCAGTCAAAGAGGCTTTGGCCAAAATTTGGAGTGGATCGGGCCTTTTCCGTCGTTTTAGTGCCTTGGCCAACCTCCTTGGATCTGGCGATTGTATTTTTAACATTTCTTTAAAACCATGACACATGTGCAAAAAGTGAAGGAGGTTTTTCTTCCTTGGCCTGTTGTGGACAAAAACCTCTCTCAGTTTTCCCAAATTCATCTTTGATTGCTCTGAAACATCTTTTGAGTGAAACTGATCCCGATGTGTGAAGCAAGGAATTTCGTGGAAATGAAGCGAAATGAAGGGGATAGGGGGCTTCTAAATTCTTGGGGAAAGTTTTTGGAGTGGGGAGAGATGTTATGAAGCAGGGGAAAGTGGAATCTCAGAGATTGAGCGAGGGGAAGAGGTCCAAAAGGGCAAAACACAGGCCAAACCTAGAAAATTGCCAAGTTGTAGCTAGAAACTAGGGTTTGTGCAAAAATGAGGAATTTGGGGGATCTTAGTGATGGAAAGTGTTTGATAAGGTACATGAAGGATAGGGGAAGGTGTATGAACATTTGGATACAAGTTTTGCTAATGATTTGACCATTCAAGAGAAATTAGCTTTCAAAACCTTAGGAGAGGGAAATGACCTTGCCTAGGTGCAACTGAAGCATGAACAAGATGTAAATGACTCATTAGACATTGACATGATAATGACAACCCTATGAATGATGATAGAGTCAGCTGAATAGTGACATAGATTGGCATTTGGGCAATTTTGAAAAGAGTGAAAGCAAACCCTAGACCTAATGCCTAGAGACCAAATTTTGCTTGAAAACTCTTTGAAATGACAAAATTTGACCTTGACACTCTAAGACCACTTTGTAAGAGCATATTTGATCACTGGAGGAAGGCTGGAAAGACTGACACTAACATTGGCTCCAATGGGGATGGTAGCTCCTTGGAGGTGCCAAGAATGACAGATCTCTGGAAGAGCTAGACAGTGCCTCATCCATTGGGCAATGGAGTCAAAAACTCAAGCTGAAATGCATGACTGAAAACAGATGACTTGACAACACAAATTGACTTTCACTCAACTAAAAACTGACTCAATACTTAAACACAACCGACAAACTAGAAATGATGCTCAAAGGGGAGCTTATTCATCAAAACCTACTCTAACAGTTTCATTCATCACCTGATCAAGTGAAATGAAACAACCAATGCAACCAAGTATCCCATTTGCTGTTCGAAGTCTCCGCAAGTGCTCACTTATGAACAGCAAGAGAGAACTACTGAACGGCAACTCCCATGATAACTTAGAAACAGATCCGTTGAATGATATGAATTCTCTATCCGCCTCCAAAAACACTGCATAAGGATCTTGAAGTTCATGCACACTGGAACTTAGCTCATCCAATGGATTACTTCTCTTCTCCTCATACCATGAATGCAAACTTTGATCTGAGCCTTGTGACGAGACCTCTGTTGAAAATGAGAAAGAAACCGGCTGCCGGATCAAATTCATATCAGCACATGTTTCAAGCTCACATGTAGTCAATGGAGAAAGACTTTGACTACAAACCTCATCCAAAACATCAGCTATTGGATCATGAAAAACTTGAAAAGACTGTTGTAATGTATCCATTGAAAATGTATGACATCCTTCTAGCTGTTCATCTTTTTCTTGAGAGATTTTACGAAGATTCTTCCTTATAAACTGAAATGCTTCGAAACAAAAGGGTATAGAATCTTCCTGCATCATCAAATCATGTATTTCATCTTCCAAAGCTTCATCTGTAATCTGCCCTTCAATTTCATTTGGTGGCTGCAAATCTGATGCTACAGGCTGCTCAAGAATTTTGTTATCTGTCTCATCCTCAACATTAACACTGAGAGATTGTTGATTTGTGATAGGTTGTTCATTTGAAGATTTACTATGCAATCTACCCTTCAAAAACTGAAATGATTCAAAACAAAATGGTACGGAGTCACCTTGAATCATTAAATCATGTGTGTCCACTTCCAAGTCTTCAGCTGCAACTTGACAATGAATGGCTTTCGGGGGTTGCAAATCTGAATATGAGAAGTCTTGAACAAAATTTTCATTGCTCTCAAGATGATTCAAATCAAGACTTGTTGACATTTGATTTCTTATTGCATGGTAGTTATCTCTGATAAACTGAAACGAATCAAAACAAAAAGGCAAAGAACCTCCACTTACTTCAAACTTTGTTGCACTTTCCTCATCAATGTCATAGCTGATATGCATCGGTTGATCATTGTACTCGAGCTGTTGTAAGTGAACCTCTTCCTCCTCCCACAAACTAGCTGCTGATTTGTCTGCAAGATTAGCTTCTGTTTGGAGAACATAATCATCATCATACTGATCAAACTGAGGCAAATCATCAGTATAAAACATATCATCAAGCATGCAGGTCATATCAACAGTGCTTTCTTTGCCAAGGTGATCTACAAAACAATCATTATCAGATCTATGACAACTAGGATAAGAAACAAAATGTTTTGGAGCGGCCATTTGTTCTTCTTCAATCAGCGAGCCATGGGCTTGAACATCATAATCATTCCTTGTGTTGATCTTGTCCATCATCTTTTCCACGGCACTTAACAAAATGTCAAGTTTCACCTCTAGAGATGTTGATTCGGCCGGATCTATGTTTTTCATCTTTTCTTCTTTTAACCTTGCCCGTCGGATCAGCAGATGCGACTCTACATTTATTGCACTGTTTTGCATCTCGTGAAGTGTTGCAATATCCTTTCTCTCAGCTGAAACTCCATCTCCGGATCAAAGGCACTCGGATAGTGCAAGAGAGCAGATCTAGGAGGAGGCCTTATATCAACTGGCATTGAATAATAAACTTGGTTAAATCTGGCCGAAAACTGTTGTACTGTCTCCCCTGGCAATCTTTTCAGCTGGTTATACTCTTCTACAATCAAGAAAAGGTTCTGCCCGATCATCCACCTGTCGAGAAAAACTTTGACAAACAGCTGGAAATCTGAAATGCTTGCATCAGGCAGGGTTTTGAACCAACTCTTCACTTTAGCTTGCAAAGAAAGAGCAAAAAGCCTTATACTGACATCTTCTTCATCAACTTCAAAAAGATCTAGAAAATTCTCAACATTTGGCACATGTTGCTCAGCGTTGACATCCTTACTTTCACCATCAAACCTCGGCAAGTATAGATCATAGTTTTTGGCGAAAGCATGGAGAACAGAAGGTAAAACAAGAGGTTTATACCGATCTGGAATTTTACAAGGTGTAGGGGTATGTTCAGCAGGTATAGAATTAGTCTTGGTCTCTTGAGGTTCATCAATCTGAAGATGGTCATCACAAAATTTAGAAGAAAGGTCTTGATCAAGCTCATAGGCATGCAAATCTTTGGTATTCACAATCTTCAAAGGGAAAGAATCAACTGCAGGCCTGGGATCTTTTCACAAGCATACTATACTTTGCAAAGCCTTCTTTACATTCTCAGGAAAAGAGAAGAAATAATTTAGAACAAAGAACAAAATGTCTTGGATGCAATTCCCACTTGAATACCTAATCTGTCCATATTGTCCTTTCATGTTTTTGCTGGTCAAGATCATCCTCCAGTCGAGTCTTTGGATCTGATCTCGCAAATGATTTAGAGTCACCAAGTGAATGATTTCAGCGTTTCAAGTGTCTGATCGTTGTCCACCATCAACAATCAGATCTGAACTTGATACATGTACTGGGGTAACTAACAAGTTAAATGTCACGTTTACAAGCTAGACCGGAGATTGACTGAAGCAGCGTTTATCTACTTTCGTTAATGCAAAGCAAAAGCGTTTCGAAGGTTACCTGGCATAACTTCAGGCTCCGTCTGTAACTTATAAAACAAATGACATCAACCAGCAAACCATTTGTTCTTCCCCAGTATGGTCGCCAATATGTTAGCGCTTGAAATTTCACCTCAGGCTGAGAAAGGCAAACTCCAAGGCAACATCAAACCACTTAGCCTCATAGCTAGCCCTACGGGGCAGGAGAGGGCTCTCTCCGGTATATCTCGACAAAGATCTTCAAAGGGCGGAGATAACCAATAAAGAACACTGGTTTTAGGCTAGTAAACTGATAAAAGGTTTGATTTGAGATTTTTTGGATTTTGGTGGAAAATCGGGGAAAGGCAATTTTGGGTGCGGGGATTGGACACAGTTTTTGCAGGGGGTTCTTTGGGGCAAGGTAGGAGACTGTATTGATGCCTTTGAAAGAGTCAAATGGTCAAGAATGACTGGTGAGGAGCTAAGGAGAACAAGTAAACACCTTGAGTTCTCCTTAAACAGATGAAAACATTGATATTAAGCAAACTTAAAAGCAGAGCATGGCAATCATGAATTCTACTTTAACACTTCATTTGCCTAATTTGCAGAAGGAAAAGTAAGAAGATAATTCACATAACAAACTTACAAGTACAAAGAGAAACACACCATCAATACATGTAACCACAGGAATCCCAAAAATGACTGCAAAACCCTGGTCTTTCTTCCTTTGCCAAAATTGCAGAGATACAAAGTGTAATACAATAGAAAGCTTTCTCCCTCAAGAGTCCAACCATGAAAATGACCAAGAAAGTACATAATATAGGCAATCTAACATCTTTCCTTGCCTCTAGGGGTCGAGCTCACTATCCTAGGAGCTGTTTCAACCAATTCTAAACTGAGCACTGAAAACTAGGCAGTCAAAACAACTTGCCTCTATAAGCTAGGAAACCAATTCATTCATTAAATTTTTGCCTATCTCATGAATGAATCTTCTAGAAGAGATAAATAAGTGTCAAAATATCATAAAATTACATCATTTACAATAAGGAAGATCAAAATCTACTCCAAAAAGTCAAATCCAGTCAAAACTGTGTTTTGCTGAGCTGTAGGTGAATTTTTGTGAAAACTGCCCAACACGTCGCGCCCTGATCCTGAACGCGTCGCGCGCATTTGGAGCTGCTTTTGAGGCACTTTCCGATGTCCAAATGAGGCAAAAGTGGGCTTGTTGGAAAGGTCTGGATGTCTACTTTCCAATCCAAGTGGAATTTTTGAATTTGGTGTCCATTTGCCCCTCCAAAATTGCAATCTCCCAAGACTGCTTCCTGTGTATCAAAAAGGTGGCAGAAAATCATTTTTTGCATGTTTTTTTACCTTCTGGAGGCTCAAAACTTGGTGAAATTTCTTGGCAATTGCTGAGCAAGTGTATTTTTGCATGACAAATCCAAAAATGCTGAGTTTTCCTGAAATGGAGTTGCCCATCTTAAGGGTCGCGCGCGGCGCGCTACGCGTTGAGGGCAAAAACCTGTGTTTGGCACAAAAAATTCACAATTGACAAAATTTTCTCCAAATTTCTTGAAATTTGGGCTGGGAGTCCCCAATCAAGTACCATGCTCAGTCAAAGAGGCTTTGGCCAAAATTTGGAGTGGATCGGGCCTTTTCCGTCGTTTTAGTGCCTTGGCCAACCTCCTTGGATCTGGCGATTGTATTTTTAACATTTCTTTAAAACCATGACACATGTGCAAAAAGTGAAGGAGGTTTTTCTTCCTTGGCCTATTGTGGACAAAAACCTCTCTCAGTTTTCCCAAATTCATCTTTGATTGCTCTGAAACATCTTTTGAGTGAAACTGATCCCGATGTGTGAAACAAGGAATTTCGTGGAAATGAAGCGAAATGAAGGGGATAGGGGGCTTCTATATTCTTGGGAAAGTTTTTGGAGTGGGGAGGGATGTTAGGAAGCAGGGGAAAGTGGAATCTCAGAGATTGAGCGAGGGGAAGGGGTCCAAAAGGGCAAAACACAGGCCAAACCTAGAAAATTGCCAAGTTGTAGCTAGAAACTAGGGTTTGTGCAAAAATGAGGAATTTGGGGGATCTTAGTGATGGAAAGTGTTTGATAAGGTACATGAAGGATAGGGGAAGGTGTATGAACATTTGGATACAAGTTTTGCTAATGATTTGACCATTCAAGAGAAATTAGCTTTCAAAACCCTAGGAGAGGGAAATAACCTTGCCTAGGTGCAACTGAAGCATGAACAAGATGTAAAATGACTCATTAGACATTGACATGATAATGACAACCCTATGAATGATGATAGACTCAGCTGAATAGTGACATAGATTGGCATTTGGGCAATTTTGAAAAGAGTGAAAGCAAACCCTAGACCTAATGCCTAGTGACCAAATTTTGCTTGAAAACTCTTTGAAATGACAAAATTTGACCTTGACACTCTGAGACCACTTTGTAAGAGCATATTTGATCATTGGAGGAAGGCTGAAAAGACCGACACTAACATTGGCTCCAATGGGGATGGTAGCTCCTTGGAGGTGCCAAGAACGACAGATCTCTGGAAGAGCTAGACAGTGCCTCATCCATTGGGCAATGGAGTCAAAAACTCAAGCTGAAATGCATGACTGAAAATTGATGACTTGACAACACAAATTGACTTTCATTCAACTAAAAACTGACTCCATACTTAAACACAACCGACAAACTAGAAATGATGCTCAAAGGGGAGCTTATTCATCAAAACCTATTCTAACAGTTTCATTCATCACCTGATCAAGTGAAATGAAACAACTAGTGCAACCAAGTAAGTATCCCATTTGTTGTTCGAAGTCTCCGCAAGTGCTCACTTATGAACAGCAAGAGAGAACCACTGAACGGCAACTCCCATGATAACTTAGGAACAGATCCGTTGAATGATATGAATTCTCTATCCGCCTCCAAAAACACTGCATAAGGATCTTGAAGTTCATGCACACTGGAACTTAGCTCATCCAATGGATTACTTCTCTTCTCCTCATACCATGAATGCAAACTTTGATCTGAGCCTTGTGACGAGACCTCTGTTGAAAATGAGAAAGAAACCGACTGCCGGATCAAATTCATATCAGCACATGTTTCAAGCTCACATGTAGTCAATGGAGAAAGACTTTCACTGCAAACCTCATCCAAAACATCAGCTATTGGATCATGAAAAACTTGAAAAGACTGTTGTAATGTATCCATTGAAAATGTATGACATCCTTCTAGCTGTTCATCTTTTTCTTGAGAGATTTTACGAAGATTCTTCCTTATAAACTGAAATGCTTCGAAACAAAAGGGTATAGAATCTTCCTGCATCATCAAATCATGTATTTCATCTTCCAAAGCTTCATCTGTAATCTGCCCTTCAATTTCATTTGGTGGCTGCAAATCTGATGCTACAGGCTGCTCAAGAATTTTGTTATCTGTCTCATCCTCAACATTAACACTGAGAGATTGCTGATTTGTGATAGGTTGTTCATTTGAAGATTTACTATGCAATCTACCCTTCAAAAACTGAAATGATTCAAAACAAAATGGTACGGAGTCACCTTGAATCATTAAATCATGTGTATCCACTTCCAAGTCTTCAGCTGCAACTTGACAATGAATGGCTTTCGGGAGTTGCAAATCTGAATATGAGAAGTCTTGAACAAAATTTTCATTGCTCTCAAGATGATTCAAATCAAGACTTGTTGACATTTGATTTCTGATTGCATGGTAGTTATCTCTGATAAACTTAAATGAATCAAAACAAAAAGGCAAAGAACCTCCACTTACTTCAAACTTTGCTGCACTTTCCTCATCAATGTCATCGCTGATATGCATCGGTTGATCATTGTACTCGAGCTGTTGTAAGTGAACCTCTTCCTCCTCCCACAAACTAGCTGTTGATTTGTCTGCAAGATTAGCTTCTGTTTGGAGAACATAATCATCATCATACTGATCAAACTGAGGCAAATCATCAGTATAAAACATATCATCAAGCATGCAGGTCATATCAACAGTGCTTTCTTTGCCAAGGTGATCTACAAAACAATCATTATCAGATCTATGACAACTAGGATAAGAAACAAAATGTTTTGGAGCGGCCATTTGTTCTTCTTCAATCAGCGAGCCATGGGCTTGAACATCATAATCATTCCTTGTGTTGATCTTGTCCATCATCTTTTCCACGGCACTTACCAAAATGTCAAGTTTCACCTCTAGAGATGTTGATTCGGCCGAATCTATGTTTTTCATCTTTTCTTCTTTTAACCTTGCCCGTCGGATCAGCAGATGCGACTCTACATTTATTGCACTGTTTTGCATCTCGTGAAGTGTTGCAATATCCCTTTCTCTCAGCTGAAACTCCATCTCCGGATCAAAGGCACCCGAATAGTGCAAGAGAGCAGATCTAGGAGGAGGCCTTATATCAACTGGCATTGAATAATAAACTTGGTTAAATCTGGCCGAAAACTGTTGTACTGTCTCCCCTGGCAATCTTTTCAGCTGGTTATACTCTTCTACAATCAAGAAAAGGTTATGCCCGATCATCCACCTGTCGAGAAAAACTTTGACAAACTGCTAGAAATCTGAAATGCTTGCATCAGGCAGGGTTTTGAACCAACTCTTCACTTTAGCTTGCAAAGAAAGAGCAAAAAGCCTTATACTGACATCTTCTTCATCAACTTCAAAAAGATCTAGAAAATTCTCAACATTCTGCACATGTTTCTCAGCGTTGACATCCTTACTTTCACCATCAAACCTCGGCAAGTATAGATCATAGTTTTTGGGGAAAGCATGGAGAACAGAAGGTAAAACAAGAGGTTTATACCGATCTGGAATTTTACAAGGTGTAGGGGTATGTTCAGCAGGTATAGAATTAGTCTTGGTCTCTTGAGGTTCATCAATCTGAAGATGGTCATCACAAAATTTAGAAGAAAGGTCTTGATCAAGCTCAAAGGCATGCAAATCTTTGGTATTCACAATCTTCAAAGGGAAAGAATCAACTGCAGGCCTGGGATCTTTTCTCAAGCATACTATACTTTGCAAAGCCTTCTTTACATTCTCAGGAAAAGAGAAGAAATAATTTAGAACAAAGAACAAAATGTCTTGGATGCAATTCCCACTTGAATACCTGATCTGTCCATATTGTCCTTTCATGTTTTTGCTGGTCAGGATCATCCTCCAGTCGAGTCTTTGGATCTGATCTCGCAAATGATTTAGAGTCACCAGGTGAATGATTTCAGCGTTTCAAGTGTCTGATCGTTGTCCACCATCAACAATCAGATCTGAACTTGATACATGTACTGGGGTAACTAACAAGTTAAATGTCACGTTTACAAGCTAGACCGGAGATTGACTGAAGCAGCGTTTATCTACTTTCGCTAATGCAAAGCAAAAGCGTTTCGAAGGTTACCTGGCATAACTTCAGGCTCTGTCTGTAGCTTATAAAACAAATGACATCAACCAGCAAACCATTTGTTCTTCCCCAGTATGGTCGCCAATATGTTAGCGCTTGAAATTTCACCTCAGGCTAAGAAAGGCAAACTCCAAGGCAACATCAAACCACTTAGCCTCGTAGCTAGCCCTACGGGGCAGGAGAGGGCTCTCTCCGGTATATCTCGACAAAGATCTTCAAAGGGCGGAGATAACCAATAAAGAACACTGATTTTAGGCTAGTAAACTGATAAAAGGTTTGATTTGAGATTTTTGGGATTTTGGTGGAAAATCGACGAAAGGCAATTTTGGGTGCGGGGATTGAACACACTTTTTGCAGGGGGTTCTTTGGAGCAAGGTAGGAGACTGTATTGATGCCTTTGAAAGAGTCAGATGGTCAAGAATGACTGGTGAGGAGCTAAGGAGAGCAAGTAAACACCTTGAGTTCTCCTTAAACAGATGAAAACATTGATATTAAGCAAACTTAAAAGCAGAGCATGGCAATCGTGAATTCTACTTTAACACTTCATTTGCCTAATTTGCAGAAGGAAAAGTAAGAAGATGATTCACATAACAAACTTACAAGTACAAAGAGAAACGCACCATCAATACATGTAACCACAGGAATCCCAAAAAGGACTGCAAAACCCTGGTCTTTCTTCCTTTGCCAAAATTGCAGAGATACAAAGTGTAATACAATAGAAAGCTTTCTCCCTCAAGAGTCCAACCATGAAAATGACCAAGAAAGTACATAATATAGGCAATCTAACATCTTTCCTTGCCTTTAGGGGTCGAGCTCACTATCCTAGGAGCTGTTTCAACCAATTCTAAACTGAGCACTGAAAACTAGGCAGTCAAAACAACTTTGCCTCTATAAGCTAGGAAACCAATTCATTCATTAAATTTTTGCCTATCTCATGAATGAATCTTCTAGAAGAGATAAATAAGTGTCAAAATATCATAAAATTACATCATTTACAACAAGGAAGATCAAAATCTACTCCAAAAAGTCAAATCCAGTCAAAACTGCGTTTTGCTGAGCTGTAGGTGAATTTCTGTGAAAACTGCCCAACACGTCGCGCCTTGATCCTGAACGCGTCGCGCGCCTTTGGAGTTGCTTTTGAGGCACTTCACGGTGTCCAAATGAGGCAAAAGTGGGCTTGTTGGAAAGGTCTGGATGTCTACTTTCCAATCCAAGTGGAATTTTTGAATTTGGTGTCCATTTGCCCCTCCAAAATTGCAATCTCCCAAAACTGCTTCCTGTGTGTCAAAAAGGTGGCAGAAAGTCATTTTTTGCATGTTTTTTTACCTTCTGGAGGCTCAAAACTTGGTGAAATTTCTTGGCAATTGCTGAGCAAGTGTATTTTTGCATGACAAATCCAAAAATGCTGAGTTTTCCTGAAATGGAGTTGCCCATCTTAAGGGTCACGCGCGGCGCGCTACGTGTTGAGGGCAAAACCCTGTGTTTGGCACAAAAAATTCACAATTGACAAAATTTTCTCCAAATTTCTTGAAATTTGGGTTGGGAGTCCCCAATCAAGTACCATGCTCAGTCAAAGAGGCTTTGGCCAAAATTTGGAGTGGATCGGGCCTTTTCCGTCGTTTTAGTGCCTTGGCCAACCTCCTTGGATCTGGCGATTGTATTTTTAACATTTCTTTAAAACCATGACACCTGTGCAAAAAGTGAAGGAGGTTTTTCTTCCTTGGCCTGTTGTGGACAAAAACCTCTCTCAGTTTTCCCAAATTCATCTTTGATTGCTCTGAAACATCTTTTGAGTGAAACTGATCCCGATGTGTGAAACAAGGAATTTCGTGGAAATGAAGCGAAATGAAGGGGATAGGGGGCTTCTAAATTCTTGGGGAAATTTTTGGGAGTGGGGAGGGATGTTAGGAAGCAGGGGAAAGTGGAATCTCATAGATTGAGCGAGGGGAAGGGGTCCAAAAGGGCAAAACACAGGCCAAACCTAGAAAATTGCCAAGTTGTAGCTAGAAACTAGGGTTTGTGCAAAAATGAGGAATTTGGGGGATCTCAGTGATGGAAAGTGTTTGATAAGGTATATGAAGGATAGGGGAAGGTGTATGAACATCTGGATACAAGTTTTGCTAATGATTTGACCATTCAAGAGAAATTAGCTTTCAAAACCCTAGGAGAGGGAAATGACCTTGCCTAGGTGCAACTGAAGCATGAACAAGATGTAAAATGACTCATTAGACATTGACATGATAATGACAACCCTATGAATGATGATAGACTCAGCTGAATAGTGACATAGATTGGCATTTGGGCAATTTTGAAAAGAGTGAAAGCAAACCCTAGACCTAATGCCTAGTGACCAAATTTTGCTTGAAAACTCTTTGAAATGACAAAATTTGACCTTGACACTCTGAGACCACTTTGTAAGAGTATATTTGATCACTGGAGGAAGGCTGGAAAGACTGACACTAACATTGTTACTTGAAGTTGAAGAAATTTCCATATACAACATTATGAAAATTCTAAAGTAGTTCGTACACAACTACTATTTCTAGACAACCAAGTATAAAAACTCCATAGAGCATGTGAAGCAATCCAAAGGTCCGAACTTTGGAGCCATATTAAGGACAGTATACAAGAGACATATCTAGTTGGTAACTTGGTGTGGTTTAGATGAGGCTTCCAAGGAATGGTATATGGGCAATTGTCATTTATAGGAATGAGATTCCTAGCCCTCTTCATCAGGGAGATCTTCAGCCAAAGATTTTGGCCCCTGCACACCATGCCCCACCCTAGTATGACCAAACCAATTACCTCATACTTCCCTTTGATTTGTCAGATCAAAGCAACAAATGACAGGCATAGTTACAAAGTGCACCAGACAACAGGATGTTGTGACCCCTGGTTTCTCCTCAACCTCCCCCTCTAGGAGGCCACCTAATCTTATCGAGAGCAATTCGGTGTTGTTGATCTATTCATTGGGCCACACATCCTCAGAGCATTAGAGAGATCAACTCCAGATGGATTTAGAGTAGAGCACCTCCAACCCATCAAAATACTTCCCAGATACAAAGGAGAAACCAAAGATCCATTCGAAGTTTCCTTCTTTCGACCTCATATGCTAGAATATCCCTTGCTCATACATCCAGCTCAAGATCATACATTCATGCTCCCCGATGATCCCAATAGACTTTGACAACGAGCAAGCACCCAAACTGCCCTCCTTACCCTCGGCCATCAAACTCGGGTGACCTTGACATCATTGGCCTCATCATTTGATCTCTCTCTCTCTTAAGAGGTTCTTGGGTTGGGTTGTCCATATTTCCAATCTTGGACAACTCACTTAATATTTTGTATCACTATAACTTTGTCATGGTTTTATACCGATGTTTTGATGTTATACTTATGCAGTTTTCTTTATTTGTATTATTTTTGACATTTTCTATGAGATGCACTTGCACTCCCAAATTGTATTCATATCGGTTGTATTCTTAAGTCCCATAGACCTACTTTTGTAATCATTCATTGGACATTAATAAGATTATCTTATCTTATCTTTCAACCTTCTCTTTAATGAATCTACTCCTTTAGATGAAGCTAAAATCATTGAGGACAATCATGAGCTAGTTGTGATTACAATTTTCAGCTTAAAAAATCTTCGATAGTGGTGTTCCTTCCAAATCCACAACCCATTTTTGCAGCTATATTATGGATCCACATGACCATGGTGAGCATTTTGCACACGTCACTCAACCATTTATCAATATTGTTAAGGGCAACACTTCTCAAAGGGGATGGAGTGGTGGGATCCTCCCTATTGTTGTAGTGGGGGTCGAAAGGCCTATTAGAGTTAATAAATAGTATAGGTATGGCAGCCATTTAATTGGATGTGAACTAGATCCACCACGTTAGTTATTATTAATCAAGGCCCATTAGGTAGTTATCATATAATAAATGTAATACAACCCTTTCATTAAGCTAAAGGCTAATAGTGGCTAGAATGGGGTCCTCTTTATGAGATGTCAAGTATTGTGATTGTATGGAGCATTGGCTCATTGAGAGGTGGCCCCCTCGAAGAGGTAAGTAAACATGAGTTTATGCTTCCATAAGATTAACCAAAAATTCTAGATAAGAAATATTTCTTATCTTGAATTTTTGGTTAGTCTTCTTATTGAACTTGCTTATAACAATATGTGTCAATATATTCTTCAAAAGATAAGATAAATTTATTGATATCCAATAAATGACCACAAAAGTAGGTCAATGGAACTAAAAGAGTACATCCAGTGTAGGTAAACAGTGGGAATGCAAAAGCAACTCCTATATCAATGCTAAAAGCAGAAAAATATAAAGGTTTGTGTATCTAGCTAAAACTTTAATGTTTATCAAAGAGAGAGTATTAAATAAAGTGCATGTACACTAAAGATAATAGAAACTAAAAAAAGCAACGTCAAAAAAAGGCAAGGATGTCAAGGGACGCTAGAGTTGGTTGTTAAGGATGAGTGAGGGAAACAAGGGTCGTGTTCCCTATTAAAGTGCCATCAATCACTGTGAATGAACCAATCCATAAGAGGATGATATACTTCTAGGAGTGATCGGGGCTAGCAAGGCCTATTTGCATGACCATGGGGAGAACACAAAAACAATCAAATGCAGCTCTCCTAAAATCCAAGGTTATGCAGAAGAAACTCTAGATGGAACCTTGTTATTCAACTAAGCTCAAAAGAGAAGTTTGTTGGACGAGGGGAGCTCAGCTCTAGGAACACATAAGTTGATACATCTACTGGTTTGGTGGTGCATGTTCTATGTGTGAAAATTCCTAAACCGAAATCCTTATTGCAGCAATTGATGATATTTCTCCTACTTGTTAGATTTACATGAACAAGTTATTTGCAGTTTCTTACGGCAAACATTGAAATACATACACTACAGCCTACACCATTTAAAATAATATGTCGGACAAGAAACTGAACAAAAGAAAGATATAACACAAATGACACAGTGATTTTCATAAAAACGTCCCCAGAAAAACCCAATGCAAGAAAACCAGTGTAGCAGATCTAAGGGTTTTTATTATTAAGTAGAAGTTATTTTTGAATACAAGCTATGGATACCTTGCTTGCAATCCAGTACAAGGAATATCACTCAACAAAAGAAATTAGTGAGATTACCTCACTCTACACTGCAAGTCCCAGCTGTACAGCAGCTGAACCAACGAGTCCTCGGCTACTTCTGTGCTGCCCCTGCGCAGTCACTGCATGGGCCTGTGTCAACCTCTAAGGCACTGTGTCACCTCTTTGCTGGATCGATTTGCTCTTAGGAGCTGACTCCAACCCTCCCAACTCAAAACGTCAACCTCCTCAGCAAATTTCGGGCCTTTGCATGGAAGGCTTCTGCGTTGCTCCGCATGGGCCCTGCGTGAACCCTTCCTAGCTCTGCATCACCCTCTTTGGGCACTGCGTTGCCTCCTTTGTGTGTCTCTCTGCCTCTCTGTTGAGTATTCTTGGCTCCAGAGAAGATCCTCCAGCCAAAACTCTCTTTGCCCCTCTCTGCGTGATCACTACGAAATCACTGCGTTGCCTCTAGCTTCAGCAATTTGATCTGACTGATCAACTCTCTGTGTGTCTTCCAAATGACCCTCAAGCCTCCTTAAATAATCTTCTCGTTGACATTCAACAGCCCATATAAGAAGCTAATCAATGGATAAGATAATTCCCGCTTGATCCTAGTCTTCTTCTAGAAGTTATGCCCACAATTAGATTAATACCCACTAATTATTTTCATTTCCTAAGTCTAGACTTAGGGCCCCACTAAATTAATTAATTATTTTAATAAAACTGTCTTCGGGATGAATTTCCAAAAACATTTTCTGGGTTCTTTGGAATACATGTGCCGAAGCCTCCATGCAAAATATGAGACTTAGAGCACATCTGATGCTACCAGAAATCAACACTATGGCCTGAACTAACAACTCCTCATCAGTCTTGAGGTCGATCAAGTACTCAAGCATGGGGTCAAGAGTAAAAGCAACATCATCTTGATCTAGGGTCTAATGCATCACGAATCTTTGATTATCCCTCTTGTTGCCTAAGATCAAATGGGAAAATAAAGAAGTGTGAGTTAATCATCTCAAAGCCTCTGACCAAGATAAGGCATGCTAAAACCACTATCTATGTTTGAACTTTGAACATTTCTCTCATAAAGAGAACAATACATCTTTGATCAAGGTAGGGAGAGAAAGTGGAAAGGGAGCTCCTCAAGTCTCGAAATAAGCAATAGTATCTCCCTCTAATCTCATAGTAGGTAGGGCATCAAAAAATGAGATGCTCTTCATCTCTAGCTCCCATAAATCGTATAATTGATAAACTTTTGTGCAACTATAGGGTTTGGTGATAAATATCGAACCATAGTCTATGAGAATCTCCCTGATACTGACCAAGGAAGATCTTGAGGGCATGCATACAATATCTATGCGTATATGGATGTCTAACAATAAGGCCATATGTCAACTCCAAAAAGGGTTCAAAATGATGTCTAACAATAAGGCCATCTCTCAACTCCAATTAGGGTTCAAAATGAAAGGTAATTTTCATACCAAGACCCTCAAGAGGTGTAACCTAAGTGACGTGACAATATTATCTGTAAAAGTCCTCTCGAATTACCAAATTAAATTCCTGATTAGATAGCAGAAAGTGACATGGTGCATCTCTGGAGTACCTAAAAAGGGGGAGACAGCCTAGACTCTAAAGAGATGGCCACGCACTAAAGTAGCCAAGAGAAACCTTTGAGAACGAACAATAAATACACCTTAGGGGAGGCAATTGAAGCAATGGCCCAAAAGAACAAAGTGTTGGAGAGGGATATTGGTCCCCATTAGAAGTCAAGTCTCTAAAGATCCTAACTCTATGAAGGAAGGAGACTAGTTGGAAGATGGTCTTGAGGCGAACAGGTCGAGCCCCAAACTCTACCTAAACAATGAGTTGGGGAACAATCAACTTGCATCAAATGATGCGCTTGAGGAGAGTTTGGACTCTCTCTATCCTAGCTCAATCAATTTGAAGCAAGCCCGATACCTAGGCATGAAAACCATTAAGGATTGTAGATCTAATGTTCATGTCCAAGAGGTGTATCTTGGACGAGATATGTTTGACATGGTTCTAGAAGAACCATCTCTCAAGAAGGGCAAGGGAGCAATATCCTTTGTTGCAGCAAGACTAGAGGGTATGTTGCAAACTAAAACATGGCCACATACACTAAACCACCAAATAAGTGTAGGTCAAAGCAATCTCGATCTCTCCCTTCTGGAATTAGAAATAGAAATCACAAAGAGCATGCTTCAACAATGGAAGATCATAACATTGGTTTTACCCAAGTTAACCATCAACTGTCAAAGATCACAAAAGCTAGATAGGAAATAGATCTGTCTCTATAGATTCTCAAGCAAGGAGGCCAAACAGATCAAATCATCAGCTAAAAAAAGAAAATATATCAGCACATGGTGTAGAAGACACCAATCATTGTGTCAAATATGCTCATGGGGAGAAGACTCCAACTCATCAATGTAAATCCCAAAGAGAATAACCAAGAGGGGGCACCCCCACTTAACTCCAATGTTGCTCTAGATGAAATCAGAAAGATCATGGACTCTAAGGAGCCAAGCAAGAACCAAAGCATAGTCTCATGATGGCAATGAAAAGGGTCTTCAAAATGTCTATACCAGGTGAAAACCACCATGTCCTTTGGCCCTCAGGTTCCCTCTCTCATGTTCATTTTAGAGCAATAAATGAAAAACTATAGCATAGATTTGAGTTGGTCCTCAATTTGAAAATTGGGTGGATGATATGTTGGGACCATGCCAGGGCGAAACTAGAACAAATGACATGATTAAACAACTAGGCAATGTGGTAATCAAGAGATGAAGAACACAGCTTCCTCATCAGCTGTCCTGCCAGTGCTCAATAACCCTGACTGTTCACCTGATGTCACCATAGAAGAAAACATGACAAGGGGGGTCAGGTAGTTATTTATTACATGTAACTTTTGTAGATTATGCACCCCTAATTTATCCTTCATAGTAGCTTTCTCATTTATTGTCTTGTTCCAACTTCTTGCTGGTGGCAGATGTTGTATTTAGGCTAGCTGATAGATAACTGTCATAACAACGAATTGAAGGGACCATAGACTGCATAACGCTTTTTCCTCCCACAAGTTGTTCAACTTGCTCTCTTCAAAGGAATTTCTGACGGCAGTCATCTCTGACTAAGGAATGGTTCTCTATCAATCTCATTAATGATCCCTATAACTATATTTGCTGTTTTTCTGATGTAATGGGTTCAAATGGGCATGGACTTTGAAAAGAAGAAGGCATACAGAACATGATTATTGAACGCCAGTGGAAATAAACAATCAAAAATCATGGGAGAATACCATTTATGGGATTGATTGTTTTAGGAAGTTGCAGCAGAAAGACCAGGAAAAACAAAAGAAAGCAAAGAAGACACTAGGACAGGAACACTTGTAGAGACAGGTCAAAAACACCAAGGACCAATAACATCAGTCAAATCTTCAAATGGCCCTCAAAACAATAAAGTCAATAATAAAGTAGATTGGAACAATGAATGGGGCATAGAAAATTGATGGAGCAATAAAGAAGGGAAGAAAAGAAGTATTAGAATATATCTCTATATCTCTATTTAGTAATGCTCAGTCTTTTAGATGTTTCTATTCTTATTCTTTTAGCAGTTTCTTAGATGAAACTGTTTGTTCGATATTCTACATAGAAACCTGATGTTTCTATTCTTGTAAATATCTTTGTATTATCATTGAGCTGTTTGCTCCATGCAAAATTAATTTATTGAACATTCTTTTATGGTATCAGAGCAAGGTTAAGAGATTCTTCTTGAACAGTAACTCTCTTTGCATCGTAATCTCTTGAGTCCTTTCTAAGGTCGAGCCCTCTGTAAGCCAGGCAGCCTTCACTGAGTCTTAGCCTCGGCTTTGCTCGCTGTGATAAAAGCTTACAGTCGTCCATCTCGATACAGAAATGGATTCTTCTCTTGCATGATCATTTTATTAAAGAAATAACTTTGTGGCGGTGACTGTTTTTCGTGGTAGCGGGATTTTTTGTTTTGCTGGTCAGTTCTGCTTGGAATAACGGATCCGGCTATCTTCTTCTTCACCTGGCGGCTACTCGACCACACCGTGGAATTTCTCAGCATTTGTGATCCAGGTGTTCTACTTTCAAAACTCATTTGTTTGTTTGAAAATCGGAGTTGTGTTTTTGAAAATTGATCTGCGAGCATCGGTCAAATTTTTTTTGCTGATTAAACGCTGTGGCTCTATCCATTTAAAACCCGTGTTCTAGTACCCAAGAAATCAAATAAATTCAAGCATCCCGTGACATTCATTTAGAACTATAAGCGTGAAATATAGAGCATCCCGTGACTTTCAGTTAAAACCCGTGGCTCTATTCACGCATCCTGTGTATTTTGCAAGCACCCGTGGATTTCTAAGTCAAAACAAGTGAATCTGAAGCCCGTGGAGTTATAAAGTCGTAACCCGTGGTTTATTATATATACGCCCGTGGATTATTGTATACGCCTGTGATTTATTGGATATACGCCCGTATATATGCCTGTGGTTTAGTGGATATACGCCCGTGGTTTTCTGAAAACTCTGATACGTAACCCGTAACCCGTATACGTAACTTGTATACGCCTGTGTTTTATTTGTATACGCCCGTATATAATCACCCGTGGCAATTATTTGTTGAAAACCCGTGGTTCATATATCAATTTTGATAACCCGTGGCACGCTGAGTCATTTCCAGTTGAGACGTGAACGCTTGATAGCTCACGTGGGTCATCCGTGCTCTTTGCCGGAATTTGTTTTTCATGGTTTTGGTTGACGGCATTTTTATCAGCAGATTTTTATTTCTTCAAAGGTCACAAACTCCAACTTTCTGGGTTATTAAAAGACTGTTATAAAGTTCTGGACCTGTGCCTTGTCTCCTGGGCAGCGTGTTTCTCAAACAAGTGCTGGAATATTGCTCCAAGTGGACTGAACGTTGTGTATGAGCCTATTTTTGTTGGCTGCCACTAAATATCAGCAGGATTATCATTGATTTAGACTGGCGAGATATCTTTGCTGAGTAAATTTTTTTTAGCAGGACAAAGTTGGTCTTTGCTGGGTAACATTGTTTTTAGCAGGACAAAGTCTGTTCTCTAATTAACATCAAGATAAACAGTCAGCTACATTGTTCTTGTGTGTCATACTTTTGTATTCTCTTTGTGAAAATGGCCACTCTTACCAATCTGATGTTAGAAGGAAATCAACGATTTAATGGCAGCAACTATAACATTTGGAAACAAAGACTGCTGACCATTTTTGAGTACAGGCGTCTTGATCAACTCATTTTGGGCAAAGAGCTTTGTCCAGGTACAGCCGGGACTGATCAAGATAAATTTGATGATCGAAATCGAGAGGCTGTTATGCTTCTCAAGCTCTCTGTCGCTGATGATCAGTTACCACAGATCCCTTCTGGCAAGACAGCTGCTGAAATCTGGGAACAGTTGAAAGAATTGCATGAGACATCTGATAAAAGCAGAGCTTTTTTTCTCAAAAATCAGTTGTTCTCCATCATGATGGATGAACATATGTCTTTACAGGAACATCTCAACAAAATTAAAGACATTCGAGATCAGCTCGGCGCCATTGGTCGGACCATGGAGGAAGAAGATATGGTAGTCATTACTCTGAAGAGTCTACCAAAATCTTATGAACACTTCATTGAAACACTCAACATTACAACCACAAATGTTGATCTGAAGTTTTCAGATTTATGTACCAAACTTCTACAGCAAGATAGGTGGAAACAGCAGTTTGGTAGTGGTACTTCATCAGTGCCCTTGGAAAATGCATTTGCTGCAAAATATCAGTCCTCTCAGTCTTTTCAGCAGAGAGGATCATCTCAGTCTTTTGATCCTAACAGGAAGAAAAGTGTACAGTGTAATTACTCTCACAAGTTCGGTCACATGAAGAAAGACTGCAGGCAGAGGATTGCTGCTGAACAAAAGAAACAGGGAGGGTCCCATCAGACAGCGAATGTTGCAGAACATTCTGAGCAGACAGATTCTGCCTTTTACGCCTTTATGGCTAAAAGGTCTTCAGAACATGTTCCTTCCTCTGCATGGTACATTGATTCTGGTGCATCACGCCACTTCTCTCATAGGCGTGACTGGTTTATTGACTTTTCACCTTTCAGTGATTCAGTTGTATTTGGTGGCGGTGAAAAGTACACTGTTGCTGGCAGGGGTACAGTTCAAATTCAGTCTGGTGGACGCACGCTTATATTTCTAAATGTATACTATGTTCCTGGTATGGAGATTAATCTCCTCTCTGTCAGTCAGATTATGAGGAATTCTCCTCAGCTTGATGTTGTGTTCAGTGCACACAAGTGTTCCATCATTGACAGGGAAACCGGTCTGACAGTTGCTACTGGCCTCGAGGACCATGGTCTATACAGGCTACTTGACACCGGTGACTTTCCAGAAGTAGCACTAGCAGCTCGTGCCTCTCCCATCAGTACTCTATGGCATCAGCGATATGGGCATCTCAATATGCAGTATCTCTCTCAGCTCTCTCGGGAGGGACTTGTGTCAGGATTACCTGATATTCAGACTCAGCAGTTGGGGGTATGCAGCGCCTGTCAAGAGGGAAAGCAACATCGGTCGTCATTCAAAACTGGAGAATCTTGGCGCGCATCCCAGGTACTTCAGTTACTTCATGCTGATATTTGTGGTCCTATGAATACAGCTTCTATAACTGCTTGCAAATACTTTTTACTTATTGTAGATGACTTCAGTCGAAAGATGTGGGTGTATTTTTTAAAAAATAAATCTGATGCTCTTAGTACCTTTCAGAAGTTTAAAACTTTAGTTGAAAACGAATCTGGTTGTAATATCATGACCCTTAGGACCGACAATGGGGGGGAATTTTGTTCCTCGGCTTTTGCCAACTTCTGTGATATTCATGGCATCAAACGTCAATTCACCACACCTTACACTCCCCAGCAGAACAGTGTTGTCGAGCGTCGCAATCGAACGGTTGTTGAAATGGCTCGTTCCATGTTACAACACCGGAGTGTTCCAAACAAATTCTGGGCTGAAGCAGTATTTACTGCTGTTTACCTTCTTAACCGATCTCCTACTCAGGCTGTTAAAGGGAAGACTCCTGAAGAAGTATGGTCTGGTCGTAAGCCCCAGATCAGTCATCTCAAAGTTTTTGGCTCAGTTGCATATGTTTGGATTCCATCTGCTAAGCGATCTAAGTTGGATTCCAAAAGTCAGAAACTCATGATGACAGGTTACAGTGATCATCACAAGGCTTATAGGCTGATAGATATAGCCACTGGTCGACTTAGCTTCAGTCGAGATGTAGTATTTGATGAAGACAGAGGATTCTTTCAGTCTTCTTCTTCTGAGCAGCGTTCTGAGGATCCGCCTCACAGTGTTCTTCTTCCAGCCAGTCCATCTGATGGGAGGGATGATGTAGCATCAAGATTTGATACTACTCTATCTGAGCTTCCTCCAGAAGCTAATCCCCCTCTTGCTGTCCCTACTGCTCTTGAGCCTGCTTCTCTTTCGTCTGATATTGGTCCCTCTAATCCTGAAATTGGTTCTTCTTCTCTTCGGCCAAAATGGTGGGCTAAAACCATAGGTGATCTCCGGGATGATGAGCTCCTTGAAGGTAGAACGTCTAGGCATAAGAACAGACAACAGTCTACAGTCAATTTTGCTCTTATGGCTAACCTCCACAGTACTTTTGAGCCTCAAACATATTCAGAAGCTAAGGGTATATCTGAGTGGGAACAGGCTATGGAAGCAGAATTTCAGAGTCTTCAGAAGAATCACACATGGACTCTTTCTGATCTTCCTGCAAACAAAAAACCCATAGGCTGCAAATGGGTGTATAAAGTCAAATACAAAGCTGATGGAACCTTAGACAAGTATAAAGCTCGGCTTGTGGCTCGAGGATTTTCACAGCAGGAAGGCATCGACTATGAGGAGACTTTTGCTCCTACAGCCAAGATGAGTACTATCAGGCTGGTGCTTGCCCTAGCAGCTCAGTTCAAGTGGAAAGTTCATCAGATGGATGTAAAAAGTGCTTTCCTAAATGGTGATCTCCAAGAAGAAGTCTACATGACGCAGCCTCCAGGATTCAAGGTTGCTGGTCAAGAACAGAAAGTGTGTCGATTAGTTAAAGCAATCTATGGATTAAAACAAGCTCCTCGGGCTTGGTACATAAAAATTGATCAGTATCTGACAGATCAGGGTTTTCAGCGGAGTCCATCTGATGCAAACCTATATATCAAGCATACTGATGATGATATCTTGTTTGTAGTTGTCTATGTGGATGATCTTATCATTACTGGCAGCTCTGCACATTTGATCCATGGGATCAAACAAGATCTATGCAGAACTTTTGAGATGACAGACTTGGGACTTCTTCATTACTGTCTGGGGGTTGAAGTATGGCAGACTGAAAATCAGATCTTTCTTTCTCAGTCCAAGTATGCCAAAAATCTTGTGGAAAGGTTCAGAATGCAGGATTGCAAACCGGCCACGACTCCTATGGAACCCGGGCTCAAACTTTCAGCACAGTCATCCTCTCCTCTTGTGGATGAAACTTTATTCAGACAATTAGTGGGCAGTCTCATCTATCTTACTGCTACCAGACCTGACATCAGTTTTGCAGTAAGCTACATTTCTCGCTTTATGTCAGCTCCTAAAGCTGATCATTGGATAGCAGCAAAGCGGGTGCTACGATATGTGCGTGGTACTTCTGATTATGGCCTCTTATATACTCACAGCTCCACTTCTACTCTCAGTGGCTACACTGACTCTGACTGGGCTGGTTCGGTTGATGACCGTAAATCTACAGCTGGGTATGTGTTTAGTCTAGGATCTGGAGCTGTTACTTGGACTAGTAAGAAGCAACAGGTTGTGGCTCTCTCCTCAACAGAAGCAGAGTATCGGGGAGCAGTTAAGGCAGCCTGTGAGGCAGTGTGGCTTCGTCGTATGCTTGCAGATATGCATGTTTTTCAGACAGGGCCTACTTCTTTGTTTTGTGATAATCAGGGAGTGCTCAAACTTGCCAAGAATCCTGTCTTTCATGAACGAACAAAGCATGTGGAAACTCACTGCCACTACATTCGACAGTTGGTTGAAGACGGCTCAGTTCAGTTGCACTATGTTCCCACCACAGAGCAGCCCGCCGATATCTTTACCAAGCCTCTTGGTCCTGATAAATTTGTAAAATTTCGCGGGTCTATTGGTGTTGTAAATAGATTGAGCATTAAGGGAGGGTATTAGAATATATCTCTATATCTCTATTTAGTAATGCTCAGTCTTTTAGATGTTTCTATTCTTATTCTTTTAGCAGTTTCTTAGATGAAACTGTTTGTTCGATATTCTACATAGAAACCTGATGTTTCTATTCTTGTAAATATCTTTGTATTATCATTGAGCTGTTTGCTCCATGCAAAATTAATTTATTGAACATTCTTTTAAGAAGGGGGCAGAAAGATGAAAGGGAACAAAACAAAGTGATTAACAAAGGTGAAAAAGGAAATAAACAAGTCAATCACAAAAAACAAAAAAGAGTCTGGGGAAAACGGATAAATATGACTAAGAGAATGAATAGCAGTGTGTGAAAACAAGTGAAGTAACTATGACTAAGTGGATGAATATCAGCACGTGGGAACAAGCGTTGGATAAAAGGAGTGGATGCACTGAAATGGAGCAAGAAAAATAAACAACAAATGAGATGGGTGAAGAATAATATGCGCAGGACAATGGAAGACACTCAATCCACCTGAGGCGAACTCTAAAAGAGAAAAAGGGTAACGTATAACCTTAAAATGGATGAGGGTCATGTATATTATCCTCTGTACCCTTTTATTTGAATGATACAACTTTGCAATAATCTATTAATTTCTCCTTAATCTATATATTTCGTCTTACACTTGCTGCCAGATGTTGCCTGTGAATGAGGCTTGGTCTGGACTCTGAATTTGCAAAATCAGTGCCAAGTTTCACAGTGACATACATGGAATATTGACTAACATTCACAAAGTTGTGCATTACAGTAACCATCTTCCCAGAAATGAAACAAGCATCCTGGCCAAAAATCCCCAAAGACACACAGCCTCGCTGTTTCCCCTGAAAAGATTAAATTAAGCTACAGCACCCCAGATTCAACACATACACATAAAATAAAATAAAACAAAAGGACACAAGAGGTCAAGTGTCACTCACCGAGACCCAACCCACTGCTCTGGGCATGCTTTTCCCTAGTCTAGCAGTTTACAAAGCTACCAGAATTCATTTTACTTGTATCCTAAAATATTGTAGTGCTGAATGTTTTCCAATGGTAATTGTATCTAAGCTGAATCCTGAACAGAAGCATAGTAAAACAGCAGCAGGAGCTATCTGAATGTTAGAATGGATCTGTGTTACAATTACACAAGGATTTTGCCTGAGTTTATATTTTGAATCCAAGACCCCATTGTCCAAATCAGTGTTATGAAAATCACTGATTAATCAGCTATTCAAAAATCACAGTAATGCTAAGATAAAACAAACAGACAAAAACAGCGAGCCAGAGCTGCCTGATCAATAGATGGGGCCTGCATTACATGTACACAAAGGTTTCGCAGGGTTTATAACTTTATAGTGAAGAAACCATTATCCAAATTAGTATTACAAGAATTGCCAATTAAAGATATCTTAGCACTCTGGCAATTGTTTGCCCCCTTTTTATTGCTGAGCAATTTTAATCCATCTTTTAGATTTCTCATGATTTTAATTATTTTTGACCTTGCAGACGTTCTCCCCCTCTCAATCAAAAGTATCTCAAATTAATCTTACTGGGCTGGAAATTATCCATCCACTGATACAAAACTGTACCAAAGGGTCACGACAGGACACCTGGCTCGCTAAAAGCAGGTTAGTGCTATTGCCCCCACCAAGGCTCGATGCATCTTAAAAAGTGGTGGGTGCACTCCCACAGGGGACCGTTGACTAGCAAACCATCATGACCATTAAGTAAGGCCAGGTGGTATATGCCTCAATGAAGTATACAGAGGCACCACCATCTTGAAAGAAAGGTAAGGACCAACAATTCGTCAAAGGAAGTTTGCTCGGGTTTCAAAAAATGTGGCAAAAGGCATATAATAAACAGAGCCAAGCTGCTTCATGAATGCTGAGATGAAGTTTAGAAGCTCTATTAGTAATCCCGCTGTGTGTCCAAATTCAAACTCGCTCTACTTAATTGATTCAGTAGGAATGATTGTCCATCGGGCTGTGATCTAGTGGGAAGTTGGGGTGCTTAACATGCTTGAATCCCAGCGGGTGTACAGCACCCGACAGAGGACTGTGTTAAAACATAACTGGAAGAGGGAATGGCTTTATGTGGTTGCTGTACCTTGTTGTTCCCGTTATACAAGAAACAGAGTTTCACAGTTCCTCCTCCATAATAAAGGTCGAATCAGTAGCAAAATAAAAATTTGATAATTCAAGGAACTGTACCTGCTGCTTCTTCTCCTTTCTCCTTTCGTTCCTTTTTGCAGACTTGGTCTTTGGTTTGGACTCCACAAGCGGGTCATACCCTGGCGGGACTTCGGGCATTCCTCTTCTCAACTGATAAACAGATAACTCTTCCTCATCATTTAAATTGCATAATACTTCAAGCAACTATATATGTATATAACAAATCAAAGCAAAGGAAGTAAAGGCATATTATATTAATGTGAAGATGGTGATTATGATCATACAAGAGCGCCTTTGGACTGATAAATGGCGACTTCTTCCTGAGGGACATAGCCCGCTCTTATGCGAATGGGTTTGCGAAGGGTGCCATCAGGCCTCCTTGTTGGCGCCACGATCCTCTCCCCCTCTTTCAGTGTTAGACCTTCAAACTTATCCATCGTGCAAGAAGAAGACGACGCGGCCTCCTCCTCCTCCTCTGTGCTGCCCATTATTACTTCCTCTGCCACCTCCTCCCCTTCCTACACAACACCATGTGGCCAATGTTGCTTCTGCACTGTCTCTGCCTCCCCTCCACTTCTCCTGATCATGAAACAAAATCGAGAGGAAGGGTGAGCACAGAGAAATATATGCAGTGCAACTTTAATAAAAAGACCTAAGGATGCAACAAATTAATAATTGTCATTTTTGCCCCACTAACATTCGGCTTTGCCATTCAATTTTCATTATACTTATTATTATGTGTGCGCTTTATCAATTTACCTTTTATAATTAAAGCACATATATATATATTTTTAAATGCGCTTGGCTACTTTTATGTACGAATGTTAGCCTATATCAGATTATTGTTAAGGAACACAAGTAATGTGAGGGTTTTGACCCATGGGAGGTTTAGGGCAATGGAGGTGACCATGGCTTTTTCTAGGAGAAAGGTAAAAGACATAAATCTTGTCATCTGCAATGCATTTAGGATGGAAAGTTGTGAGAATGAGGTTTATTTATCTTCACTATAAAAATTGTAGTGGTGCAATTCATGTGTTATAGAATAAGGATAGCAGTATTTAGTATTAATGTGTTATAGGATAAGGATAGGAGTATTTAGTATTAATGATGAAAGATAAATCTTATTACATAAAATATAAGGATAGGAGTATTTAGTATTAAAGATGAGAGTGAGAGAAATCTTATTACAATTATTTAAGGATATTTATTATGCTCACTAATTCGGTATCTATCGTTTTTAGTGTGGAAAATTGATTTATTTAAGTTTTTATGGTAATAAATATGGTAAATGGGTAGTGTTGGTTAAGCAATGGTAAAAAATTATCACAATTTAATAATGCAAAAGTGAGAAAGAGAAGTGTGAAAAAATATATGAAGGAATGGGAAATTTTGGATATTTTCTCAAATGTGGTGTTTTTGCACCAAAGAGTCAAGTGGACATTGAAATTTAAGTGGGAAATAAAGGAACATGATTCAAGACCATTAATGGTATATTTACAACATATTGATATTCAAGTAAGTCACTTTTTTAAGCTTCTAAAAATTTTATTGTATTTTATTATAAAATTTGAGAAATGTGGTTTTCAATAAGTATGGACCGATCAATGATGAGAATGTCCATCATGAGCTAAAGTGTGATCATGTTGTTATTACTAGTCTTAAGTGTTAGGTCCCTATACTACTAGTGTAACCACTTATTGTTATTAGTACAACCCCCTTATTATATTGTTGTGCCCATGTAGTCCCCAAATTGTTGTTATTGTGCCCCATAGAAGCCCACTATTGTTATTATTGTGCCCTTACATTATTATTGTTATGTCGGCTTTGATTATATTATGACCCCTTAGACTCATATATATAAAAAGGAGGTATTGTCATTTGTATCATCCAATAATTGTTCATTTGTGTAATGTAAAGGAGGTTGTCCCCTCGAAGAGGCTTATTTCTAAGGCGTTTATCTATCTTTTCTATCTTTTTGTGAGCTGGTTTCATAACATTTGGTATCAGAGCTTTGGATTCTAGGGTTTTGCTGCTCCAAACAGGTCATCGTGGAATTTTCGCTATAACTTTTTCACTACGAAGTTTCAGAAGCTAAAACAAAAACCCATTTGACCCAAAATCGTTCTGAAACTCGAGTCCAAATTTCAGATCTTCTCTCGCTATATTTTCGAAGATATGATCTGAGGAAGTCAGGGTTTTTGAAAATTCCAGAATTCCATCTCAAACAGGTCATCGTAGAATTTTCGCTATAATTGTTTTTTATGTGAAGTTTCAAACTCTGAAATTAAAACTCATTTGAGCTGCAATTTTGGTGAAGCTCGGGCCTGAATTTCAAATCTTAGTTCCCTATATTTTCGGAGATACAACCCAATACATTTAGGGTTTCTGTGGGCTCCTAAATTAAATCCTAAACATGTGACCTTGGGAAAATCATCATAACTTTCTCTCTAAGCATCAAATTGATTTTTCGTAAGAAGTTGCAGAAAGAGGACGGAATGTAGTTTTCTTTGTATTGATTTCAGGTCCTAATATTTAAAACAATGACACGTGGCACTTCGTACAAGTTTGCTACTGAACCAGTCTATAATCAGGTCATCGTGGGAGATTTGACATAACTCTCCCTTGGAGAATCCAGTCTTGACCAGAGTTGTGGGGTTAGAAAGAGGACTCAGAGGGCTACTGTGGGATGCAATTTCAGAACTTGGAGATCTGAAATTACAGAGTTACAATTGTTTCAAGATCGAGCTCCTAAAATCAAGAAAAGGCGATACGAGGAAGTTTGATGGCAAGGATCCAGTAAATTGGATACTATAGATGGAGCAATATTTTGATCTACATGAGGTGCAATTGTTACAAAAAGTACGTATTGCATCTTCATATTTAGAACCGGATCAATTTTTATGGTATAAAGGGCTTTGTTCTCATAAACCACTTATTATGTGGTCAATTTTCACGGAGGAAATGATAGCACATTATGAGGATACAAAGAGAAACACCTTCTTTAGCCAATTGATAAATCTCAAACAAAAGTGTTCAATGGCAGAGCCTATTGAGGACTTTCAAAAATTGAATATAAGGGAAAATGATATTCCAGAGAAGCAGAGGATTGATGTCTCCATAGGGACTTTAAAGGATAACATTCAACATGAGGTTCGTCTTTGGGACCTGATTCATTGGAGAAGGCATTCAGGTTGGCAAGAAAAGTGGAAAGAAAAATTATGGCAGCAAGGAAGTCTACACCTCACAACTATAAAGATGGAAGTGTTGTTTCTCCTAGCCTTCCACAACCTACAAGGTTGACACCACAACAATTGGAAGAAAAAAAGAGCAAAAGGGCTTTGTTACAATTGTGATAACAAATACATTAAAGGTCATAAGTGTGCTGAGAAGAAATTATTTTACAGTGATTATGGAGAGGAGGAAGAAAAGGATCAAGAAACGTCAAAAGAAGAGGATATACACCAAGAACCAACCCTAGAGAAAGAAGAAATGAATCTGACCCTATCTTTTAAAGCATTGATGAGAATTGCCACTCCTCAAACTCTTAAGATAGAAGGACATATCAAGAAGAAAAAGGTTCAAGAAGTGAAAGATCACATCAAGAAAGAAGAAATGAATCTGACCATATACTGAAATGCATTGGCAAGAATTACCACTCCTCAAACTATCAAGATAGAAGGACATATCAAGAAGAAAAATGTTCAAGAAGTGAAAGATCACATCGAGCATCAAGAAATGAATCTGACCATATCTTCTAATGCATTGGAAGAAATTACCACTCCTCAAACTCTCAATATAGAAGGACATATCAAGAAAAAAAAGATTCAAGTAGTGAAAGATCACATCGAGCATCAACAACAAGTTCTCCAACTTTTAAAGGATAACTCCACTTTGGTGCATAATCAAATGAAACAACAAATAGATCAACATCGCAATGAAAGAAGTTTGGATGAAGGCGATTGGGTATTTTTATGGTTACATCCATACAAACAAATGGCCCTCGAGAAAGCTATTTATGAGAAGGATATGTTGGCAATACTACATGCACTTAAGAAATGGCGACCTTACCTAATGGGAAGGCACTTCAAGGTAAAAATGGATCATGATAGTCGTAAATACTTTTTAGAACAAAGACTATCTTTAGAAGAACATAAAAACTGGGTCACAAATATGTTGGGTTATGACTTTGAAACCATCTACAAAAAAGGGAAGCAAAATGTTGTTGCAAATGCACTCTTAAGAAAGGATGAGGATGTGGAAGCATTGTTTTGTGCTATTTCTATTATCCAACCAGATTGGATAAGCAAAGCAAGGATGAATAGAAGAAGGACAAAGAAGTGTGGTCACTCATTCAAAAGTTGTAGAAGATCCCAGTTCAAACAATATTGTCAGAACTTGACGAGGAAGGAAAAATCATATTGGAACCTGGAGCAGTCACAGAAACAAGTATCTGACAGCTACGAAATCGATCAATTTCATAGTATCTCATCAAGTGGAAGAACTTACCCACTGAATATTCCACATGGGAGGACAAGAATTTTATATAGAAGCATCAAGAACTACCTAAGCGTTGAGGACAACACTTTTTTAAGGAGAGGGGCATGTTAGGTCCCTATACTACTAGTGTAACCCATTATTGTTATTAGTACAACCCCCTTATTATATTGTTGTGCCTATGTAGTCCCCATATTGTTGTTATTGTGCCCCATGGAAGCCCATTATTGTTATTATTGTGCCCTTACATTATTATTGTTATGTCGGCTCTGATTATATTATGACCCCTTAGACTCTTATATATAGAAAGGAGGTCTTGTCATTTGTATCATCCAAGAATTGTTCATTTGTGTAATGTAAAGGAGGTTGCCCTATCAAAGAGGCTTATTTCTAAGGCGTTTATCTATCTTTTCTATCTTTTTGTGAGTTGGTTTCATAACATTGAGGTTAGAGGGGGGAGCTTGAGAGGGGAAACACAAAATCTTTCTCTAAAATAAGGATTAGAGCAAACCAAAGAAAAAGGAGAGTTATTTGTGTTAGTCTTGAGATTGAGAGAATGAAATTAACCATCAACCTAGGTCTTGAAACTGGCGTCAAGTCGAAGTAATCGTCGTTCTGAATCCAACGTCGTTCGTTTCACCTCAATCCGACATCATATGCTCAAGTTATCGCGCGCTGACAGTTTGGCCCAACAACTAAACTTTTAGCAGGTCTGTTGACTGGGCAACTGACTTGGTGATTGTAACAACCCTGGTGAAAAATCCATGCAATAAAAGTTAAAAAGGGTAAAATAATAACCACGATTGATGGGACACTTATTCCAAGTTGAATGTTGGGCAAAAACCTAGTGATAAAGATCACTTGTGATTGATTAATGGGTAAGGAAATTGGCAAAGGCAATGGCTAAGGCTTTGGAAAGGCAAAATGGCATTTTTGGCACATTTATTTATGAAAATAATGGAAATTAGGAGAAAATGGGGGTGAAAGGTCGCAGGTTGCATGTGAGGAGGAAAATGAAGGAAAATAATGGAAAATTGTGAAAGTAGAGACCTCATTCATAAAAATTCTTATGAGGATCAGTTGGTAACCTTTTGTCAGTTCAGTGTTGGCCCTCTCTCATTATTCTCTCTCTCTCTCTCATGCTCTTGGATACTTGGAGTTTTCTTTGAGCACTCTTGGAGGGTGTAGCATACTTGGATTTTTGGAGCAAGAAGGCAAAGGAAGAACAGGAAAGCACAAGAGGACATCAGGATCAACAGCTACAGTGGGATTTGATTGCAGGTATGGAGTTGCATGTATGTTTTCCTCACTAGTTTTGGCATGCATGGCATATGCATGTGGATTTTTGGTTATGATCTGTCGCTGGCATGGAGGATTGTTTGGATTGACAGTGGATTGCCCAGCCTTGCCACTTTTTGGATAGCCATGGAGATTGTGGGTTTATGTTTCTTGTTTGTTTTGATTGGTTCTCATGTTTCCTTAGTTTGAGTTGAGTTATTAGTTCCTAGAAGCCCTGGTTGGACAAATGCTCTAGAAGCCCTGTAACAACTTGGGTTGAGTTACTTGTCCTGGAAGCCTTGGTTGAAAAAACGTTCTGAAAGCTCAGCGACAACTATGGGTTGAGTTACTAGTCTTGGAAGCCTTGGTTGGAACAAACGCTTTGGAACCCATGGAAGGCTTGGATAGAGATCAATATGATGATGGTTTTGTGATGTCCGACTGTGAGGTGGAATCACTATTGATGGGTTGAGGTGGATGGCCTCTAAAAGCCATGGGTGGTTCTTAATTGATGTGTTCTATGAGATCCCACATTCATGCTTGGAATATGGCATGAGGGTGAGTGGCTGAAGTGAGATTTGGCTCAACCATTCTACGGTCGGGTACAACGTGGAAGTCTCGTCGTGGGTTTGGATTTTGCATCATCGATATGAGGTTATTTCTCCTTGTATTTCTATGAGTATTATAATGGCTTATATGTGAATCATATGGTTGCAATTTCATTAGTATTTCTGCTACTATTATGTTGGTTATATATATGTTTTATGATAGCAATTATGTATGACTCTCATCATGTTTTTACTTGTAAATGAATGAACGATGTATATATGACCTAATGGATGAAATGGAAGTCAATGTGTTGAGGCATCAATTTCCCTTAGCGACTCTCATCTAAGTATGAGACCCCTATGCTCATATTTTTTATTTACACCTGTAGATTACATATTAATGATATGTTTGATGAAATGCCTATCATGGATAGTAGGGGTCCAGACAAGGCCTTATTCAAGTAATTGTTTTTGCACTGTCATTTCCCTATTATCTCACTGTTCTGAAGATGTCATTCTATTTTGGGCATTGACATGGGCTTTGGGCCTGAAAAAGTGTTTCAAATCTCGTGGACGCTGGCACAACACTGTGCAAAAAAGTCCCTGGACGCTGGCTTGTAGACCTGCGAGAGTGTCCAGGGGTCCTTGGACACTAGCATGCCCATAGCATGAGAGCGTCTAGAGGTCAAGTGGTCCAAAAGCTTAGTGGGACCCAGGGGCTGGTTGGCAGAAAGGTTGGGTTGGTTCCTAAGGGTCCTAATGCTGATATTGAATGTTTGTATGACGTGTTTTTGTCAGTTCCACTTCCTTAACATGACTTAGGAGGTCGAATCATATCATAGTGGTCTCTTGTCGCATGTTTACCTCAGCTGGCCGGTTGCTTGGGTAGATGTTGGAGGAGGGTGCTACAGAGTGGTATGAGAGCATGGTTCACCCCACAGACTGGATGGGTTGTGTGTTGGTCATGCATACATGTAAGTTGCATGGGTGTCTATTACACTTTCATTCCATGTGCTTATTGCATTTGCATAATGTTGATCATGGTTGTAGTGATGTCACCATGTGGAAGTTGATGTTGTTATTGTGGGATGCATCATCGTGAGTGTATGACTGGTTACATGTTGTTATATGTCGCTTACATGTATCATTTTTGTACGCTTGGTTACATTCTTATATGTTTGGTTACATTCTTGTATGCTTGGTTACATGTATCATTCTTATGGGTTTGGCTACAAGTATTGTTCGTTTATGCTTGATTACATGTGTTTATGCATGTGTATGGTTGGTTACACATTGCTTATGTATGTTAATGCTTGCATGTGGTCAAGTGTATAGTGATGTAGTGGTTGTTGTCATGCATAAGGTCGTGGTATGAGTTGTTGCTAAGTTCATGCATTGATGACTCAACCCTAGCTAGAATGATGGTTGCATGGTCATATGGTTATGTGTTATGTTTCTATATGTTGTCATGATTATGTTATGTTGGCATTATGAGACAAGTGTTGTCCTTGATGGCAAATCACACTGATGACAAATCATAGTGCAGAAGGATAGCAGCAAGGAATTGATGATCAGTCTACAAGTATGAAGAAAAATATATACACGTTGGTTCACTATATACCAAGTCGCATATACAAGCAGGTTCACTATATACCAAGTCGCGTATACGCAGGTTCGCTATATACCAAGTCGCGTGTACACGCAGGTTGGCTTCAGTAAAAGAGCGTGTATGTGGAAAACTTATCTTTGGTCCATGGCGGTTATTCCTTGGAAGTTGTGCCTATGGTTTTGGACCATGGTGTCTCGACGGACGTGTTGATCCCTAGTTTTGAAGTTGATGGTATTGTGTTACTATGGTTTTGGCCCGAGGTATTGAGCAAGGCCTAAGGCTATATAAGGAGAAGAAGATCATTAGGCAAATGCATCTGAAAAGGCTTGAATATCTGATGAAGTATTAGATCCAGTATGCAGGTTATTGGTTGATGATGTATTGCTTGATCTGAGCTAAGGAGAGATCTCATCGGTTGATGGAGAACAAGATCTAAGGAGAGATCGGGATCAAATGGTTTGAAATGAACTATCTTTATATGGTTGATTATGCGTATTTCTAGATCTGCATACTGACGCAATGTTATGTTCTGGGTATAACTGATATCTGGTATAGCTGCAAGTTATGAAAAATTATTTTTAGATCTGTAAGCAGGTTGTCTTCGGTAAAACCGCGTGTATACGCAGGTTGCCTTCATTGAAGTAGCGTATATCTTTTGGAGCTTGATTTTTGGGTTGCAGCTGGGTCTGACTGTTATTGCAGAGTTCTGTAGTCTGCTCTGTGTTCTGGTGACTAGGTTTTGACAGGGTTTCAGTGGTTCAGTGATTCAAAGATTGTTGATGCGAGTATTGGTTGTTTTGTAATCGGCTATGAAAGTTGAATGAATTGTGGTCTTCAGATTGTAATGTTGTGCTTCAGGAATATCCAGTCTGAAAATGTATGAAAAGTGGTACCTAAAGGAAAGAAGATTGTAGGCCTGCACCTACGTACTAGTATCTTAGCTAGTACAAGAGCAAAGGGGGTTGGAGCTCCCTTCCAAGGAAGTTTGGAGAACGAGAGAAGGTTGAAGCCTTCTGCAGGTTGTAGCCTGCGTACTGGTATAAGGCTGCACCAGTACAAAAGATTGTAAACTGAAGTTCTTATTAAAGAAAGATAGAGACGACTTGCAGCAGGTGGTTTTCACCCACATTGGGTTTCCACCTTATATCATGGTGTTCATGTGTGTGGCTTTTGTGTGATGATCTGTTCTGTTATACTGCATCTGTTTACTCTTAATATGGTGAATAATGTCCTAATGCATTTAACTGAAGATAAACTAACTGAATTATAAGATTTATGGTTATACGTTGGTTTCTTTAGACACAGTGGCGTGTACACGCTGGTTCACTTAACTGAAGTAGTGTATATGTTTCTGAGCATTGAAAAAGTTTTATTGATCTGATAATACTGATTCACCCCCCCCCTCTCAGTATTATTTCCAACAATTGGTATCAGAGCAGGTCCTTCAGAGAAGCTTGATCGCTTGAAGGTAGATCGTTCATCATGAGAAACTACGAGAGAGAAGCATCAATCAAGCCACCGGTTTTTGATGGGACAAACTTCAATTATTGGAAGGTAAGAGTTACTGCCTATCTTCAATCTCTTGGTACAGAAGTTTGGGACATCGTAGAGACAGGCTACACTTTTCCTTCAGCTACTCCTACAGATGCAGCCGAGAAAAAGAAATATGAAACAAATGCGAAAGCAGTCAATACTCTATTGGGATGTATATCTCAATCAGAATTCATGAAGGTAATGCACTATAAATCTGCAAAAGAAATATGGGACAAAATTGTCACGAGCTATGAAGGAGACGAACAGGTAAAGCGTGCTAAACTTCAAACTCTCAGGATTAAGTATGAAACTCTCAGAATGTATAATGATGAAAGTGTGGCTAACTATTTCCTTAGGATAGATGAAATTGTTAATTGCATGAAAAAATTGGGTGAAGAAATAAAAGAGGCTATTGTGGTTGAAAAGGTTCTAAGATCTGTGTCCCCCAAGTTTGAATCTAAAGTGTCTGCCATAGAAGAAAAGGAAAATCTGCAAATTCTCACTATGTCTCAGCTTCACGGAATTCTAACCGCTTATGAAATGAGAAAGGGAGGTCCATCAGACAGAAGAGAAGCTGCCTTCAAGGCTTCAGGCAAAGAAGATTATTATGAAGCAAGTCACGTGCCAGAAGATGAAGAAGAGGAATCAAATTTTGTTAGAAATCTTCAAAGGGGTTATGGAAGGTTCAGAGGTAAGTTACCTTTTAAATGCTTTGCTTGTGGAAGAGTAGGTCATTATGCTGCCAGATGTCCTCACAAAGATAAGAATGAAAAGGGAAAGGAACCTGGTAAATGGAACAAGAAACAAAATGAAAAGAAGAAAAGCTATTACACTCATGAAGATAGTGATGGTCTTTCAAATAGTGATGAAGATGAACAAGGTAATAGATATAAACTTTTAATGGCTTTTGAAGATGATGACTATATGGATGCTATAGATGTAGAAGGTTTTTGTGAAGAAATGAAAGATCTCAAAGTTTGCTTAGAAGAGAAGAGTGCTATTATTGATTCTCTACAATGTCAACTAGCTGAAAAGGAAAAACATCTTGAAAAATTGGAATGTGAGATTGTTTGTCTTAGAAAGGAGATTGAGAAAACAAAAGCGATTAATCTTAAATTTGTTAAAGGATCTGAAACCTTGGATGAGATTATCAATATGCAGCGATCTCCTCTGATCAAGACAGGTCTTGGATATAATGGAGAAACATCTCAAGCATCTACCTCTAAAAGATATCTTGATGCAGCAAGGAGAAGCGAGCAAAGGCCAAATAAAAGTCATCAGGTGAATCAGGGACAGTTTACCTCAAGAACAAATAAAGACCATCAAGAAATTCGGGGACAAACTGCCTTAAGGACAAACAAAAGCTACAATCAGCCTCAGGTAAAATCTTCCCAATTTGCTCCAAGAATGAATGTGAATAGAAGCTACAATCGGTTGGATGATAGATCTGATTATCGCAGAAGTTTCTTTAATGGCCAATGCTTTTCTTGCCATAACTTCGGTCACAAAGCAGCTCAATGTGTTGCCTACAAGACAATCATGACTAGAGAAGCTCAAAAGCAAGGGAGAATGACTGGAACCATGAAAAGGACTTATAACAACTTTTCGGTTCTTGAAAATGAAGTTGAATGCTCTATTTGTAATAACTTTGGTCATGAAGACTCTGAATGCAGGAGCAGGTTCCGGAAGACAACTCAGAAGGAACAAACCTCAAATGTTAGAACATGGAGAATAAAGGAACAACAACCAGAAAGATGTGGGATAGCCTTTTATGCAGAAGGTCAAGAAAGTCTATGGTACATTGACAGCGGATGTTCGAAGCATATGACAGGGGACAAAGAAAAACTTGAGTCATATACCGCATTAGAAAAGGGGAAGAAAGTTTCTTTTGGAAACGATATCTCTGCAGCCATAAAAGGAAAAGGTGTTGCTCCATTGAAAGAGAAGGTCAAAGCTGGAAATGTTTTGTATGTTGATGGATTGAAGCATAATCTTCTAAGTGTCAGTCAGATGTGCGATCAAGGAACAGAGGTAATATTTAGATCAAATGGATGTTGTGTTCGTGACCTTGATACAGGTAAAACAGTGATCAAAGGAAGAAGGACTCCAAATAATCTATACATATTTGAAGAAGGACCACAACAATGCTATTTGAGCAAGGATGATGAACACTGGCTATGGCATCGGAGGTTGGGGCATCTAAGCTTTTCACAAATAAGGAAAGCATGCAAATATCAGGCAGTTCGTGGTCTTCCAAATATCAAAATTCCAGAAAACACTATATGCAAATCTTGTCAGTTTGGAAAGCAAACCAGAACTAACTTTCCAGAGAAGGAAGGATCAGCCAGCATACCTCTTGAGCTAGTCCATACAGATGTATGTGGTCCATTTAGGAAAAGGACACCTCGAGGAGAAGAATATTTGATATTATCCATTGACGATTTCTCCAGGTTTGTCTGGTTAGGGCTTATGAAGCACAAAGATGAAGCTTTCGAAAAATTCAAATCCTTCAAAGCCTTGGTTGAAAATGAATCAGGACACAAAATTAAGTGCCTCAGATCTGACAGAGGTGGGGAGTTTACCTCAAATGAGTTTTTCGATTTCTGTGAAGAACATGGGATAAGAAGAGAATTATCTACAGCTAGAACTCCTAAGCAAAATGGGGTTGTGGAAAGAATGAACAGAACAATCCAACAAATGGCTCGTGCTATGCTTGATGAATCAGGTACGCCCGCAACTTTCTGGGGTGAGGCTGCACATGCTGCGGTTATTATTCTTAACAAAACAAATGTCCGAGTAAACAGCACTCAAACACCTCATGAGCTCTGGAGTGGTGAGACTCCTTCGGTGAAGCATTTCAAAATCTTTGGGAGCAAATGTTATATTAAGAATACTGATGAGCAGCTTGGAAAACTTGAACCAAGAGCAGATGAAGGCATTCTTCTTGGTTATTCTCCACATAGCAAAGCATACAAGTGCTACAACAAAAGACTTGGCAGAATTGTTGACAGCATTGATGTAGTGGTTGATGAGAAGGGATATATCCTAGGCAAGTTCATGATGAAGACATTGAAGAAGATGAAGGTTACCCTCAAAGGCAGAATGATGAAGAAGAAGAACCTCAAGAAGAAGAAGAAACTCAAGAAGAATCAGAGGAGCAGACAAGAATAGAAGAGAAGACTCCATCCAGATATGTTCAAAAGAATCATCCAGAATCTCAGATTGTGGGGCAGAAAGAAGTAGGAATACAAACAAGAAGAAGAATTGCAGAAGCTTCAAGCTATTTGGCATTACTCTCTTCCACTGAACCACAAAATGTGAAAGAGGCATGCAAAGATGAATGTTGGGTCAAAGCAATGGATGAAGAACTTGAGCAGATCGAAAATAACAATACTTGGGAATTGGTTCCTAGACCAAAAGATAAAAATGTCATAGGGACTAAATGGGTCTTCAAAAATAAATTGAATGAAAATGGAGAAGTAATTAGAAACAAGGCCAGACTTGTTTGTAAAGGGTATGTGCAGCAAGAAGGAATAGATTTTGAAGAGACCTTTGCTCCTGTTGCAAGACTTGAGGCCATCCGAATGTTCCTTGCTCTCTCAAGCTTTCAAAACTTCAAGGTATTTCAAATGGACGTGAAATCAGCCTTTCTGAATGGAGACTTAGAAGAAGAAGTATATATTGAGCAGCCAGATGGTTTCATTCTTGGGAATGATCCAAACCTAGTATGCAGATTGAAAAAGGCTCTCTATGGTCTCAAGCAAGCTCCAAGGGCTTGGTACTATCATTTGGACAAATATCTTCACAAGCAAGGTTTTTCAAAAGGATCAGCAGATAGCAATCTCTATATGAAAGTTGAAAATAACAAATTGCTAATACTTGTTGTGTATGTAGATGATATTATCTTTGGTAGCAATGAAGAGGCTATGAGTCAGAACTTTGCCTTGATTATGCAGAAAGAATTTGAAATGTCATTACTTGGAGAATTGACATACTTTCTTGGATTGCAAATCCAACAAAATGAAGGAGGTATTTTCTTGTCTCAAACCAAGTACCTCAAGCAGATCTTGAAGAAGTATGGCATGGAAGATTCAAAGCCAGTTTGTACCCCCATGGTTACAGGATGCAGCCTCAGTGCAAATGACGAATCAGCAGCAGTTCACCAACCCACTTATAGATCCATGATTGGGAGTTTGCTTTATTTGACAGGTACCCGACCAGATATTATGCATGTAGTAGGAATTGTTGGAAGATTTCAAGCCAACCCAAAGGAAACTCATCTTCAGGCAGTCAAAAGAATCTTCAAGTATCTTCAAGGGACCCAAAACTATGGCTTATGGTATCCTAGAGATACAGATCTCACTCTTCATGCTTACACAGATGCAGATTGGGCCGGAAGTGTGGATGATAGGAAAAGCACAAGTGGTGGTGCTTTCTTCATGGGTTCCATATTAGTATCTTGGTTCAGCAAGAAACAAAGTTCGATTGCCTTATCTACAGCTGAAGCAGAATATGTGGCTGCGGCATCTTGTTGCACACATCTTCTTTGGATGATGTAGACCTTGCAGAATTTTCAAATCACTTGCACTCCACCAGTCTCTATCTTATGTGATAATACAAGTGCAATCAGCATTTCAAAGAATCCAGTCATGCACTCAAAGACCAAGCACATACCAATCAAGTACCATTTTCTTCGGGAACAAGTGCTTGAGCAGAAGGTCAAGCTGGAGTATGTTCCTTCTAAGGAACAAGTTGCTGATATTCTCACAAAACCACTGCCCAGGGAAACTTTTGAATATCTCAGACAAAAGTTGGGAGTAGTTGATGCTTCATCCTGCTGTTGAAGCTTGTCTGTTCTACAGAAAAGTTGGTATACGCAAGTTACGTAAGGGATATCCGCGTATATACGCGATTTATGTTGGGAAAGTCGCGTGTATGGTGTACGCGTGTTGCAGAAAGCATATCCGCGTGCATACATTGTTTTATGCAGGAGAAGTCGTGTATATGGAGTTCTGAACAGCAAGGGCAGACTCCAGTTGGAGAAGGTCTGAGATGGGTATGCCAGAATTCTTCAGGCACAGTTTCAGGGGGTGCCGCAGGCACAGGTTCAGGGGGAGCAGCTTAAAGTCTCATAAAGCATTGTTGGCATTTAGATGCTTTTGGTTCTAGTACACAATTGTTTTGGTTTCAGGAGAAGGAGCTCAGAAGGAAATCTTGGTTGCTGATCTAAAAGATGTGTATCAGATGCTGCTTGTGACTTTCATAAGTCTTGGTCTAGATTTGTTGTCTCTATGTCATGTATCTCTTATGTGATATCTCTTTTATGGTGTCAAGGTCATGTAACGACCTATGTTGGTTTCCCCACTATGCCTGGGATGAATGATGTAATATAATTGGTTGGTTCTGATGTATCCCCTCTTGGTTGGGAGTATGGATGTATGTATTGAGTCTTTTGGTGATTGGAAGGTCCCTTATGGTGTATAAGTCTTGGTTCTTTTGAAGAACATCTTTTGCAGATCTTGCCTACAGTCAGAGGGAGCATGTTTCAGCACAACCAAGCAAAGATATCAGCATGTACTCAGGGGGAGCACAGCCCTTTGCCCTTGATGACAAAGGGGGAGAGTGTTTTGATTTGGTGTTGTTGCCATCAAGTCCAAAGGGGGAGATTGTTGGCATTATGAGGCAAGTGTTGTCCTTGATGGCAAATCACACTGATGACAAATCATAGTGCAGAAGGATAGCAGCAAGGAATTGATGATCAGTCTACAAGTATGAAGAAAAATATATACACGCTGGTTCACTATATACCAAGTCGCGTATACAAGCAGGTTCACTATATACCAAGTCGCGTATACGCAGGTTCGCTATATACCAAGTCGCGTGTACACGCAGGTTGGCTTCAGTAAAAGAGCGTGTATGTGGAAAACTTATCTTTGGTCCATGGCGGTTATTCCTTGGAAGTTGTGCCTATGGTTTTGGACCATGGTGTCTCGACGGACGTGTTGATCCCTAGTTTTGAAGTTGATGGTATTGTGTTACTATGGTTTTGGCCCGAGGTATTAAGCAAGGCCTAAGGCTATATAAGGAGAAGAAGATCATTAGGCAAATGCATCTGAAAAGGCTTGAATATCTGATGAAGTATTAGATCCAGTATGCAGGTTATTGGTTGATGATGTATTGCTTGATCTGAGCTAAGGAGAGATCTCATCGGTTGATGGAGAACAAGATCTAAGGAGAGATCGGGATCAAATGGTTTGAAATGAACTATCTTTATATGGTTGATTATGCGTATTTCTAGATCTGCATACTCACGCAATGTTATGTTCTGGGTATAACTGATATCTGGTACAGCTGCAAGTTATGAAAAATTATTTTTAGATCTGTACGCAAGTTGTCTTCGGTAAAACCGCGTGTATACGCAGGTTGCCTTCATTGAAGTAGCGTATATCTTTTGGAGCTTGATTTTTGGGTTGCAACTGGGTCTGACTGTTATTGCAGAGTTCTGTAGTCTGCTCTGTGTTCTGGTGACTGGGTTTTGACAGGGTTTCAGTGGTTCAGTGATTCAAAGATTGTTGATGCGAGTATTGGTTGTTTTGTAATCGGCTATGAAAGTTGAATGAATTGTGGTCTTCAGATTGTAATGTTGTGCTTCAGGAATATCCAGTCTGAAAATGTATGAAAAGTGGTACCTAAAGGAAAGAAGATTGTAGGCCTACACCTACGTACTAGTATCTTAGCTAGTACAAGAGCAAAGGGGGTTGGAGCTCCCTTCCAAGGAAGTTTGGAGAACGAGAGAAGGTTGAAGCCTTTTGCAGGTTGTAGCCTGCGTACTGGTATAAGGCTACACCAGTACAAAAGATTGTAAACTGAAGTTCTTATTAAAGAAAGATAGAGACGACTTGTAGCAGGTGGTTTTCACCCACATTGGGTTTCCACCTTATATCATGGTGTTCATGTGTGTGGCTTTTGTGTGATGATCTGTTCTGTTATACTGCATCTGTTTACTCTTAATATGGTGAATAATGTCCTAATGCATTTAATTGAAGATAAACTAACTGAATTATAAGATTTATGGTTATACGCTGGTTTCTTTAGACACAGTGGCGTGTACACGCTGGTTCACTTAACTGAAGTAGCGTATATGTTTCTGAGCATTGAAAAAGTTTTATTGATCTGATAATACTGATTCACCCCCCCCCTCTCAGTATTATTTCCAACATGTTATACATGTATCACATTGATTTGTTGATCTTGTAGACAAGTTATCCTCCCCAAGTTATACTAAGTTACGTTGGTTTACTGTGATTTGGTTTAGCTAACATGATATACTTTCCAGGAAGAAATATCAAATGGCTAGCAAGATGGTAGACTACAAAGACTCTCCCTATGAATCAGAAGAGCATTATGGTGTTGGGAACTCTTCAGATTTAGCAGATACACTGAGAAGCTTAAAGAAAGAAATAAGGAGTTGTAAGGCAGATAATGATATAATCATGCAAGCACATGAGAAATAAGAAGAGGTAAATGCAGTGATACTTCAGAGTTGTTAGATTTCCAGCGGCAGGGACCACATAAGATTAGCTATGAGAAGGAGGACAAAACTAATGGGGCATACGGTAGTAGTTTGCATGATGACCACAGGTCAGATAGAGATGACACGGTCAAAGATGGCAGATTGTTGGACACTCCCAATAGGAGGAGGGTTAGACACAGGTATTATTCTAGTTCTGATTCAGATAGGCACTATGATCATCATCGTCATCATCCTTACAGGAGTGATAGGGGATACTTTCCAGATGAATTTAAGAAAGCAAAGCCACCTACTTTGGATGGAGAGATGAAGAAATCGCAGGATGTAGAGGAATCGTTGCTTGGCATGAGGAAGTTCTCTAGGTTAAATGACTATTCATAGAACATGAAATCCAGAGTAACTACATTCAGTCTCAAAGGTAAAGCAGACATTTGGTGGAAAAGATGTGAAGAATGTCAGATGTATTCATGAGGAAGACTTGACTTGGAGTGAGTTTGAGTGGCTATTCAAGAAGACATATTTGTCGAAGAGATATTTTGATGACAAGGCAAAAGAATTCTATGAGCTAAAGATGGGATGATGAGTACACTAACAAGTTCTTGGAGTTACTGAGGTATGTGCCTTACCTCACAAAGGAAAAGGCTAAGATTTAGAGGTTCATCAGTGCATTACCGGTTGCATTCAAAGACATGATTGAGTTCAATGAGCCTATATCATTGGAGGAGGCCATTCGAAAGTTAAGTCATTGCTATGAACAATCGAAGCGCAGATATGAGACTAAGGCAGACAGGAAAGGTAATGCAAAGAACAAAGGAAAATGGGACAAAAAACAAGCAAGACCTCAGGGTACTGAAAATAAAGAGAATGTTGCACCATCTAAGAAATTCAATGCATCATATAAAGGACAGGGACATCGATATGAGGAGAAGAATAAGGGTGTGGGTTGGAATCTTATAGAGTGTTGGAATTGTGGAAAAGATCATCACAGGAGAGATTGTCTGTAGAATCCGGGTGGTAGGCCTTAGATATATAGTGCGCAGGATGCACAAACGGTTGGGGATGTTGGTCATAGTGTTCCTCGTATCTATGCAACATTAGATAACAAACAGGCATACAATCAAACATTTATCATTGAGATGGACTGTAAGCTTTGTTATCAAGTTATTTATATTTTAATTGACCCTGGATCTAATTATAGCTATGTTAGTCATGACTTGGTGGATATGTGTGGTTTGAGTAAGGAATTGCATGCAGAATCTTGGTTAGTCAGTTGGCTACAGGTACGAAGAAGCACGTTCATCATTGGGTAAGAGGTTGTGCATTTGATTTGAATAGTATGCCTACCGAAGCACATTTGAATGTATTATCATTGGGATCATACAATATGTTGTTGGGCATGGATTGATTGTATCTTCATAGAACCAAGGTGGATTGTTATGACAAAGACATTGAGTGTGTCGATGACAATGGAGAACCAAGAGTCTTACAGGGTAAGAAGAAAGCCACATAAGTTAGGATGGTAACAACTATGCAAGCAAAGCGCAGTTGCAGGAAAGGGTGTGTGTTATTTGCAGTGCACATTTCTAGTGACAAAGGTAAGGAAGTTGAGGATGTAAATGTGTTGAGTAGATACCCAATTCTACAACAGTTCAAGGATGTATTTCTTCAAGATATTTCAGAGTTTCCACCTCACAAGGAAGTAAACTTTTCTATTGAATTATTGTCAGGGCAGCTCTAGCATCAAAAACACCTTATAGGATGAACATACCTAAGTTGGTAGAATTGAAGCTACAGTTGAAGGAAATGTTGGACAAGGGATACATTAGGCTAAGTGTATCACCATGGGGTGCACTAGTATTGTTTGTGAAGAATAACAATGGTACTCTTAGATTATGCATTGACTATAGGCAGTTGAACAAAGTGACCATCAATAAAAGGTATTTGTTGTCAAGGATTGATAACTTGTATGATCAGTTGAAGGGAGCATCAGTGTTCTCGAAGATTGATATGAGATATGGATATCACCAGGTACGCATTAAAGAGGAGGACATTTACTAGACAACTTTCCTAACCAGATATGGGCATTATGAGTTTGTTGTAGTTCCATTTGGCTTAAATAATGCTCCAGCTACATTTATGTGCTTGATGAATGATGTGTTGCATCTGTATTTGGATAAGTTTGTTATTGTGTTCAATGATGACATATTCATATATTCTAAAAATGAGGAAGAGCATGTCGAGCATTTAGCAGTAGTGTTGAGGTTGTTGAGAGAGCATCAGTTGTATGCTAAGCTCAACAAGTGTAGTTTCTTTCAGATTGAGGTACATTACTTGGGATATGTTGTCTCCAAGGAGGGCATTGTAGTAGATCCAAAAAAGATAAGGGCCATCATGGAGTGGGTCGTTCCTAAGAATGTAGATGAGGTGAGATCTTTCATGGGATTGGCATGTTATTACAGGAGGTTCATCAAGAACTTCTCATATATTTTTTATCCAATTACACCATTGTAGAGGAAAGATAAGAAGTTTGAATGGACAGAGGAGTGTGAGGCTAGTTTTGAGCAACTTAAGCAGTTGTTGACACATGCTCCAGTGTTAAATATTGTAGATCCAGACAAAGAGTTTGTGGTATGCAGAAATGCTTACAAGAAAGGACTTGGTGGAGTCCTTATGCACGATGGACAGGTGGTATGTTATGAGTTGCGAAAACCGAATGAGCACGAGCAGAACTACCCCACACACGATCTTGAGTTGGCATCGTGTTGTAGCGGCTACAATCACCCTCCAAAATTTTGCCTTAAGCTTCGTTTTGGAGCCTCCCTACCAACCTTTCACATCAACATGTCTTGCTTCATCAAGTACACTAGCTTCAGTGTTTTTCATGCAGAAAGGAAGCATGTCCATCAAACCTTGATGCATTCCCCTCATAAGTTGTTCACCCAGACTTGGTCCAGTAGTAGGCTGAGTAGCTCCTTCAAGAATTTGCTCAAATCTGGAGGGCAATCAGCCTTCCCTCCAGAAATTACGTAATCCTGACTGGCAGCCTGTTGGGCCCCAGAATTGCGTAATTCTGCTTAGCAAGCTTCACCCAGAAAATTGGGCAATCCTTCCCAGTTGGTTTGCTCAGCCTAGAATTTGTGCAAATCTGCGCAACAGTCAGCTGCTCTGCCCATAAATTGCGCAAATCTTCTGAGCAGCCAACCCAGCTCCCAGCCAGAAATGCGCATTTTCTCCCAGCATTTGAGCAACCTCTTACATGTGCAGTTGAGTTGATCGGTTCCCTCCGAGACCGAGCAAAACAGACTTGCATGCATGGGATGCTTCTCCCAAGGCAGCATGCAAAGGCATCCCTCGTTTCAGTGATCTATTTTTAGCAGTTGGAGGTTGCATGCAAGGATCATTTCATAAACCTCCCACCAAGTGTCACTTTCCCTAGATTTGTGGCATGCGAGTCACAACCTCAATTTTATCAAAACTCATCAACCAGATGCTGTAGAGCTCATTCCTCACACCAACCTTGTAGCTCTGACATCTCACATCGTATCCAGGAGCTGTCGGCACATTCAGATCAGTTGTTTTGGGGTAAGCCCGCTTTCCATGTCTTGTGTTGCATTTTTGGCGCTTTTGGTGTTTCGCTTCGTGTGAACACTGTCTGCTTGATTCCAGCGAGCGCTTGTTGTCATTTTGATACATACTAGATTGTACTAGCACCATTTGAGTTTTCGTTGCTATCTCAATGTTATTGCATGCATGAAACTATTTTGCACTAACTGATTCGGTGACTTGCTTCACCCACATGCATATTGATCTGTTTACTGAATCCTTCATTCAATGTTTGCATGCACTGTCAATCACTTCTGCTTTCACTTTGTGTTGCCATGCATTCACTGTCATATTTTCTTTCGGTTGACCGTTGGCGAGTCTGTCCAACCTTGGCCCGGACTCTGCGTCCACTGAGACAACATTAGGTAATATGGGGAAGGAAGGCTCTGTCTTCCTCTCCAGAAATGCATAATTTTGCCGGGGCACTGTCCTCCATGATTATTTTGCGCACTTCTAAGGGACAGTGACTATTGGCCCAAAAAATTGCGCAATGCAGTCACTGAGCTTGCAACCATTTCCAGCTGATATTGCGCATTGCGCAATTCCAGCAATCAGTAGCCAGACTGGACTATGCATTGTGTGGTTCCAGCAATCAGTCAACCTTCCAACAGCCTAGACTATGCCTTGCGTAGTCTTGGCAGTCAGTCTCCCAACCTCCCAGCAAAAATTGTGTGACCTTCATGTTCAGTCACCTAGGTATGTTACAAGTCAGTTCTCAAGTTCATTTTGGTTTTCGACTAACATATTGCTTGCCATGAGTGTTGCCATGTCTCCAGGTATCATAGGTGTTCATCTGCTTCTCAACAGTACAAGTACAATGGTTTCCAGAAGATTAGAGTCCAAGACACCATCAGAGCACACTTGGGGATGCATTCGATCAAGTGTCTATGAGCTTGCCTACTCACAAAGACATCAAGTTGTTCGTAGACAAGGACATCAAGATATGATGGCACCAACATCGCATCGAACAACATCATGAACAACAGCTGAAGGCAGTATACTGGATGCAACGAATGCAAGAGGAATATTGTTGACAACACGAAGGCAGAACAAAGTTGCAAGCTCAAGCAGATCCACTGATGATGACAACAACTTTGGAGACTCAGGCTATGAGGTGATGACCCGATCGCATGAAGACAGAGAATGGAACAAAGAAGGAGTTGCATGTGCTGAAGCAACAACTCAAGGAAGAACATGAGCTGCACAGACAAGTGAATGAGTTGCAGCAGGAATAGGAACAGCAGGGGGCGCAACATGCACTCATGGATGAAACTGTGCCCGTACAAGTTATAGATCCATCCCAGTAGCTGGCACGGAGCAGACATGGTGAGCAATGTTGTTGATTGCATGCAAGGGATTCAACAGCATGCATGTCATTGTGCGCACGCATGCGATCCAACCCATTCAGCACACTCACCAAGGCGAAGACAAGAAGCAAGTCCAACTAGAGCTGAACATGTAGTTGACAGTTGATGCGCATGACCACCAACACACACTGGAAGATCAACACGGACACTATGCATCAGTGTGTTGCCGGTTCGGTTGCACCAAGAAGACCATGCACATGCTAGCAAATGAGTTGGATGAAGGAGCCACACCAATGCACCCGGATGCAATGGAGGCAAGAGTTCGCTTCAGCAAGATGTCACCATGGGGTGCATGCACACCATCATGGACGACCAAGCTTGGCATCAGCTCACCACCTTCACCATCACAAGCATGTCAAAGAGTTTGTCTCACCACAACGAACCAAGTGTCAGTGATGTCTTGCATGGCTTGCTCAAGCCATTTTGTCTCACATGAGCACATGTGCATTGTAATGTAACGTCGTGTCAAGTGGAAGTTCAAGTGTCAATAGTTGGATGTAACAGTCATAGAGTAGATGAAGAGTCATGAGGGTAGATGAATTGTCACAAAGGGGAATGTCAAGGGTCACCCCACCCTTTGCTATAAATATAACCTCATAGCTTATTGTAAAGGCTTTTGGTCAGCCAAGCTTCGATAAGAGTATCTTAGAGAAAGCTTGGACAGTATTGTAACGAGCCTTGGCTTCTCCACTGCACAGAGCTAGTACATCTCTTTGGAGGAGCAGGCGGTTGTGGCTGTAACGTTCCATTATTGGAACTAGTGGTTGGACATGGATGTATTGTATGCCTGGAACTTACACTTATTTATCTAATAGAGCCAACACGTTTCATGAATATGTTGTATTGTATTCTATGTTATTTGGTTTACTCTAAATGATATATGTATTGTTTGCTTATGCATGCATGTATGGACTATTCCGTATAAGTATGTAAGAATCTTTCTGAAATGTGTTGTTGGTTTAACTATCACTTTGGATTACTTTCTAACTTGCTTTTGAACTTGTGATGCATATTCGCTCGTGCGTTCCCTTCAAAGACGAGTACTATTACAAGTTTCCAAGGGGCGCACTCATCTCAACCCCCGTGTGTTAGAACCTCTCACGCACCTTCCTTGACTCACTGTAGTTGTCACACCCTTGCTACTAACAGAGTTATCTTACATGCCTCTGTGCGAAATCGCAATCAAGGCATTACCATACGACCCACTGTTGGGACTCCTACACCAAACGGTCTGAGGTCTAATTGGGACTTCTTACTGGGGAGATCCCCTTACATGTTGGCGGGTCCAACACCGTCAACATTTTGGCACTAGAAGGAGGGCCAAATGACAAGCTGAGTCCTCACATCTGTTTTGAATCTCTACATATCTATCATGACTAACTACCGAGTTGCTCTTCTGGAGTGCATGTCTTATGGAAATGACTTCATTATCTCAGAAAATCTCTCGGATAACTTGTCTCATAAAACATATGATGGTGGAGGCCACATAGCCTTAGTTAGGCACGCAGTCGGCGTTGTAGGCTTATGCAAAAGACATGGATTCTTTGAAGAATACATGAGTTGCACATTGTTCGTCTACACGCTTCGAGGGAACCCAATGCACTGGTGTGCCATGCTGCCCGAAAAATCTATTCATTCTCTTGCTCATATGGTCACAGAGATAGACCGTGCTTTCAATCACTTTAACCGTAAAGCACTCAACAAAGAAATTCTGAAATTACGAAAAGCACCTGATGAATCTATTGATCAGTTTTACACACGCTTTTGTAATATTGCATACTGATTCCCCGAAGATGATATTGATTGGGAATTTCTCGATGGGATATTTGAGTATCTTCTTTACATATATGAAAATCCGCAATTCTTGAAATCACTCGAATCTCGCTCATACTCTGGTGATGGAACTGTGCAATCACGAGCAAGCACAGTCGCTGTCACAAGTGATTGTCTGCCTTCACCTCATCAAACAACTCCACCATTGCGGAGTGATGTGGGAGATCATGCACATACCTCTGTTGAACTATCACATCCTCCCACCCCACCTGCTCTTGATATCTACGCAGATTTGGCTTGCAAGCCTGTTGGTTGTCACGTGGATTTGTTCCCTCAACCTCCGTCCTCGCGTTCTGTTGATCCTTCAGATTGTACTGTCTTGTGTTCTTCCATTCCAGACTCCTCACCTGTTGTGAACGAGGATCAAGTTGTCGACAAAGTTGGTGTTATGTAGCCAACTTGCACCATCATTCATGATGAGTGTGTGTGGGAATCTAAAGAAGAACCCATGGTGAAGGATGACTCCCTTCCAGTCGCACCTCATCCGTTTTATCTTGACATCCCTTCCGATTCTGTCATTACTGATTTCCCCTGTGAAAACTCATTTGCAGATGTTTCTACTTCCGATCATTCACAAGACACGTCAGATGTTAGTCTCTCATTACAGTGCGGAGAGGACACATGTTCCTTGGAAAATCGTCCAATCTGTCATCTATCTTTCCTGAAAACACAGAGGGCGAACATTTTTGCTTCCCATCTACCCGTCTGCCCGATTCATCAAATCATGAGGATGCCGACAAACATCCTAAATTTTCTGATCTTGGTTGTCGTGATCTATCCACTTCCTCATCTGATCACGATGTTGATTCAATCATTGTTAATCTGTCCAAGACATTGGTCTACGATGATCTATCTGTCAACGAAGTCAAAACCTCGCAAACTATCAAGGTACTTCAGCCCGAGCTGATGGTTATGTCAGGCCCTCATTGTCCTAAGGTTGGTTTCACTTCTGGTCAGGAAATTGTTGAAACACTCAAGGCTCCTCATCACTCTCTGCTTTGCATTGAAGATCAACCAAATACCCAGATTTCGCTTCCTCCACTTGAACTACACGACCCCATCGCTCATGCATTAGAGGAATCTTACACATCAAGCACACATGCACAACATAAGTGGTCTACCTTTCTCACGTTTTCTTTCATGTCATAGTCAAGAGAATGCACACACTCAACATCTGCATGTAGTGTAGCACAACATCATGGTAGCTCCACAGAGTGCATGTCATGCACTTTCACTCATCTTTGTTTTGTGGTCGCTTGTAAACTTGGAGTGTGTTTGTCTTCACTGTTATATCTTTCTTGTTTGTTGGTTTTCATAACTGTCTTGTTCGCGAACCATGCCTTCACCAACATGGGTCAACCAATGCACCGGTGGCTGCATTGGAAGTATCACTTCACGTGAGATGGCCCATGCACCGTTAGCTTAGGAGTAGGAGTAGTGTTTGATTTCAGTTTGTTTGCTTGCATGCTTGTTTGCTTACTTGCTTTGTTGGTTTGTTCGCTTGCTTTCTTGTTTGCTTACTCGCTTTGCTTTCACTTTTGCTTCTGCTTCTGCTTTGCTTTGTTGTTTGTTTGCTTGTTTTGTTTGTAGGTTAGTTTTGCATGAAACCATGTATGACTCTTGAAACAAGCTGGGTAAATTATGGGAGGACTTGTACAACTATCAACATTTGGTTATCTGTTGTCCGCTCTCTTATGTAAGAACTTGTTATGTTCAGTCCATGATACATCAATGGAAAATACGTATTGGTCGAAGTGAACCATGGTGAAAACACAGTGCTTGCGTGCTAACTAGTATCACCTACTCCAGTCGGTTGTTTTTGGGTTAACCCTTATCAACTCAGTCACGTAGAGTAAGGTGAGGGGGAAAACCTTAATAAGCACGTCAGAGATATACTAAACTACTTCTCTGCTGGAACAACCTCTTCTGCCCTTGAAATGAATAAGTGCAATGCACAGTTACGAAAATTAAAAAATGAAAAAAGTTTGAAAAAATGAAAAATGAATAAGGTGAAAGAAGAGAAAGGCTTCCTGCACGAAGGTACGGACCAGGCTCGCTGGCAGTGAAGCCATGCTTGTGTTCCTATGTGACTCCGTCGGGGTACTGTCCAGGCCTGCTGGCAGCAGAGCAACACCAGAGATGAAACTAAGACTCTGACGACTATAATGCTTGTGCATCAATATACCCCTCAATCCCAATCAAAACAACTATGTTGACTTGGCTTGGAATGTGTGTCAATCAACCAAGGGCTTGGCGGATGCTACATTTTACAATTAGGCTAGTATGAAACCAAGACAAGCTGAGAACTGAACAATACTTCCGGAGGTGTTAGACTTGCTTTTCGCGAATAAGGTCCATTCAAAGAGCTGGATTTCTACCAGTGTGTCGCCAAGTGTTGTAGTGGCTACAACCACCCTCCAAAATTTTTTCTTAAGCTTCGTTTTGGAGCCTCCCTACCAACCTTTCATAGCAGCATGTCTTGCTTCGTCAAGTACACAAGCTTCAGTGGTTTTCTTGCAAAAAGGCAACCTGCCCATCAAACCTTAATGCATTCCCCTCATAGGTTGTTCATCTGGACTTGGTCCAGTAGCAGGCTGAGCGAATCCTTCAAGAATTTTCGTAAATCTGGAGGGCAACCAGCCTTCCCTCCAGAAATTACGCAATGTTGACTGGTAGCCTGCTTGGCCCCAGAATTACGCAATGTTGATTGGTAGCCTGTTCGGCCCCAGAATTGCGCAATGTTGACTGGTAGCTTGCTTGGCCCCAAAATTGCGCAATTCTGTTGAGCAAGCTTCACCCAGAAAATTGCGCAATCCTTCCCAGCTGGGCTGCTCAGCCTAGAATTTGTGCAAATCTGGGAGTAGTCAGCTGCTCTGCCCAGAAATTGTGCAAATATTATGATCAGCCATCCCAGATCCCAGCCAGAAATGCACATTTTCTCCTAACAGTTGAGCAACCCCTTGCATGTGCAGTTGGGTTGACAATTCCCTCCGGGACCAAGCAAAACAAACTTGCATGCATGGGCTACTTCTCCCAAGGCAACATGCAAATATATCCCTTGTTTGAGGGATCTATTTTTAGCAGTTGGAGGTTGCATGCAAGGATCATTTCAGAAACCTCCCACGAAGTGTAGCTTTCCCTAGCTTTGTGGCATGTGCGTCACAACCTCGATTTTATCAAAACTCATCAACTGGATGATGCAGAGCTCATTCCTCACATCAACCTTGCAGCTTTGACATCCCACATCACATCTAGGAGCTGTCTGCACATTCATCTCATATGTTTTGGGGTAAGCCCACTTTCCATGTCTTGTGTTGCATTTCTGGCGCTTTTGGTGTTTCGCTTCGTGTGAACACTGTCTGCTTGATTTCAGTGAGAACTTGTTGTCATTTTGATACATACTAGCTTTTACTAGCACTGTTTCAGTTTTTGTTGCTATCTCACTACTGTCGCATGCATGAAACCGTTTTGCATAAACGGTCGCTGATTCGGTGACTCGCTTCACCCACATGCATGTTGATCTGTTTACTGAATCCTTCACTCAAATGTTTGCATACACTATCAATCACTTCTACTGTCACTTAGTGTCGTCATGCATTCATTGTCATATTTTCTTTCGATTGCCCGTCGCGAGTCTGGCCAACCTTGGCCTGGACTCTGCCTCCACTGAGACAACATTGTGCAATCTGGATAAGGAAGGCTATGTCTTCCTCTCCATAAATGTGCAATTCTGCCCAAGCACTGTCCTCCAGGACTATTTTGCACATTTCTGAGGGACAATGACTGTTGGCCCAAAAAATTGCGCAATGCAGTCACTGAGCCTGCAACCATTGCCAGCTGAGATTGCGCAATTCTAGCAGTCAACAACTAGATTGGACTATGCATTGCACAGTTCCAGCATTCAATAAACCTTCCAGCAACCCAGACTGTGCCTTGCGTAGTCTTGACAGTCAGTCTCCCGACCTCTCGGCGGAAATTGTGCGACCTTCATGATCAGTCACCCAGGTATGTTGCAAGTCAATTCTCAAGTTCATTTTGGTTTTCGACTGACAGATTGCTTGCCATGAGTGTTTCCATGTCTCCAGGTATCGCAGGTGTTCATCTGCCTCTTAGCAGTACAAGTACAATGGTTTCCAGGAGAGCATAGTCGAAGACACCGTTCAGAGTACACTTAGGGATGCAGTCGATCAAGTGTCTATGAACTTGCCTATTCAGGAAGACATCAAGTTGTTCGTAGACAAGGACATCAAGATATGACGACAACAACATCACAGCGAGCAACATCATGAACAACAACTGAAAGAAATATATCAGATGCAACGAATGAAATAGGAAGGTTGTTGACAACACGGAGGTGAAACAAAGTTGCAAGCTCAAGCAGATCCACTGATGATGAAAGCAACTTTGGAGACTCAGGCTATGAGCTGATGGCGTAATCGCACGAAGGCAGAGAATGGAACAAAGAAGGAGTTGCATGTGTTGAAGTAGCAACTCAAGGAAGAACATGAGCTGCACATACAAGTGAATGAGTTGCAGTAGGAATAGGAATAACAGGGGGTGCATCATGCACTCACAGATGAAACTGCGCCTGCACAAGTTATAGATCCATCCCAGCAGCTGGCACGGAGCAGACATGGTGAGTAGTGTTGTTGATCACATGCAAGGGATTCAACAGCATGCATGTCATTGTGCACACGCATGCAATCCAACCCATTCAACACACTCACCAAGGCAAAGACAAGAAGCAAGTCCAACTAGAGCTGAACATGTAGCTGACAGTTGATGCGCATGACCACTAGCACAAATTGGAAGATCAACATAGACACTATGCATCAGTGTGTTTCCAATTTGGTTGCACCAAGAAGACCATGCACATGCTAACAGACGAGTTGGATGAAGGAGCCACACCAATGCACCTAGATGCAACGAAGGCAAGAGTTCGCTTTAACAAGGTATCACCATGGGGTGCATGCACACCATCACGGATGACCAAGCTTCGCATCAAATCACCACTTTCACCATCACAAGCATGTCAAAAAGTTGGTCTCACCACAACGGGCCGAGTGTCAGTGGTGTCCTGCATGGCTTTCTCAACCCATTTTGTCTCACATGAGCACGTGCATTATAATGTAACGTCATGTCAAGTGGAAGTTCAAGTGTCAATAGTTGGATGTAACAGTCATAGAGTAGATGAAGAGTCATGAGGGTAGATGAACTGTCACAAAGGGGAATGTCAAGGGTCACCCCACCCTTTGCTATAAATAGAACCTCGTATCTCATTGTAAATGCTTTTGGTAAGCCAAGATTCAATAGGAGTATCTTAGAGAAAGCTTGGATAGTATTGTAGCGAGCCTTGTCTTCTCCACTACGCAGAGCTAGTACATCTCTTTGGAGGAGCAGGCAGTTGTGGCTGTAACGTTCCACTATTGGAACTAGTGGTTGGACATGGATGTATTGTATGACTGGAACTTACACTTCTTTATATAACAAAGCCAACACGTTTCATGCATATGTTGTATTGTATTTTATGCTATCTGGTTTACTCTAAATGATATATGTATTGTTTGCTTACGCATACATGTATGGACTATTCTGTATAAGTATGTATGAATCTTTTTGAAATGTGTTGTTGGTTTAACCATTACTTTGGATTGCTCGCTAACTTGCTTTCCAGCTTGTGATGCATCTTCGCTCGTGTGTTCCCTTCCAAGCCGAGTACTATTACAAGTTTCCAAGGGGCGCACTCATCTCAACCCCCGTGTGTTAGAACCTCTCATGCACCTTCCTTGACTCACTGCAGCTGTCACACCCTTGCTACCAATAGAGTTATCTTACTTGCCTCTGTGTGAAATCGTGGTCAAGGCATTACCATATGACCCATTGCTGGGACTCCTACACCAAACGGTCTGAGGTCTAATTGGTACTTCTTACCGAGGAGATCCCCTTACATGTTGGCGGGTCCAGCACTGTCAACACATCGATTATACATGCGTTGAAGATGTGGAGACACTATCTTCTGGGCAGGAGGTTTACATCGATGAGTGATCACAGTGGTTTGTGGTATTTATTTGACCAATCGAATCTAAAAGGTAGGTAGGCTTGTTGGTTGGCTAAGATCAGTGAATTCGATTTTGAGATCATATATAGTAAAGGTAAAGAGAACAGAGTGGCATATGCTCTTAGTAGGCAGATACAGGTAAATCACTTAGCTACTATGAGCTCCTATGGGACAGACTTATAAGATAAGATATTGTAGGTAGGTCAGAAGGATGTAAGATATATGGAGATTATGCACAGGTTACAGCAGAGTACCGGTACAAGTATAGGTGATAGTACACGTACAGGTACATTTGATCGTACATGTAAAGGTACATGTGATAGTACAGGTACATGTATAGGTAATGGTACAGGTGTAGGTGCACATGATGTGGATTATTGCCTTACAACAGATGGATTAGTTAGATTTAGAGACAAGATATATGTACCAGACAATAATGAGCTCAAGAAGGTGATCTTAAGGGAGTTTCATGCGAAACCATATTAGGGTCACCCAGGTTATCATAAGACATTAACAACAATGAAGAGATTTTATTATTGGTCAAACCTAAAGAGGGATGTAGTGGAGTTTGTGGCTAGGTGTTTTGACTGTCAACGTGTGAAAGCAGAGTGTAAGCACCCAGGTGGACTGCTACAGCCGATTTTGATTGTAGAATGGAAATGAGAGGTCATTTCCATGGACTTCATCACAGGTTTGTTGAGGACAATGAGACAACATGATTCCATCATGGTTGTTGTGGATAGGTTGACAAAGGTTGCACATTTCATTCCAGTGAAGTCTACATTCTTAGCTAGCGATGTAGCACAGGTATTCATCAGAGATGTGGTTAGATTGCATGGTGTTCCAAAGAAGATTGTGTCAGACAGGGATGCAAAGTTCACTTCCAAGTTTTGGAAGGAGTTATTTGCAGGTTTGGGCACAGAGTTGGCCTTTAGTACAACTTATCATCCACAGACAGATGGATAGACAGAGAGGGTCAACAAGATATTGGAGGACATGTTGAGGATGTATGTGATGCATCAACAATGAAAGTGGGAAGAGTATCTTCCACTAGTAGAGTTCACTTACAACAATGGGTATCAAGAATATTTGAGGATGAGTCTGTTTGAGGCATTGTATGGGCGGAGTTGCAATACTCCTGTCAGTTGGAGTGATCTAGTTAACAAGGTGTTGATTGGACCAGACATGTTGGCAGACATGGAACAGGAAATGCAGGTGATCAAGAAGAATCTAAAGGCAACACAAGATAGGCAGAAGAGCTATGTAGATCAAAACAGGTTGTTCAAGGAGTTCTAGGTTGGGGAACAGGTGTACTTGTGCATCAAACCGAAGAAGATCTCCTTATGGATTGGATCATGTGCCAAGTTGGCACCACGGTTTTGTGGACCCTTCAGTATTATTAAGAGGATTGGGCCAATAGAATATCGACTTGGACTACCTCCGATAGTGAAATTTCATGATGTTTTCCATGTATCATTGATTAAGAAGTCTGCTAAATATGTTGATCGTGTGATTGACTGCTCTATATTGCCAGTGGAACGAAATGGAGAATTCCAGCTGGAGCCTCAATGTATATTCCAGAAAAAAGTGCTCATGCTCTGGAACCAAGCAAACAAGCAGGTTAAGGCGCAATGGAAGCACTTTGGGCTCACTGAAGCTACATGGGAGATGGTCGACCGGATGCGGCCTATGTATCCTTCCTTGTTTGCCGGTTGAGGCAAAGAAGTTTTGGTATGGTGTTTTGGAATATGTCTTGGTATATGTTTTGGTACATGTTTTGGTGATGTTTGGTATATGTACTTATGTATATGGGTGTAAATACTGCCATGAGCTATGCCTTAACGCTCTAATAAGTGACATGGGTGTCATGTCATTATGATTTTATGTTTGTTGTGTTTTCATGTTGGTTTGCTTCTCCGCAAGTTGATTGGGGACCCTTGCCAGATGAGTTTAGGAAAGCAAAGCCAACTAATTTTGATGGAGAGATGAAGAAATCGTAGGTTGTAGAGGCATGGTTGCTTGGCATGAGAAAGTTCTTCAGGTTACATGACTATTCACAAAACATGAAAGCAAGAGTAGCTACATTCAGTCTCAAAGGTAAAGCAGTCATTTGGTGGGAAGATGTGAAGAATGTCAGATGTATTCATGAGTAAGACTAGACTTGGAGTGATTTTGAGCATCTATCAAGAAGCAGTATGTGTCTGAGAGATATTTTGATGACAGGGCAAAAGAATTCTATGAGCTAAAGATGGGATTGATGATAGATGATGAGTACTAACAGGTTCTTGGAGTTACTGAGGTATGTGCCTTACCTCATAGAGGAAAAGGCTAAGACTCAGAGGTTCATCAGTGGATTATCGGTTGCATTCAAAGACATGATTGAGTTCGATGAGCCTAGATCATTGGAGGAGGCCATTCGAAAGTTAAGGCATTTCTATGAACAATCAAAGCGCAGATATGAGACTAAGCCAGACTGGAAAGGTAATGCAAAGAACAAAGGAAAATGGGATAGAAAGCGATGAAGACCTCAGGGTACAAAAAATAAAGAGAATGTTGCACCATCTTAGAGTTGCAATGCATCAAATAGAGGACATGGACATCGAACTAAGGAGCAGAATAAGGGTGCAGGATGGAAGCCTATAGAGTGTTGGACTTGTGGAAAAGCTCATTGTAGGAGAGATTGTCCGCAAAATCAGGGTGGTTGGCCTCTAATATATAGTGCTCAGGATGCACAAAAGGTTGGGAATGTTGGTCAGGGTGTTCCTCGTATCTATTCAACATTGGATAACAAACAGGCAGACCATCGGGCATCACTCATTGAGATGGACGGTAAGCTTTGTGATCAACATATTTCTATTTCGATTGACCCTGGATTTAATTATAGCTATGTTAGTCCTGACTTGGTGGATAAGTGTGGTTTGAGTAAGGAATTGCATGATGAATCTTGGTTAGTGTAGTTGGCTAAGTATGAAGAATTGAGTTCATCATTGGGTAAGAGCTTGTGCATTTGATTTGAATGGTATGCCTACCGCAGCACGTTTGAATGTATTACCATTGGGATCATACAATATGTTGTTGGGCATGGATTGGTTGTATCGTTTTAGATTGTTATGACAAAGCCATTAAGTTTGTCGATGACAATGGAGAACTAAGAGCCTTACATTGTAAGAAGAAAGCCACATAAGTTAGGATGGTAATAGTTATGCAAGCAAAGCGCAGTCGCAGGAAAGGGTGTGTGTTATTTGCAGTGCACATTTCTAGCAACAAAGGTAAGGAAGTTGAGGTTGCAAATGTATTGAGCAAGTACCCAATTCTGCAACAGTTCGAGGATGTATTTCCTGAGGATTTTTAGAGTTCCCACCTCACAAGGAAGTAGAATTTTCTATTGAGTTAGTGCTAGGGGCAGCTCCAACATCAAAGGCACCTTACAGGATGAGCACACTTGAATTGGTAGAATTGAAGCTACAGTTGAAGGAAATGTTGGACAGTGAATACATTAGGCCAAGTGATCACCATGGGGCGCACCAGTATTGTTTGCAAAGAAGAAAGATGGTACACTCAGATTATGCATTGACTATAGGCAGTTGAAGAAAGTGACCATCAAGAATAGGTATCCGTTGTTGAGGATCGATGACATGTACGATCGGTTGAAGGGAGCAACAGTGTTCTCGAAGATTGATATGAGATCTGGATATCACTAGGTATGCATCAGAGAGGAGGACATTTACAAGATAGGTTTTTGGACCAGGTATGGGCATTATGAGTTTGTTGTAGTTCTGTTTGGCTTAACTAATGCTCCAGATACATTTATGTGCTTGATGAATAGTGTGTTGCATCCGTATCTGGATAATTTTTTTATTGTGTTCATTGATGACATATTGGTATATTCTAAAAACGAGGAAGAGGATGTTGAGCATTTAGCAGCAGTGTTGAGGTTGTTGAGAGAGCATCAGTTGTATGTTAAGCTCAGCAAGTGTAGTTTCTTTCAGACTGAGATACATTACTCGAGACATGTTGTCTCCAAGGAGGGCATTACAATACATCCAAAAAAGATAAGGGCCATCATGGAATGGGCAGCTCCTAAGAATGTAAATGAGGTGAGATATTTCATGGGATTGGTAGGTTATTACAGGAGGTTCATCAGGAACTTCTCATAGATTGCTTATCCTATTACATCATTGCAGAGGAAAGGTAAGAAGTTTGAATGGACAGAGGAGTGTGAGGTTAGTTTTAAGCAGCTTAAGAAGTTGTTGACACATGCACCAGTGTTAAAGATTCCAGATCCGGACAAAGATTTTGTGGTATGCACAGATGCTTGCAATAAAGGACTTGGTGGAGTCCTTATGCAGGATGGACAGGTGGTATGTTATGAGTTGCGAAAATTGAATGAGCACGAGAAGAACTACCCCACACATGATCTTGAGTTGGCAGCGATTATACATGCGTTGAATATGTGGAGACATTATCTTCTAGGAAAGAGGTTTACATTGATGAGTGATCACAATGATTTGCGGTATCTATTTGACCAACTGAATCTGAATGGTAGGAAGACTCGGTGGTTAGCTACGATCAGTGAATTCAATTTTGAGATTAGATATATCAAAGGTAAAGAGAACAGAGTGGCAAATTCTCTTAGTAGGTGGGTACAGGTAAATCACTTAGCATCTATGAGCTCCTATGGGACAGACTTACAAGATAGGATCTTGCAGGTAGGTCAACAAGATGTCAGATTTATGGAGATTATACACAAGTTACAGCAGAGTATTGGTACACATACATGTGATAGTACAGGTAGAGGTACATGTGATAATACATGTATAGGTACAGATGATAGTACATGTAGAGGTACAGGTATAGGTGCAGGTGCACAAGATGTGGACTATTCCCTTACAACAGATGGATTGGTTAGATTCAGAGACAAGATATATGTACTAGACAATAGTGATCTGAAGAAGGTGATCTTAATGGAGCTTCATGCGAAACCATATTTGGGTCACCCAGGTTATCAGAAGACATTAACAACAGTGAAGAAATTTTATTACTAGTCGAACCTGAAGTGGGATGTAGCAAAGTTTGTGGCTAGGTGTTTTGATTGTTAGCATGTGAAAATAGAGTGTAAGCACCCAGGTGGACTGCTACAGCTGATTACGATTCCATAATGGAAATGGGAGGTCATTTCCATGGACTTCATCACAGGTTTGTCGAGGATAGTGAGACAACATGATTCCATCATGGTTGTTGTGGACAGGTTGATAAAGGTTTCACATTTCATTCCAGTGAAGTCTACATTCTCAACTAGCGATGTAGCACAGGTATTCATCAGAGATGTGGTCAGATTGCATGGTGTTCCAAATAATATTGTGTCAGACAGGGATGCAAAGTTCACTTCCAAGTTTTGGAAGGAGTTATTTGTAGGTTTGGGCACAGAGTTGGCCTTTAGTACAACTTATCATCCGTAGACAGATGGATAGACAGAGAGGGTCAACATGATATTGGAGGACATGTTAAGGATGTATGTGATGCATCAATAGTGAAAGTGGGAAGAGTATCTTCCACTAGTAGAGTTCACTTACAACAATGGGTATCAAGAATCATTGAGGATGAGTCTGTTTGAGGCATTGTATGGGAGGAGTTGCAATACTCCTGTTAGTTGGAGTGATCCAGTTAACAGGGTGTTGATTGGACTAGACATTTTGGCAGACATTGAACAAGAAATGCAGGTGATAAAGAAGCATCTAAAGGCAACACAAGATAGGCAGAAGAGCTATATAGATCAAAACATATTGTTCAAGGAGTTCTAGGTTGGGGAACATGTGTATTTGCGCCTCAAATCGAAGAAGTGATCCTTATGGATTGGATCATGTGGCAAGCTAGCACTATGGTTTTGTGGACCCTTCAGTATTATTAAGAGGATTGGGTTAGTAGCCTATCGACTTGCACTGCCTGCGACATTGAAATTCCATGATGTTTTCCATGTATCATTGCTAAAGAATTATGTTAAAGATGTTGATCATGTGATTTTCTGGTCCGTATTGCAGGTGGAACCAGATGGAGAATTTTAGTCGGAGGTTTAGTGTATATTGTAGAAAAAGGTGCTCATGCTCCGAAACCGAGAAATCGAGCAGGTTAAGGTGCAATGGAAGCACTTTGGGCTCGATGAAGCTACATGGGAGATGGTTGATCAGGTGTCGGCTATGCATCTTTCCTTGTTTTCCGATTGAGGTAAATAAATTTCGGTATGTTGTTTTGGAATATGTCTTGGTATATGTTTTCGTACATGTTTTGGTGATGTTTGGTATATGTACATATGTATATGGATGTAAATACCACCATGAGCTATGTCATAAAGCTCCAATAAGCGGTACGGGTGTCATGCCATTATGATGTTATGTTTTCATGTTGGTTTGCTTCTCAGTAGGTTGATAGGGGATACTTGCTAAATGAGTTTAAGAAAGCAAAGCCACCTACTTTCGATGGAGAGATGAAGAAATTGCAGGATGTCGAGGCATGGTTGCTTGGAATGTGGAAGTTCTTCAAGTTACACGACTATTCAAAAAACATGAAAGCGAGAGTAGCTACATTCAGTCTCAAAGGTAAAGGAGACATTTGGTGGGAAGATGTGAAGAATGTCAAATGTATTCATGATGAAGACTTGACTTGGAGTGAGTTTGAGAGGCTATTCAAGAAGAAGTATTTGTCGGAGAGATATTTTGATGATAGGGAAAAAGAATTCTACAAGCTAAAGATGGGATCAATGACAGATGATGAGTACACTAACAGGTTCTTGGAGTTACTGAATTATGTACCTTACCTCACAAAGGAAAAGGCCAAGATTCTGAGGTTCATCAGTGGATTATCGGTTGCATTCAAAGACATGATTGAGTTCGATGAGCCTAGATCATTGGAGGAGGCCATTCGAAAGTTAAGGCATTTCTATGAACAATCGAAGCACATATATGAGACTAAGCCAGAGAGGAAAGGTAATGCAAAGAATAAAGGAAAATGGAACAAAAAATGAGCAAGACCTCAAGGTACAGAAAATAAAGAGAATGTTGCACCATCTAAGAAGTTCAATGCATTAGATAGAGGACAGGGACATCGATTTGAGGTTAGAATAAGGGTGTAGGCTGGAAGCCTAAGGAGTGTTGGACTTGTGGCAAAGATCATCGCATGAGAGATTGTTCGCAGAATCAGGGTGGTAGGCCTCATATATATAGTGCGCAGGACGCACAAATGATTGGGGATGTTGGTCATAGTGTTGCTCGTATCTATGAAACGTTGGAAAACAAACATGCAAACCATTAGGCATGTATCATTGAGATGGACGGTAAGCTTTGTGATCAAGTTATTTCTATTTTGATTGACCCTGGATATAATTATAGCTATGTTAGTCCTGACTTGGTGGATAACTCTGGTTTGAGTAAGGAATTATATGCAGAACCTTGGTTAGTGTAGTTGGCTACAGGTACAAAGAAGTAAGTTCATCATTGGGTAAGAGATTGTGCATTTGATTTGAATGGTATGCCTATTGCAACACATTTGAATGTATTACCATTCAGATCATATAATATTTTCTTGGGCATGGATTGGTTGTATCTTCATAGAACTAAGGTGGATTGTTATGACAAAGCCATTGAGCGTGTCGATGACAATGGAGAACCAAGAGTCTTACATGGTAAGAAGAAAGCCACATAAGTTAGGATGGTAATAATTATGCAAGCAAAGCGCAGTTGCAGGAAATGGTGTGTGTTATGTGCAGTGTGCATTTCTAGTGACAAAGGTAAGGAAGTTGAGGATGCAAATGTGTTGAGAAATTACCCAATTCTACAGCAGTTCAAGGATGTATTTCCTTAGGATATTTCAGAGTTGCCACCTCACAAGGAAGTAGATGTTTTTATCGAGTTAGTGCGAGGGGCAACTCCAGGATCAAAAGCACCTTAGAGGATGAGCACACTTGAGTTGGTAGAACTGAAGCTACCGTTGAAGGAAATGTTGGATAAGGATACATTAGGCCAAGTGTATCACCATGGGGCACACCGATATTGTTTGTGAAGAAGAAAGATGGTACTCTCAGATTATGCATTGACTATAGGCAGTTGAACAAAGTGACCATCAAGAACAGGTATTTGTTGTCCATGATTGATGACTTGTTCGATCAGTTGAAGGGAGCAGCAACATTCTTAAAGATTGATATGCGATCTCGATATCACCAGGTATGCATCAAAGAGGACATTTACGAGACAACTTTCTGAACCATGTATGGGCGTTATGAGTTTGTTGTAGTTCCATTTGGTTTAACTAATGCTCCAGCTACATTTATGTGCTTGATGAATAGTGTGTTGCATCCATATTTGGATAAGTTTGTTATTGTGTTCATTGATGACATATTGGTGTATTCTAAAAATGAGGAAGAGCACGCCAGGCATTTAGCAGAAATGTTGAGGTTGTTGAGAGAGCATTAGTTGTATGCTAATCTTAGCAAGTGTAGTTTCTTTCAGGCTGAGGTACATTACTCGGGACATGTTGTCTCCAAGGAGGGCATTGCAGTATGTCCAAAAGAGATAAGGGTCATCATGGAGTGGGTAGCTCCTAAGAATGTAGATGAGGTGAGATCTTTCATGGTATTGGCAAGTTATTACAAGAGGTTCATCAAGAACTTCTCATAGATTTCTTATCCTATTACACCATTGTAGAGGAAACATAAGAAGTTTGAATGGAGAGAGGAGTGTGAGGCTAGTTTTGAGCAACTTAAGTAGTTGTTGACACATGCACCAGTGTTAAAGATTGCAGATTCGGACAAAGAGTTTGTGGTATGCACAGATGCTTGCAAGAAATGACTAAGTGGAGTCCTTATGCAGGATGGATAGGTTGTATGTTATGAGTCATGAAAACTAAATGAGCACGGGTAGAACTACCCCACACATGATCTTGAGTTGGCAAGGATTATACATGCATTGAATATTTGGAGACACTATCTTCTAGGCAGTAGGTTTACATTGATGAGTGATCACAGTGGTTTGCGGTTTCTATTTGACTAACCGAATCTGAATGGTAGGCAGTCTCGGTGGTTGGCTACAATCAATGAATTCAATTTTGAGATCAGATATATCAAAGGTAAAGAGAATAGAGTGACATATGCTCCTAATAGGTGGATACAAGTAAATCACTTAGTAGCTATGAGCTCCTATGGTACACACTTACATGATAGGATCTTGTAGGCAAGTCAGTAGGATGTCAGATATACAGAGATTATGCACAGGTTGCAGCTGAGTACTAGTACAAGTATAGGTGATATTACAGGTACATGTACATGTGATAATACATGTATAGGTACAGGTGATAGTACAGGCACAGGTGAAGGTGCATAGGATGTGGACTATTGCCTTACAATAGATGGATTGGTTAGATTAAGAGACATGATATATGTACCAGACAATAGTGATCTCAAGAAGGTGATCTTGAGGGAGTTTCATGTGATACCATATTCGGGTCACCCAAGTTATCATAAGACATTTGCAACAATGAAGATAATTTATTATTGGTCGAACCTAAAGAGGGATGTTGCAGAGTTTGTGGCTAGGTGTTTTGATTGTCAGCGTGTGAAAGTAGAGTGTAAGCACCCAAGTAGACTGCTACAACCGATTGTGATTCTAGAATGGAAATGGGAGGTCATTTCCATGGACTTCATCATAGGTTTGTCGAGGACAGTGAGACAACATGATTCCATCATGGTTGTTGTGGACAGGTTGACAAAGGTTGCACATTTCATTCCAGTGAAGTCTACATTCTCAGCTAGCAATGTAGCACAAGTATTCATCAGAGATGTGGTTATATTGCATGGTGTTCCAAAGAAGATTGTGTGATACATGGATGCGAAGTTCACTTCCAAGTTTTGGAAGGAGTTGTTTGCAGGTTTGGGCACAAAGATGGCCTTCATACAACTTATCGTCCACAGGCAGTTGGAGAGACAGAGAGGGTCAACAGGATATTGGAGGACATGTTGAGGATGTATGTAATGCATCAGTAGTGAAAGTGGGAATAGTATATTCCACTAGTAGAGTTTGCTTACAACAATGGGTATCAAGAATCTTTGAGGATGAGTCCATTTGAGGCATTGTATGGGTGGAGTTGCAATACTCCTGTCAGTTGGAGTGATCCAGTTAACAGGGTGTTGATTGGACCAGACATGTTGCAGACATGGAACAGGAAATGTAGGTGACCAAGAAGAATCTAAAGGCAACACGGGATAGGAAGAAGAGTTGTGCAGATAGGAACATGTTGTTCATGGAGTTCCAGGTTGGGGAAAAGGTCTACTTGTGCCACAAACCGAAGAAGAGCTCCTTATAGATTGGATCATGTGCCAAGTTGGCACCACGGTTTTGTGGACCCTTCAATATTATTAAGAGGATTGAGTGAGTAGCCTATCAACTTGTACTACCTCTGACAGTTAAAGTCCATTATGTTTTCCATGTATCATTGCTTAAGATGTTAAAAATGTTGATCATGTGATTTACTAGTCTGTATTACAGGTGGAACCAGATGGAAATTCCAGCAAGAGCCTCAGTATATATTGTTGAAAAAGGTGCTCATGCTCTGGAACCGAGTAATCTAGTAGGTTAAGGTGAAATGTAAGCACTTTGGGCCTGATGAAGCTACATGGGAGATGACGGATTAGATGTGGGCTATGTATCCTTCCTTGTTTTTCGGTTGAGGCAAATAAGTTTTGGTATGGTGTTGTGGAATATGTCTTGGTATATGTTTTGGTACATGTTTTGGTGATGTTTGGTATATGTACATATGTATATGGATGTAAATACCACCATGCGCTGTGCCATAAAGCTCCAATAAGCGGTATGGGTGTCATGTCATTATGATGTTATGTTTGTTGTGTTTTCATGTTGGTTTGCTTCTCAGCAGGTTGATCATTGTAAATATTGCAATGATCTAAGTTATAAAGCTCCATCGACAGTATGTTTTGCTTACAATAGTCTTGTGGTTATAGGTGTCGTTGAACATCGAGGACAGTGTTCCCCTAAGGGGGAGGGTTCTCTAATAGCGTTGGTGAAAATTCCATGTAATACAAGTTAAAAAAGGGAAAAAATAACAACCACGGTTGATGGGACACTTATTCCAAGCTGAATGTTGGGCAAAATCCTAATGATGGGGATCACTTGTGATTGATTAATGGCTAAGGAAATTGGCAAAGGCAATGGATAAGGCTTTGGAAAGGAAAAATGGAATTTTTGGCACATTTATTTATGAAAATAATGGAAATTAGGAGAAAAGGGAGGTGAAAGGTCACAGGTTGCATGTGAGGAGGAAAATGAAGGAAAATAATGGAAAATAGAGAAGATAGACACCTCATTCATAAAAAGGCTTCTGAGGATCAATTGTAACCTTTTGTTAGTTCAGTGTTGGAGCTCTCTCATTATTATCTTTCTATCTCTCATACTCTTGGATACTTAGAGTTTTCTTGGATCACTCTTTGAGGGTGTGGCATACTTTGATTTTTAGAGCAAGAAGGCAAAGGAAGAGCTGAAAGCGCAAGACGACATCGGGATCAATAACTATAACGAGATTTTCTTACAGGTACCGAGTTGCATGTATGTTTTCCTCACTAGTTTTGGCATGCATCGCATGTTCATGTGGATTTTTGGTCATGATCTTTCACTGGCATGGAGGATTGCTTGGATTGACAGTGGATTGCCTAGCCTTGCCATTTCCTAGATAGCCATGGAGATTGTGGGTTTATGTTCCTTGTCTATTTTAGTTGGTTCTCATGTTTCCTTAACTTGGGTTGAGTTATTAGTTCCTAGAAGCTCTGGTTGGACAAACGCTCTGGAAGCCCTATAACAGCTTGGGTTGAATTACTAGTCCTAGAAGCCTTGGTTGGACAAACGCTCTGGAAGCCCTTGGTGGGTTGAGTTACTAGTATTTGAAGCCTTGGTTGGACAAACACTCTGGAATCACTGCGGTAGCCGTGGGTTGAGTTACTAGTCCTGGAGTTCTTGGTTGGAACAAACGCTCTAGAAGCCCTAAAAGGCTCGGATAGAGACCAATCTGATGATGGTTTGTGATGTTCGACTATGAGGTGGAACCATTGTTGATGGGTGGAGGTTGATGGCTTCTAGAAGCCCTGTGTGGTTCTTGATTGATGTGTTCTATGAGATCCCACATTCATGCTTGGAATACGACACAAGGGTGAATCGTTGAAGAGAGATTTGGCTCAGCCATTGTATGGTCAAGTGGAACGTGGAAGTCCCATCCCGGGTTTGGATATGCATCATCATTATGAGGTTATTTTTCCTTGTATTTCTATGAGTATTATAATGGTTTATATGTGGATCGTATGGCTGTGATTTCATTGGTATTTCTATTTCTATTATGTTGGTTATATATATGTTTTATGATAGTAGCTATGTATGGCTCTCATCATGTTTTTACTTGTAAATGAATGAAAAATGTATCTATGACCTAATGGATGAAATGGCAGTCAATGTGTTGAGGCATCAATGTCTCTTAGCGATTCTCAGCTAAGTATGAGACCCCTATGCTCAAATATGTTATTTACACATGTAGATTACATATTCATGATATGTTTGATGAAACGTTTGCCATGGCTAGTAGGGGTCCAACCAAGGTCTTATTCAAGTAATTTATTTTGCACTATCATTTCAATGTCATCTTAGTGTTATGAAGATGTCATTCTATTCTAGGCAGTGACCTGGCCTCTGGGCCTGAAAAAAATGACTCAAATCCCGGGGACGCTGACTTGCAGGCCTGTAAGAGCGTCCAGAGCTCCCTCGACACTGGCTTGCCCATAGCATAAGAGTGTCCAAAGGTCAAGTGGTCCAAAATCTTAGTGGCAATGAGGGGCTGGTTGGTATAAAGGTTGGATTGGTTCTTGGGGGTCCTAATGCTAATGTTGAATGTCTATATGGTGTGTTCTTGTCGGTTCCACTTCTTTAACATGACTTAGGAGGTCGAATCATATCATATCAGTCTCTTGTCGCATGTTTACCCCGGCTGGTTGATTACTTAGGTAGATGTGTAAGGAGGGTGTTACAGTGACCGTACATCTGAGTCAGCATGGTGACTATGCAGGTTACGGGCCAATCACAGGATGCCAAGTGTCATCCTCTGATTCATTGGTAGCTAGTCGATTTTGATTGGTTGTGGTGTTTTTGCATGGACCAATGAAATGGTGCCATGTGGCACAATCATGTGTTTCCACATGGCACCCCCGATGGCATGTTTAAATGTTGGCATGGAAAAATGAGGTTTGGGAGGTTCGAACCCCTGACCTCATGGACATCAACACAAGGCTTTACCAATAGGCTACATAATGGGTCTTGTTAACTTAAGGGTTGAACATGTATTTAAAGTTTCATACGATGTTATTTGGGAGGAGGGGTTGGGTTGCCAGCCCTAAACCCCCATCACTACTCTACCACATGATCTCTGGCATAGAAGATGCGGGGGGGGGAACCCTTGGGCCCAACCCCTAGTCACTTTGCACCCACATGACCATTGAGGTATAGGAGCAGAGCGCTAGTGGAGAAGGGCTTAACCCTCTCCGTGGCCCATGTCCATATCCCATAGCATAGGACCAATGCACATAGAGGAAGGTGCTAATTGAACGTCGCTTACGAAATGGGGCCAATCCCAGGCCTTATGACCACCTATGTGACCAACACGCAACAGTTTTGGGGCCCGACAGGAAGGGCGGGTGGTTAGCCCAACCCTTGATCTCGTGGCACCCGACGTGACCACACACCCGTTGTTTAAGGGCTAGGCCGAAGGGGCGGGTGTTAAGGCCCAGCCCACGGCTTTATGTGGCTTATATGACCACATTTTTCGGTCTTAAGGGGTTATTGGATAATTTAAGTTTCCTACAAAATGCACTTGTGTAGGGTGAAAATGTCGCTCCGTTAGCGAAAAACAAGGCGATTTGTAGAACAGTTAGATTGTTGGTATGATTTATACGTCATTTAACAGTAAAACTCATGGGAGAGCAATATTTTTTTTATTATTTGACCAAATTGAGCTCAGAAAGAGTCCACTTAGGGGTTTTTGGATGTTCTGGATCCAATGGTGACCTCTAATTTATGATTTGAGCACATCTAAGGAACCTCTTTACAGGTTGAAGTATGGATCAATCAAGTTTTTGAAGTAGTTCTGGAAGGTGTTTGAGCATGGAGAAGGCCTTGTAGGGGTTTTCTCACCTTCAAAAGTCTACTGCAACAGTTGTTACTTGTAGGGTTCAGCTCAGGTTTACTTTTCTCTTTATGTCATGTTGAGGGAAGTTTTGTTTATGTGCTTCAATGAGGAATTGAAGTGCTCACATGCTCATTTTAGCTCATTTCAGTTGGAGTATAGGATCTTTGTAGGAGATGCCTTGTATTGCTGCTTTATGTGAGAGTTCTTTGCAGGAGAACATTACCTTGTAGGGGTAATAACCACATGTTTTCATCAGCAAACTTTTATGTACTCCCTTTTCTACTGAATATATGGAGTGGCCTAATTATGTTGGCAGGCCTCGAGATGTAGCTCGGGAAGGGTGAACTCTGTCAACAAATATTTTGTTATGCTCTTCATTATGCCTATATGAGTTATGTGTTATTATGTTGCTTATGATAAGTTTACATGTGAAGACTAACTCATGACTTGAAGAGACATTGGAAAAACCTGTTTTGTGACAAGACCCATTTTACCTTGCAAAGCGTTAGAACGGTCCTATTTTATTTTGTTTGATTGTGGAGAAGAGGAAAGTGAACACCTCCTTCATTTTCAGATCAGGTTGGTATAAGAGCACTAGTTGACCAAGTTGTAAGAATGGGTTGCAAAAAGAGTCTCTAAGAGCTAGAGGAGCAGAATTTGACTCTTTTTATGGAGAACATTGAGTTGAGAAGGATGCTAGAGATGACTGAAGAGGAGAAGAGGCATATGCGCCTACAATTGCAGCATGTGCTTGAAGAACAAGTTGCTGAAAGTTCTACTCTTGTGCCAGCAAGAGAAGCCTCTAGAATGAAACCCATATGTGGTCATGGTTCAAACGGTGGTTATGGACCATATGAGGCAGGTGATGCATGTGCATTTTGCGAGCACCATCAAGAAGAACACCATATGCTAGTTGATAAGAGTGGGTGGCTAGAGTCATTTGCAATATCATTATCATCATCATTAGAACTTGAAAAGATGAGTGACAATTTTAAGGAGGTAATTAGCATTTCAAGTACAATTCCTTCTATTTATGTGCATAACACCTCTTTTGCAGTGTTTGAGAAAAATACCAAAGGCATTGGTATGAAGTTTCTTTCCAAGATGGGTTATGAAGGAGGAGGCCTCTACATAAATGGCCAAGGTATTACCAATCCAATTATGGTTGAGGAGAGACCAAAGTATCAGGGATTGGGTTATGGTCAAAGGGAGTTTGGAGAATGATCTAAACAACTTGAGACACATCAACCATATGAGGATGATATGTCACCACCTTGTGACAATGTTCATTTGTCTCCCAAGTGAGATGAATGATTGAAGGGACCTTGCATGTCATCATCCAGTCCACTATGTCAAAGTTGCAACCCTAGAGACAAGTATAATTCTCATGGGTGTTTTCCAATGCATGGCAATTTTGACTATTTGTGGAATAAGTACCCTTGTACTTTTTGTGATGCATTTGACCATTGTGTGGTTGTCTGTGAGCAACATATGATAATGGTTAAAAGAATGGATCAGATTCTAGGCATCAAGCATAATGGTTCTCCTTCGCATGAGAGGACTTCTTTGTCAAGAAGTAAGAGAAGGTTGTTTTGTACCCATTGCAAGATGCATGGGCATGGCATTAGATGATGTTGGAAATTACATCCAGAGATTTGTTCAAAGAAAGGAAAGGATTTTGTGCAACATAATGTAAGGGAAGCAAGAGGTGGCAAAGAGGACTCGTAATAATCCTAAGCAACCTTCAAGGCAAAGATGATGCAAAAAGAGAACCCATAAGCAGAGGAGAGGCAAAGTTTGGGTGGACTTGTTTGTAAAGTTGTTTTGTAAATTTGTAATTACTTATTCTTGTTTACCTATTTAGGTACTTTTGTAAAGTGAACAATCATTGTAACTATGTTCAACAAGTATGTGTCTTTCGTTGATGTTCAACGACTTTTGTGAATGTACAAGATTGTCATTCAAAGTTTGTCTATAAGTTTTTCATGTACTCACAGATGCAAGTATTCAAGATGAAACTTAAGTGAATATAATCTTTGTTTCAAGATTGTACAAGATGACTATGTTTTGTAGGGAAGGCCAATTGTATCATTGAAAATTTGCAGTAGTGTACTTTTTATGTACAAGCTCAGTTTGAGGACAAAAAATCAAGTTTATGTTGCTTATGATTTCCAAGGTGGAGTCAAGTTTGTCTTCAATAGTTTAACTTCAAGATGAAGTTGTTTTTGAGCCATTGAATTCCACTCATCAATATTTTATTCATGCACCAGTGATAAGAATGTTGGCTCAATTCTTAACATGACAGTATGTCTTCACGAAGAATATAGGTGAAGTGCCTTGATTGGGGCCTAAAGGGAACCAATTGAAAAGTAAACATTTTGGATTGAGTTTTTGGGTGTTTTGGAGTTTCAGCCTAATTATATTGACTAGGGAAGTAAAATTTTAGAGTCCAAAATTTCCTAATGGGGAGGTGTGATTAGGAGATCAAATTTTAGCTCAAAAATGAAAGTGCCCAGAAAGACTTGAAATTAGCATCAAGTCGAAGTGTTCATCGTTCTTAATCCACCGACGTTCGTTTCACTCAATCCGACACTATATGCTCAAGTTAACGCATGTTGACCATTTGGCCCAACAACTAAAATTTTAGCAGGTCTATTGACTAGGCAGCTGACTGGGTGACTGTACAGCTGATTCAACATGGTTACTGTGTAGGGTACGAGCCAATCATAGGTTTCCAAGTATCATCCTCCAGTTCATTGGTAGTTGGTTGATTTTGATTGGTTGTGGTGTTTCTGTGTGGACCAATGAAATGGTGTCACGTGGCCCAGTCATGGACTGCCACATGGCACCCTAATGGCATGTTAAAATTTTGGCATGGCAGGACGAGGTCTGGGAGGTTCGAACCCCTGACCTCATGAACATCAATGCACGACTTACCAACATGCTACACGGTGGTCTTATTAAACTAAGGGCTGAACCTGTATTTAAAGTTTCATACAACAGTATTTGGGAGGAGGGGTTAGCATGTCAGTCCCGATCCCCAGTCACTGCTCTACCACATGACCTTCGATGTAAAAGATGGGGTGGGGGGGAACCCTTAAGTCCGACCCCTGGTCACTTTGCACCCACATGACCACCGGGATACAGGAGCAGAGCACAAGTGGAGAAGGGCTTAACCCTGGCCTCGACCCATGACCATATCCCACAACACAGGACCGAGGTGCATAAAGCAAGGTGTTAATGAGAGGTTGCTTACGAAAGGGGGCCAAACCCGGGCCTTATGACCACCCATGTGATCGATGCGCAACAGTTCTGGGCCCCGCGGGAAGGGCGGGCAGTTAACCCAGCCCTTGATTCGTGGCACCCTATGTGACCACACGCTCGTTGTTTAAGGGCTAGGCCAGCAGGGGCGGGCGTTAAGGTCGAGTCCGCGGCCTTATGTGGACTATATGACCACATGTTTCAGTCTTAAGGGGTTATTGGCTAATTTAAATTTCCTACAAAATGCACCGGCATAGGGCGAAAATGTCTCTTCAAAAGTGAAAAACAGGGCAAATTTGTAGGACAATTAGACTGTTGGTCTGATTTGTAGGATAGTTAACAGTAAAACTCATGGGAGAGCTGGGAGAGTAATATTTTTTTGAGTTTTTGACCAAATTGAGCTAAAAAAGAGTCCACTTAGCGGTTTTTCGATGTTCTGGATCCAATGATGACCTCTAATTTCTAATTTGAGCACATATAAGGAGTCTTTTTGTAGGTTTAAGACTAAGGGTGTATGGATCAATTAGGTTTTTGAAGCAGTTCTGGAAGGTGTTTGAGCATGGAGAAGGCCTTCTAGGGGTTTTCTCACCTTCAGAAGTCTACTACAACAATTTTTACTTGTAGGGTTCAACTCAGGTTTACTTTTCTCTTTATGTCATGTTGAGGGGAGTTTTGTTTATGTGCTTCAATGAGGAATTGAAGTGCTCACATGCTCATTTTAGCTCATCTCAGTTAGAGTATAGAATATTTTGTAGGAGATGCCTTGTATTGTTGCTTTATGTGAGAGTTCTTTGCAGGAGAACATTATATTGTAGGGGTAATAACCACATGTTTTCATTAACAAACTTTTATGTACTCCCCTTTCTACTGAATATATGGAGCAATCTAGCTATGTTGGCAGGGCCAGAAATGTAGCCTAGGAGGGGTGAATTCCGTCAACAAATATTTTGTTATGGTCTTCATTATGCTTGTACGAGTTATGTACTATTATGTTGCTTATGATAAGTTTACATGTGAAGACTAACTCATGACTTGAAGAGACATTCGAAAAACCTGTTTTGTAACAAGACCCATTTTACCTTGCAAAGCATCAAAGTGGTCCTATTTTATTTTGTTTGATTGTGGAGAAGAGGAAAGTGACCACCTCCTCCATTTTCAAATCATGGGTTGAGAGGGATCAAATCCTTCAATATTGCAAACTTTTCCACAAATTTTTTAATCTAAAATAAATATAATATCATGTTGAGGGACTTGATCACTTTAAATGCATTATAGATTCAGAGTTAAAATTCTCTCTCTCCATATTGAATTGATTTTTTGTTAATATTATAATTTTCAATACCATGTCAAATCCATATTGTGCATTAAAAGAATGACACACCCCCATTATGAAAATAAAAAGTACCCATAAGTGGAATAAGTACTTTTCCTCAATTTTTTTAAAATCTAAATTGGGGGAAATCATGTTGAGGGACGTGATCCTTTTGAGTGCATTAAAGATCGAGAGTTGAGGTATCTACAATAGTTCTCTATATATAGTTTTATCTCTATATTGAACACATAATAAATTACACATCTCCATTATACTTATCAGTATCATTAAAATGTTTTAATTATCAATGATAATTTTCTTACTTTCAATTGATATAAGACTTGTATAGATTTATCTTAAGCTTGGATATATGAAAGGAATCAAATCTCTTAAGGTGAAAATCTCTTTTAGAGTGCAAAACTTGAAAAAAAGGGTTTTCACATCAAGACCTTTGATCCCTCTCGGTTCTTAAAATGAATATGTGTGTTTGTGTTAGAATATAATGGTGCAATTCACGTTTTATAGAATAAGGATGGGAGTATTTAATGAAGATTGTAGCAATTATTTAAGATTTATATTTACTAATTTGGTATCCAGAGTTTTGATTATGAAAAAATTATTTACTTAAATTTTCATTGCAAAGAATATGGTAGATAGTTATAATATAAAGTGATGTTTGTTAAACAATGGAAAAGTTCTATCACAATTTAATGATACAAAAGTGAGGAGAAGTGTGACAATTTATATGAAGGAGTGGGAGATTTTTTTATCTTTTCTCAATTATGGTGTCTTTCCAAAAAGGGGTCAATGGACATTGAGATTTACGTGGGGAATAAAGGATTAGGTTCAAGAACATTAATGGTATATTCACAACATATTTTTAAGTCTCTCAAAATCTTATTGTAATTTATTACAAATTTGGGAAGTGTGGTTTTCAATAAGTATGGACTGGTCAATGATTAGAATGCCCATCATGAGCTAAAGAGTGATCATGTTGTTGTTACTAATCTTGAGGCTCGAGGGCGAAGCTTGAGAGGGGAATCACAAAATCCTTCTCTAGATAGGGGAAGGCAAACCAAAGAAAAAAAAGAGAGTTATGTATGTTAGTCTCAAGATTGAGATAATGAAATTAACCACTAGCTTAGATTAATTATCGATTGAGAGGGATCAAATACTTCAATATTGCGAGATCTGTGTGTGTGTGTCACACACACAGATCTTGTAATATTGAAGTATATATATATATATATATATATAAAGCATGGAAATAATTACACATCTTCATCATACTTAGCAACACCATTGCAATGTTTTAACACTTTACTTAACATAAACATTGAGATATTATATATATGATCCATATTGAATTGATTTTTTTTTAATATTATAATTTTCAATACCACGTTTTCCATACTATGCATTAAAGGAATTACACATCTCCCTTATGAAAGTAAAAAGGAGCCATAAGTGGAATATGTACTTTTCCTCAATTTTTTTAAATGTAAAAAGGGGAAAAATCATGTCGATGGACCTGATCCCTTTGAGTGCATTATATATATAGAGTTGAAGGATCTACGATAGTTCTCTCTATATAATTTTTTCTCTATATTGAGCATGGAATAAATTACACATCTCCATCATCTTAACAATACATTAAAATGTTTTAATTATCATTAATAATTTTCTTACTTTCATTTGATATAAGACTTGCATATATTCATCTTAAGCTCAGATCTATGAAGGGCATCAAATCTCTTAACATGAAAACCTTTTTTAGAGAGAAAAACTTGAAAAAAGGGTTTCTAGATCGAGAAATTTGATCCCTCTTGGTGCTTCATGGATTTAGGCTTAAAATGAATGTGTGTGTGTGTGTGTGTTGGAATACAATGGTAAAATTCACCTGTTTTAGAATAAGGATGAGAGTATTTGGCATTAATAATGAAATTGGAGTCTTATTACAATTATTTAAGATTTATATTTACTAATTTGGTATCTAGAGTTTTGATTATGAAAAAATAATTTATTTAAATTTTCATTGTAAGGAATATGGTAAATAGTTAGAATACAAGGTGAAGTGTGGTTTTCAATAAGTATGGAATGATCAATGATGAAAATGGCCATCACAAGCTAAAGAATGATCATGTTGTTGTTATTAGTCTTGAGGCTAGAGGGTGAAGCTTGAGAGGGGAATCACAAAAGCCTCCTCTACAATAGAGGATTAGGGCAAACCAAAGAAAAAGGAGAGTTATTTGTGTTAGTCTTGAGATTGAGGGAATGAAATTAACCATTAGGCTAGGTTAATCATGGGTTGAGAGGGACGAAATCCTTCAATATTGCAAACTTTTCCCATTTTTTTTTAATATGTGTGTGTATCATGTTGAGGGACTTGATCCATTTGAATGCATTATAGATTCAAAGTTAAAATGCTCTCTCTCTCTCTCTCTCTCTCTCTCTCTCTCTCTCTCTCTCTCTCTCTCTCTCTCTCTCTCTCTCTCTATATATATATATATATATATATATATATATCTCATGGAAAGAATTACACATCTTCATCATACTTAGCAACACCATTAAAGTGTTTTAATTATGGAATTTTACTTAAAATAAACATTGAGATATTTTATTTATGATCCATATTGAATTGTTTTTTTGTTAATGTTATAATTTTCAATACCATGTCAATAGTGCGCAGGACGCACAAATGATTGGGGATGTTGGTCATAGTGTTGCTCGTATCTATGAAACGTTGGAAAACAAACATGCAAACCATTAGGCATGTATCATTGAGATGGACGATAAGCTTTGTGATCAAGTTATTTCTATTTTGATTGACCCTGGATATAATTATAGCTATGTTAGTCCTGACTTGGTGGATAACTCTGGTTTGAGTAAGGAATTATATGCAGAACCTTGGTTAGTGTAGTTGGCTACAGGTACAAAGAAGTAAGTTCATCATTGGGTAAGAGATTGTGCATTTGATTTGAATGGTATGCCTATTGCAACACATTTGAATGTATTACCATTCAGATCATATAATATTTTCTTGGGCATGGATTGGTTGTATCTTCATAGAACCAAGGTGGATTGTTATGACAAAGCCATTGAGCGTGTCGATGACAATGGAGAACCAAGAGTCTTACATGGTAAGAAGAAAGCCACATAAGTTAGGATGGTAATAATTATGCAAGCAAAGCGCAGTTGCAGGAAATGGTGTGTGTTATGTGCAGTGTGCATTTCTAGTGACGAAGGTAAGGAAGTTGAGGATGAAAATGTGTTGAGAAATTACCCAATTCTACAGCAGTTCAAGGATGTATTTCCTTAGGATATTTCAGAGTTGCCGCCTCACAAGGAAGTAGATTTTTCTATCGAGTTAGTGCGAGGGGCAACTCCAGGATCAAAAGCACCTTAGAGGATGAGCACACCTGAGTTGGTAGAACTGAAGCTACCGTTGAAGGAAATGTTGGATAAGGATACATTAGGCCAAGTGTATCACCATGGGGCACATCGATATTGTTTGTGAAGAAGAAAGATGGTCCTCTCAGATTATGCATTGACTATAGGCAGTTGAACAAAGTGACCATCAAGAACAAGTATTCGTTGTCCATGATTGATGACTTGTTCGATCAGTTGAAGGGAGCAACAACATTCTTAAAGATTGATATGAGATCTTGATATCACCAGGTATGCATCAAAGAGGAGGACATTTACAAGACAACTTTCTGAACCATGTATGGGCATTATGAGTTTGTTGTAGTTCCATTTGGTTTAACTAATGCTCCAACTACATTTATGTGCTTGATGAATAGTGTGTTGCATCCATATTTGGATAAGTTTGTTATTGTGTTCATTGATGACATATTGGTATATTCTAAAAATGAGGAAGAGCATGCCAAGCATTTAGCAGAAATGTTGAGGTTGTTGAGAGAGCATTAGTTGTATGCTAATCTTAGCAAGTGTAGTTTCTTTCAGGCTGAGGTACATTACTCGGGACATGTTGTCTCCAAGGAGGGCATTGCAGTATGTCCAAAAGAGATAAGGGTCATCATGGAGTGGGTAGCTCCTAAGAATGTAGATGAGGTGAGATCTTTCATGGTATTGGCAAGTTATTACAAGAGGTTCATCAAGAACTTCTCATAGATTTCTTATCCTATTACACCATTGTAGAGGAAACATAAGAAGTTTGAATGGAGAGAGGAGTGTGAGGCTAGTTTTGAGCAACTTAAGTAGTTGTTGACACATGCACCAGTGTTAAAGATTGTAGATTCGGACAAAGAGTTTGTGGTATGCACAGATGCTTGCAAGAAATGACTAAGTGGAGTCCTTATGCAGGATGGATAGGTTGTATGTTATGAGTCATGAAAACTAAATGAGCACGGGTAGAACTACCCCACACATGAACTTGAGTTGGCAAGGATTATACATTCATTGAATATTTGGAGACACTATCTTCTAGGCAGTAGGTTTACATTGATGAGTGATCACAGTGGTTTGCGGTTTCTATTTGACTAACCGAATCTAAATGGTAGGCAGTCTCGGTGGTTGGCTACAATCAATGAATTCAATTTTGAGATCAGATATATCAAAGGTAAAGAGAATAGAGTGACATATGCTCCTAGTAGGTGGATACAGGTAAATCACTTAGTAGCTATGAGCTCCTATGGCACACACTTACATGATACGATCTTGTAGGCAAGTCAATAGGATGTCAGATATACAGAGATTATGCACAGGTTGCAGCTGAGTACTAGTACAAGTATAGGTGATATTACAGGTACATGTACATGTGATAATACATGTACAGGTACAGGTGATAGTACAGGTACAGGTGAAGGTGCATAGGATGTGGACTATTGCCTTACAATAGATGGATTGGTTAGATTAAGAGACATGATATATGTACCAGACAATAGTGATCTCAAGAAGGTGATCTTGAGGGAGTTTCATGTGATACCATATTCGGGTCACCCAAGTTATCATAAGACATTTGCAACAATGAAGATAATTTATTATTGGTCGAACCTAAAGAGGGATGTTGCAGAGTTTGTGGCTAGGTGTTTTGATTGTCAGCGTGTGAAAGTAGAGTGTAAGCACTCAAGTGGACTGCTACAACCGATTGTGCTTCTAGAATGGAAATGGGAGGTCATTTCCATGGACTTCATCATAGGTTTGTCGAGGACAGTGAGACAACATGATTCCATCATGGTTGTTGTGGACAGGTTGACAAAGGTTGCACATTTCATTCCAGTGGAAACTACATTCTCAGCTAGCAATGTAGCACAAGTATTCATCAGAGATGTGGTTAGATTGCATGGTGTTCCAAAGAAGATTGTGTGATACATGGATGCGAAGTTCACTTTAAAGTTTTGGAAGGAGTTGTTTGCAGGTTTGGGCACAAAGATGGCCTTCATACAACTTATCGTCCACAGGCAGTTGGAGAGACAGAGAGGGTCAACAGGATATTGGAGGACATGTTGAGGATGTATGTAATGCATCAGTAGTGAAAGTGGGAATAGTATATTCCACTAGTAGAGTTTGCTTACAACAATGGGTATCAAGAATCTCTGAGGATGAGTCCATTTGAGGCATTGTATGGGTGGAGTTGCAATACTCCTGTCAGTTGGAGTGATCCAGTTAACAGGGTGTTGATTGGACCAGACATGTTGCAGACATGGAACAGGAAATGCAGGTGACCAAGAAGAATCTAAAGGCAACACGGGATAGGAAGAAGAGTTGTGCAGATAGGAACAGGTTGTTCATGGAGTTCCAGGTTGGGGAAAAGGTCTACTTGTGCCACAAACTGAAGAAGAGCTCCTTATAGATTGGATCATGTGCCAAGTTGGCACCACGGTTTTGTGGGCCCTTCAATATTATTAAGAGGATTGAGTGAGTAGCCTATCAACTTGTACTGCCTCTGACAGTTAAAGTCCCTTATGTTTTCCATGTATCATTGCTTAAGATGTTAAAAATGTTGATCATGTGTTTTACTAGTCTGTATTACAGGTGGAACCAGATGGAAATTCCAGCCAGAGCCTCAGTATATATTGTTGAAAAAGGTGCTCATGCTCTGGAACCGAGTAATCTAGTAGGTTAAGGTGAAATGTAAGCACTTTGGGCCTGATGAAGCTACATGGGAGATGACGGATTAGATGTGGGCTATGTATCCTTCCTTGTTTTTCGGTTGAGGCAAATAAGTTTTGGTATGGTGTTGTGGAATATTTCTTGGTATATGTTTTGGTACATGTTTTGGTGATGTTTGGTATATGTACATATGTATATGGATGTAAATACCACCATGCGCTGTGCCATAAAGCTCCAATAAGCGGTATGGGTGTCATGTCATTATGATGTTATGTTTGTTGTGTTTCCATGTTGGTTTGCTTCTCAGGAGGTTGATCATTGTAAATATTGCAATGATCTAAGTTATAAAGCTCCATCGGCAGTATGTTTTGCTTACAATAGTCTTGTGGTTATAGGTGTCGTTGAACATCGAGGACAGTGTTCTCCTAAGGGGGAGGGTTCTCTAATAGCGTTGGTGAAAATTCCATGTAATACAAGTTAAAAAAGGGAAAAAATAATAACCACGGTTGATGGGACACTTATTCCAAGCTGAATGTTGGGCAAAATCCTAATGATGGGGATCACTTGTGATTGATTAATGGCTAAGGAAATTGGCAAAGGCAATGGATAAGGCTTTGGAAAGGAAAAATGTAATTTTTGGCACATTTATTTATGAAAATAATGGAAATTAGGAGAAAAGGGAGGTGAAAGGTCACAGGTTGCATGTGAGGAGGAAAATGAAGGAAAATAATGGAAAATAGAGAAGATAGACGCCTCATTCATAAAAAGGCTTCTGAGGATCAATTGTAACCTTTTGTTAGTTCAGCGTTGGAGCTCTCTCATTATTATCTTTCTATCTCTCATACTCTTGGATACTTAGAGTTTTCTTGGATCACTCTTTGAGGGTGTGGCATACTTTGATTTTTAGAGCAAGAAGGCAAAGGAAGAGCTGAAAGCGCAAGACGACATCAGGATCAATAACTATAACGAGATTTTCTTACAGGTACCGAGTTGCATGTATGTTTTCCTCACTAGTTTTGGCATGCATCGCATGTTCATGTGGATTTTTGGTCATGATCTTTCACTGGCATGGAGGATTGCTTGGATTGACAGTGGATTGCCTAGCCTTGCCATTTCCTAGATAGCCATGGAGATTGTGGGTTTATGTTCCTTGTCTATTTTAGTTGTTTCTCATGTTTCCTTAACTTGGGTTGAGTTATTAGTTCCTAGAAGCCCTGGTTGGACAAACGCTCTGGAAGCCCTATAACAGCTTGGGTTGAATTACTAGTCCTAGAAGCCTTGGTTGGACAAACGCTCTGGAAGCCCTTGGTGGGTTGAGTTACTAGTATTTGAAGCCTTGGTTGGACAAACACTCTGGAATCACTGCGGTAGCCGTGGGTTGAGTTACTAGTCCTGGAGTTCTTGGTTGGAACAAACGCTCTAGAAGCCCTAAAAGGCTCGGATAGAGACCAATCTGATGATGGTTTGTGATGTTCGACTATGAGGTGGAACCATTGTTGATGGGTGGATGTTGATGGCTTCTAGAAGCCCTATGTGGTTCTTGATTGATGTGTTCTATGAGATCCCACATTCATGCTTGGAATACGACACAAGGGTGAATCGTTGAAGAGAGATTTGGCTCAGCCATTGTATGGTCAAGTGGAACGTGGAAGTCCCATCCCGGGTTTGGATATGCATCATCAATATGAGGTTATTTTTCCTTGTATTTCTACGAGTATTATAATGGTTTATATGTGGATCGTATGGTTGTGATTTCATTGGTATTTCTATTTCTATTATGTTGGTTATATATATGTTTTATGACAGTAGCTATGTATGGCTCTCACCATGTTTTTACTTGTAAATGAATGAAAAATGTATATATGACCTAATGGATGAAATGGCAGTCAATGTGTTGAGGCATCAATGTCTCTTAGCGATTCTCAGCTAAGTATGAGACCCCTATGCTCAAATATGTTATTTACACATGTAGATTACATATTCATGATATGTTTGATGAAACGTTTGTCATGGCTAGTAGGGGTCCAACCAAGGTCTTATTCAAGTAATTTATTTTGCACTATCATTTCAATGTCATCTTAGTGTTATGAAGATGTCATTCTATTCTAGGCAGTGACCTGGCCTCTGGGCCTGAAAAAAATGGCTCAAATCTCGGGGACACTGACTTGCAGGCCTGTAAGAGCGTCCAGAGCTCCCTCGACACTGGCTTGCCCATAGCATAAGAGTGTCCAAAGGTCAAGTGGTCCAAAATCTCAGTGGCAATGAGGGGTTGGTTGGTATAAAGGTTGGATTGGTTCTTGGGGGTCCTAATGCTAATGTTGAATGTCTATATGGTGTGTTCTTGTCGGTTCCACTTCTTTAACATGACTTAGGAGGTCGAATCATATCATATCAGTCTCTTGTCGCATGTTTACCCCGGCTGGTTGATTACTTAGGTAGATGTGTAAGGAGGGTGTTACAGTGACCGTAAATCTGAGTCAGCATGGTGACTATGCAGGTTACGGGCCAATCACAGGATGCCAAGTGTCATCCTCTGATTCATTGGTAGCTAGTCGATTTTGATTGGTTGTGGTGTTTTTGCATGGACTAATGAAATGGTGCCATGTGGCACAATCATGTGTTTCCACATGGCACCCCCGATGGCATGTTTAAATGTTGGCATGGAAAAATGAGGTTTGGGAGGTTCGAACCCCTGACCTCATGGACATCAACACAAGGCTTTACCAATAGGCTACATAATGGGTCTTGTTAACTGAAGGGTTGAACATGTATTTAAAGTTTCATACGATGTTATTTGGGAGGAGGGGTTGGGTCGCCAGCCCTAACCCCCCATCACTACTCTACCACACGATCTCTGGCATAGAAGATGCGGGGGGGGGGGGAACCCTTGGGCCCAACCCCTAGTCACTTTGCACCCACATGACCACTGAGGTATAGGAGCAGAGCACTAGTGGAGAAGGGCTTAACCCTCTCCGTGGCCCATGACCATATCCCATAGCATAGGACCAATGCACATAGAGGAAGGTGCTAATTGAACGTCGCTTACGAAATGGGGCCAACCCCAGGCCTTATGACCACCTATGTGACCAACACGCAACAGTTTTGGGGCCCGAAAGGAAGGGCGGGTGGTTAGCCCAACCCTTGATCCCGTGGCACCCGACGTGACCACACGCCCGTTGTTTAAGGGCTAGGCCGAAGGGGCAGGTGTTAAGGCCCAGCCCACGGCTTTATGTGGCTTATATGACCACATTTTTCGGTCTTAAGGGGTTATTGGATAATTTAAGTTTCCTACAAAATGCACTTGGGTAGAGTGAAAATGTCGCTCCGTTAGCGAAAAACAAGGCGATTTGTAGGACAGTTAGATTGTTGGTATGATTTATACGTCATTTAACAGTAAAACTCATGGGAGAGCAATATTTTTTTTATTATTTGACCAAATTGAGCTCAGAAAGAGTCCACTTAGGGGTTTTTGGATATTCTTGATCCAATGGTGACCTCTAATTTATGATTTGAGCACATCTAAGGAACCTCTTTACAGGTTGAAGTATGGATCAATCAAGTTTTTGAAGTAGTTCTGGAAGGTGTTTGAGCATGGAGAAGGCCTTGTAGGGATTTTCTCACCTTCAAAAGTCTACTGCAACAGTTGTTACTTGTAGGGTTCATCTCAGGTTTACTTTTCTCTTTATGTCATGTTAAGGGAAGTTTTGATTATGTGCTTCAATGAGGAATTGATGTGCTCACATGCTCATTTTAGCTCATTTCAGTTGGAGTATAGGATCTTTGTAGGAGATGCCTTGTATTGCTGCTTTATGTGAGAGTTCTTTGCAGGAGAACATTACCGTGTAGGGGTAATAACCACATGTTTTCATTAGCAAACTTTTATGTACTCCCTATTCTACTAAATATATGGAGTGGCCTAACTATGTTGGCAGGCCTCGAGATGTAGCTCGGGAAGGGTGAACTCTGTCAACAAATATTTTGTTATGCTCTTCATTATGCTTATATGAGTTATGTGTTATTATGTTGCTTATGATAAGTTATGTGAAGACTAAATCATAACTTGAAGAGACATTGGAAAACCCTGTTTTGTGACAAGACCCATTTTACCTTGCAAAGCGTTAGAAGGGTCCTATTTTATTTTGTTTGATTGTGGAGAAGAGGAAAGTGAACACCTCCTTCATTTTCAGATCAGGTTGGTATAAGAGCACTAGTTGACCAAGTTGTAAGAATGGGCTGCAAAAAGAGTCTCTAAAAGCTAGAGGAGCAGAATTTGACTCTTTGTAAGGAGAACATTGAGTTGAGAAGGATGTTAGAGATGACTGAAGAGGAGAAGAGGCATATGCGCCTACAATTGCAGCATGTGCTTGAAGAACAAGTTGCTGAAAGTTATACTCTTGTGCCAGCAAGAGAAGCCTCTAGAATGAAACCCATATGTGGTCATGGTTCAAACGGTGGTTATGGACCATATGAGGCAGGTGATGCATGTGCATTTTGCGAGCACCATCAAGAAGAACACCATATGCTAGTTGATAAGAGTGGGTGGCTAGAGTCATTTGCAATATCATTATCATCATCATTAGAAGTTGAAAAGATGAATGACAAGTTTAAGGAGGTAATTAGCATTTCAAGTACAATTCCTTCTATTTATGTGCATAACACCTCTTTTGCAGTGTTTGAGCAACATACCAAAGGCATTGGTATGAAGTTTATTTCCAAGATGGGTTATGAAGGAGGAGGCCTCAACATAAATGGCCAAGGTATTACCAATCCAATTATGGTTGAGGAGAGACCAAAGTATCAGGGATTGGGTTATGGTCAAAGGGAGTTTGGAGAATGCTCTAAACGACTTGAGGCACATCAACCATATGAGGATGATATGTCACCACCTTGTGACAATGTTCATTTGTCTCCCAAGTGAGATGAATGCTTGAAGGGACCTTGCATGTCATCATCCACTCCACTCTGTCAAAGTTGCAACCCTAGAGACAGGTATAATTCTCATGGGTGTTTTCCAATGCATGGTAATTTTGACTATTTGTGGAATAAGTACCCTTGTACTTTTTGTGATGCATTTGACCATTGTGTGGTTGTCTGTGAGCAACATATGATAATGGTTAAAAGAATGGATCAGATTCTAGGCATCAAGCATAATGATTCTCCTTCGCATGAGAGGACTTCTTTGTCAACAAGTAAGAGAAAGTTCTTTTGTACCCATTGCAAGATGCATGGGCATGGCATTAAATGATGTTGGAAATTACATCCAGAGCTTTGTTCAAAGAAAGGAAAGGATTTTGTGCAACATAATGTAAGGGAAGTAAGAGGTGGCAAAGAGGACTCGTAATAATCCTAAGCAACCTTCAAGGCAAAGATGATGCAAAAAGAGAACCCATAAGCAGAGGAGAGGCAAAGTTTGGGTGGACTTGTTTGTAAAGTTGTTTTGTAAATTTGTAATTACTTATTCTTGTTTACCTATTTAGGTACTTTTGTAAAGTGAACAATCATTGTAACTATGTTCAACAAGTATGTGTTTTTCGTTGATGTTCAACGACTTTTATGAATGTACAAGATTTTCATTCAAAGTTTGTCTATAAGTTTTTCATGTACTCACATATGCAAGTATTCAAGATGAAACTTAAGTGAATATAATCTTTGTTTCAAGATTGTACAAGATGACTATGTTTTGTAGGGAAGGCCAATTGTATCATTGAAAATTTGCAGTAGTGTACTTTTTATGTACAAGCTCAGTTTGAGGACAAAAAATCAAGTTTATGTTGCTTATGATTTCCAAGATGGAGTCAAGTTTGTCTTCAATAGTTTAACTTCAAGATGAAGTTGTTTTTGAGCCATTGAATTCCACTCATCAATATTTTATTCATGCACCAGTGATAAGAATGTTGGCTCAATTCTTAACATGACAGTATGTCTTCACGAAGAAGATAGGTGAAGTGCCTTGATTGGGGCCTAAAGGGAACCAATTGAAAAGTAAACATTTTGGATTGAGTTTTTGGGTGTTTTGGAGTTTCAGCCTAATTATATTGACTAGGGAAGTAAAATTTTAGAGTCCAAAATTTCCTAGTGGGGAGGTGTGATTAGGAGATCAAATTTTAGCTCAAAAATGAAAGTGCCCAGAAAGACTTGAAATTAGCATCAAGTCGAAGTGTTCATCGTTCTTAATCCACCAACGTTCGTTTCACTCAATCCGACACTATATGCTCAAGTTAACGCATGTTGACCATTTGGCCCAACAACTAAAATTTTAGCAGGTCTGTTGACTAGGCAGCTGACTGGGTGACTGTACAACTGATTCAACATGGTTACTGTGTAGGGTACGAGCCAATCATAGGTTTCCAAGTGTCATCCTCCAGTTCATTGGTAGTTGGTTGATTTTGATTGGTTGTGGTGTTTCTGTGTGGACCAATGAAATGGTGTCACGTGGCCCAGTCATGGACTGCCACATGGCACCCTAATGGCATGTTAAAATTTTGGCATGGCAGGATGAGGTCTGGGAGGTTCGAACCCCTGACCTCATGAACATCAATGCACGGCTTACCAACATGCTACACGGTGGTCTTATTAAACTAAGGGCTGAACCTGTATTTAAAGTTTCATACGACACTATTTGGGAGGAGGGGTTAGCATGTCAGTCCCGATCCCCAGTCACTGCTCTACCACATGACCTTCGATGTAAAAGATGGGGTGGGGGGAACCCTTAAGCCCGACCCCTGGTCACTTTGCACCCACATGACCACCGGGATACAGGAGCAGAGCACAAGTGGAGAAGGGCTTAACCCTGGCCTCGACCCATGACCATATCCCACAACACAGGACCGAGGTGCATAAAGCAAGGTGTTAATCAGAGGTTGCTTAGGAAAGGGGGCCAACCCCGGGCCTTATGACCACCCATGTGATCGATGCGTAATAGTTTTGGGCCCCGTGGGAAGGGCGGGCAGTTAACCCAGCCCTTGATTCGTGGCACCCTATGTGACCACGCGCTCGTTGTTTAAGGGCTAGGCCAGCAGGGGCGGGCGTTAAGGTCCAGTCCGCGGCCTTATGTGGACTATATGACCACATGTTTCAGTCTTAAGGGGTTATTGGCTAATTTAAATTTCCTAGAAAATGCACCGGCATAGGGCGAAAATGTCTCTTCAAAAGTGAAAAATAGGGCAAATTTGTAGGACAATTAGACTGTTGGTTTGATTTGTAGGATAGTTAACAGTAAAACTCATGGGAGAGCTTGGAGAGTAATATTTTTTTGAGTTTTTGACCAAATTGAGCTAAAAAAGAGTCCACTTAGCGGTTTTTTCGATGTTTTGGATCCAATGATGACCTCTAATTTCTAATTTGAGCACATATAAGGAGTCTTTTTGTAGGTTTAAGACTAAGGGTGTATGGATCAATCAGGTTTTTGAAGCAGTTCTGGAAGGTGTTTGAGCATGGAGAAGGCCTTCTAGGGGTTTTCTCACCTTCAGAAGTATACTACAACAATTTTTGCTTGTAGGGTTCAACTCAGGTTTACTTTTCTCTTTATGTCATGTTGAGGGGAGTTTTGTTTATGTGCTTCAATGAGGAATTGGAGTGCTCACATGCTCATTTTAGCTCATCTCAGTTGGAGTATAGAATATTTTGTAGGAGATGCCTTGTATTGTTGCTTTATGTGAGGGTTCTTTGCAGGAGAACATTATATTGTAGGGGTAATATCCACATGTTTTCATTAACAAACTTTTATGTACTCCCCTTTCTACTGAATATATGGAGCAGTCTAGCTATGTTGGCAGGCCCAGAGATGTAGCCTAGGAGGGGTGAACTCCGTCAACAAATATTTTGTTATGCTCTTCATTATGCCTGTATGAGTTATGTGCTATTATGTTGCTTATGATAAGTTTACATGTGAAGACTAACTCATGACTTGAAGAGACATTGGAAAAACCTGTTTTGTGACAAGACCCATTTTACCTTGCAAAGCATCAAAACGGTCCTATTTTATTTTGTTTGATTGTGGAGAAGATGAAAGTGAACACCTCCTCCATTTTCAAATCATGGGTTGAGAGGGATCAAATCCTTCAATATTGCAAACTTTTCCACAAATTTTTTAATCTAAAATAAATATAATATCATGTTGAGGGACTTGATCACTTTAAATGCATTATAGATTCAGAGTTAAAATTCTCTCTCTCCATATTGAATTGATTTTTTGTTAATATTATAATTTTCAATACCATGTCAAATCCATATTGTGCATTAAAAGAATGACACACCCCCATTATGAAAATAAAAAGTACCCATAAGTGGAATAAGTACTTTTCCTCAATTTTTTTAAATCTAAATTGGGGGAAATCATGTTGAGGGACGTGATCCTTTTGAGTGCATTAAAGATCGAGAGTTGAAGTATCTACAATAGTTCTCTATATATAGTTTTATCTCTATATTGAACACATAATAAATTACACATCTCCATTATACTTATCAATATCATTAAAATGTTTTAATTATCAATGATAATTTTCTTACTTTCAATTGATATAAGACTTGTATAGATTTATCTTAAGCTTGGATATATGAAAGGAATCAAATCTCTTAAGGTGAAAATCTCTTTTAGAGTGCAAAACTTGAAAAAAAGGGTTTGCACATCAAGACCTTTGATCCCTCTCGGTTCTTAAAATGAATATGTGTGTTTGTGTTAGAATATAATGGTGCAATTCACGTTTTATAGAGTAAGGATGGGAGTATTTAATGAAGATTGGAGCAATTATTTAAGATTTATATTTACTAATTTGGTATCTAGAGTTTTGATTATGAAAAAATTATTTACTTAAATTTTCATTGCAAAGAATATGGTAGATAGTTATAATATAAAGTGATGTTTGTTAAACAATGGAAAAGTTCTATCACAATTTAATGATACAAAAGTGAGGAGAAGTGTGACAATTTATATGAAGGAGTGGGAGATTTTTTTATCTTTTCCCACTTATGGTGTCTTTCCAAAAAGGGGTCAATGGACATTGAGATTTAAGTGGGGAATAAAGGATTAGGTTCAAGAACATTAATGGTATATTCACAACATATTTTTAAGTCTCTCAAAATCTTATTGTAATTTATTACAAATTTGGGAAGTGTGGTTTTCAATAAGTATGGACTGGTCAATGATTAGAATGCCCATCATGAGCTAAAGAGTGATCATGTTGTTGTTACTAATCTTGAGGCTAGAGTGCGAAGCTTGAGAGGGGAATCACAAAATCCTTCTCTAGATAGGGGAAGGCAAACCAAAGAAAAAAAAGAGAGTTATTTATGTTAGTCTCAAGATTGAGATAATGAAATTAACCACTAGCTTAGATTAATTATCGATTGAGAGGGATCAAATACTTCAATATTGCGAGATCCGTGTGTGTGTGTCACACACACAGATCTTGTAATATTGAAGTATATATATATATATATATATATATATATATATATATATATATATATATATAGATATATATATATATAAAGCATGGAAATAATTACACATCTTCATCATACTTAGCAACACCATTGCAATGTTTTAACACTTTACTTAACATAAACATTGAGATATTATATATATGATCCATATTGAATTGATTTTTTTTTTAATATTATAATTTTCAATACCATGTTTTCCATACTATGCATTAAAGGAATTACACATCTCCCTTATGAAAGTAAAAAGTAGCCATAAGTGGAATATGTACTTTTCCTCAATTTTTTTAAATGTAAAAAGGGGAAAAATCATGTCGATGGACTTGATCCCTTTGAGTGCATTATATATATAGAGTTGAAGGATCTACGATAGTTCTCTCTATATAATTTTTTCTCTATATTGAGCATGGAATAAATTACACATCTCCATCATCTTAACAATACCATTAAAATGTTTTAATTATCAATAATAATTTTCTTACTTTCATTTGATATAAGACTTGCATATATTCATCTTAAGCTTAGATCTATGAAGGGCATCAAATCTCTTAACGTGAAAACCTTTTTTAGAGAGAAAAACTTGAAAAAAGGGTTTCTAGATCGAGAAATTTGATCCCTCTTGGTGCTTCATGGATTTAGGCTTAAAATGAATGTGTGTGTGTGTGTGTTGGAATACAATGGTAAAATTCACTTGTTTTAGAATAAGGATGAGAGTATTTGGCATTAATAATGAAAATTGGAGTCTTATTACAATTATTTAAGATTTATATTTACTAATTTGGTATCTAGAGTTTTGATTATGAAAAAATAATTTATTTAAATTTTCATTGTAAGGAATATGGTAAATAGTTAGAATACAAGGTGAAGTGTGGTTTTCAATAAGTATGGAATGATCAATGATGAAAATGGCCATCACAAGCTAAAGAATGATCATGTTGTTGTTATTAGTCTTGAGGCTAGAGGGTGAAGCTTGAGAGGGGAATCACAAAAGCCTCCTCTACAATAGAGGATTAGGGCAAACCAAAGAAAAAGGAGAGTTATTTGTGTTAGTCTTGAGATTGAGGGAATGAAATTAACCATTAGGCTAGGTTAATCATGGGTTGAGAGGGACGAAATCCTTCAATATTGCAAACTTTTCCCAATTTTTTTTAATATGTGTGTGTATCATGTTGAGGGACTTGATCCATTTGAATGCATTATAGATTCAAAGTTAAAATGCTCTCTCTCTCTCTCTCTCTCTCTCTATATATATATATATATATATATATATATATATCATGGAAAGAATTACACATCTTCATCATACTTAGCAACACCATTAAAGTGTTTTAATTATGGAATTTTACTTAAAATAAACATTGAGATATTATATTTATGATCCATATTGAATTGTTTTTTTGTTAATGTTATAATTTTCAATACCATGTCAAATCCATACTATGCACTAAATGAGTTACACATCTACCTTATGAAAGTAAAAAGTACCCATAAGTGGAATAGGTAATTTTCCTCAATTTTTTTAAATCTAAAGGAGGGGGGGGGGGGATCATGTTGAGGGACTTGGTCCCTTTGAGTGCATTATAGATCTAGAGTTGATGGATCTACAATAGTTATTAATATATAGCTTTATCTCTATATTGGGCATGGAATAAATTACATGTCTCCATCATATTTAGCAATACCATTAAAATGTTTTAATTGTCAACAATAGTTTTCTTACTTTCAATTGATATAAGACTTGTATAGATTCATCTTAAGCTCAGATATATGGAGGGGATCAAATCTCTTAAGGTGCAAACCTCTTTTAGAGTGAAAAACCTGAAAAAATAATTTGCACATTGAGAGATTTGATCCCTCTTGGTGCTTCATACATCCAAGCTTAAAATGGTTATATATATATATATATATATATATATATATAGAGAGAGAGAGAGAGAGAGAGAGAGAGAGAGATCCTCATCTCTTTCATTTTGGGCAACACACTAATAAAATGTTTTAATTATAAGAATTTATTTATTTTTAATTACTTTATATAAAATATACACAGTTGACACCCACATGTCTTGGAATAGACAATAATAAGGTATATTGTTAAGGCACTTTGTAGTGTATTGTTAAGGCATTCTATGAGAAAAAATCCAATCATGCTAAGAACTTGTCTATCGCAAGGCGAGTGCAATCCCAAGTGATTTTGACGACTTAGATGCCCTCGAGTCATGAGTATTCAAGCCACAGGTTAGTTGTGCAGTCATCTCAAGACTCACATAAACTAGCAATCAATATATATATATATAGTTGACATTGAAATATTTTATTTGTGTCTTACTTTCCCTATATTAAAATGTTTTTATTATTATATATATTTTAAATAGACATCTCCCTCATTTTGGGAAGTTGAAAGCATATATCCATAAAATAAGATCTCTCTCTCTCTCTACACATGCACAATTTTTTTGTGATCAATAATTTTTTTAAATGTTGCATGTGGACTCCATATTATGCCAAACAAAAAGAACATACTATTTCTCTCGCGATATATATGTGTGTGTGTGTGCGAAATTGATATTGAAATATCAGTTAACATGGATACTGAAGTATTTTATTCAAGATATGCATTCATCTCATTCACACTGGAAAGTAAAAATGTAAGAAACTTTTTTACTTTCAATTTCTTGATCTCTTTGTATATAAAGTTGATATAAAATTATGTTGCTTAATATTGAAATTGAATTTATTTATAATTGACATTGAAATATTTTTTTGCTATTAATATTTATTTTTTAAATACCACTTGTCAACTCTGTGTTGAGCATGGGAGGAATTTTATATCTTCTTTATAGTGGGTTGTAATATCAATATTATTTTAAATGTCATGTGTAAACTCCATATTGAGTAGTGAAAGAATTACACATCTCCCTCGTACTAAAAAATAGAAAGGAGGAAGCAATGTGAATGAAATTATAATTTTTTTACAATCAATTACTTCATATCTTAGTATATAAAGATGATGGAAAATCACCTTATTTAAGGTGGACATTGAAGTATTTTATTTATGACTCATATTAAAATATTTAAAAAATAAAAAAATAAAAAGCTACATGTAAACTCCAAATTAAGCGGGCATCTAAGGAATTACACATCTACACCATATCCTGAATTCTAAAGAACTTATTTTGCAATCAATTTTCTAGATCCATCACATTTAGAAATCCATCTAAAACACTTGTCGATACAATAAGAAATATGAATGTGCATATTGAAATACACGTCTCTACCATACTAAGAACTAATTGAAATTTTCACTTTTTATTATTTTTTCTCTCTTTTTAGATATCACAACTATATAAAATCATTTTACATAAGATGAATATTGAATTTTTTTATGATCGACAATAAAATATTCTCTGAAAGTTGATATTGAAATATTAGTTAACATGAATATTCAAGTATTTTATTAAGATATACGTTCATCTCACTCATATTGGAAAGTAAAAATATAAGGAGGGTTGTATTTTTAATTTCTTTACCTCTTTGTATTTAAAGTTTATATAAAATTGTGCACTTGGGGTAGCTCAATTGGCAATGGCCATGGAAATGAAGTTTCATCGAACCAGAAGTCTTGGATTCAAATCTTGTGCTATCCCCCCCGATCGGGGTGAGAAGTTGGACATGATGAAGATGTAGTCCTACCAAGCTTACAACAAAAAAAGTTGATATGAAATTATGTTGCATAGTATTAAAATTGAAAATATTTTTGAGTGACTCTAAATTTTTTTTTTTTCAAATACCACATGTAAAATCTATGTTGAGCATGGGAGGAATTTTAGGTCTCCTTCATAGTGGGATGGAATATCAATATTATTTTAAATGTCACTGTAGAAATTCTCACTGTAGATTAACCTAATTCTGCAATAGACTAAAGAAAAATACTTAATCTACTTCTACAATCAAACTTGCGGAAGCTGAATCAATTTGAGCAAGATGAAACATAACACATATAACAGAGAAGAAGAATCAATCACACATGAAACACAGAAGAATACTCTCGGGAAAGCCTAAGCTAAAAACCCCTCTATCTGTATTATCAGACAAGTGGAAATATCTCAGGATTACACAAAGCTTTAGCTCTCACAGCTATCGAGCTCTCAGTACAATCCCTCTCACTGCTCATAGATAGACTAGACAACTCATATGCCTTCTCCTCTGTCCTCCAAGCCTCCTATTTCCTTGCGCTGTTTTCCCTGGGTGTTCCTGCTGTAACCTTGTGTGACATTGATCTCACACACTACTCCAACACTGCGCAAATATCAAGGAATGAATTCCTTCTGCATGCAAGATATTTTCCTATAGGAAAATTCTAGCAACTAATAGTACACTGTCCCTTCCTTTAATCTCAACTGGGCCTTTGTCTGAACTGACATGCATGAGTTATTTATGAGAGAATATTCAGTTATCTGGAGTACACTAGTTTCATACATGCATGCATTAACTGACTGAACTCACAATTAGTTCCACATACTGTTTGGAACTAATCTAACTAGACTTAACTCAGTTAACTGAGCTAACTAATTACAACTCAAATACAACTCATCCTTATCTCGTTAATTAAGGGATAACTTCCACAATCAAAGGGATAATTGTTGCATGACTTCACAAAGACTTCATGTTTGAATTTCTCCAACTAATTTACTCAAGATGAATTAATTAATTATTTTTCAATCAGCTGGTGAGACTAAATTGGAATTTTAATTCAAGGAAAAATTAAAATTGGAATATTCTTGTCGCCACATTTCAACACTCCCTCTCAACAAGAAAGGGATTATCTTCCACCCTGATCCTGTCTCTATGGAACTCGAATTTACACTTTGACAATGCCTTAGTCAAAATGTCAGAATCTTGCTCCTTGGTCGAAACATACTGCAACAACATGATCCTCCTCGCCACACAGTGTTATAGACATATTTGGGCACCGCAACCCCAATCACATATGTCCATAAACCAAGGGCTTCTAAACCCCTAAAAGTGTTGTTTCATACCAGCTGATTACATCATTTCCCAAAAGTTCTCCCTGAAAAACTACTCAGAACTGGTCAAAACTGGACCATACAAACTGCTCCATGCATAAGGTGCGATGCATCTCACCTATTACACACGGGGGGTGCGATGCATACTGGAAAGCCCTTCTGTAGGGTGTGATGAGCGAGAGCAGACAAATGGCAGAAGCAGTTTGCTAGGTGGAAACTCAAAGAATCTTCTAGAAACTGCTCATATGACACTTGCCTCTCTGAATTCGCCCAGGGATGAGTAAGAGATCATGAAATCTCCAAGTGGAACCAATAACTATCAGTGAAATGACACTAATCAAAATCCCAAAAGCTGACTCACTCTCCTGCAAACATCTATATATGGATCCCTCATCCCAGAGATCTAGAGGCTGGAATTTTGTAATTTACAAGGAAGTGTTGTTGGTTTCTCTTTGAAGACATTGTTGGGTGATCTTGCTTTGTATGAGTTGAAGAGGGCTTTCATGCTGGGAGGATGATGCTGGATCAGACAGCTTGGTTGTAATCCTCTCTTCTAATAATTCTATCAATAAAGCTAGTTGAGTTTTCCTCCATATGCTTGTATATCTCTGAATCTTGTATTTGTATGTGCATTTATATTGTTAATGTACATTTGATCCTACATTGTTTATGGTTATAGATCTCTATGCTTTGATGGTATTTTTCTTCTTTGACTCTACAGGTGTTCTTTGAAGCGGGACAAGTGAGAGAGGAGTGGCGAAAGATCTATCAAAGGAGAGAGGAAACAAGTAAGGAGACCAGCGAAAGATTGAGGTTGGTACTCTTTGCTTCTCTCTCATCTATCTCTCATAAAGGAAAACACAAGTAACTTTAGTTTGTTTGTTTCTAAGATAGCTACCCGTCTTAGTGGGACTAGCAACTTTGAATGGACATTGGTTTTCCCGATAACAAAATGGCGACTCCACTGGGGAGTGAATAGTTTGTTTGTTTTGTTACTGTTGTTTGCTTTATAAATCACAGACGGAGCCTGAAGTTAAGCCAGCTAGCCTTCGAACTGCTTTTGCTATGCAATTGCAAAGTAGATCAACGCTACTTCAGTCAATCTCTGGGTTGGTTTATGAACTGAACATCTAGCTTGCAAACATCCTAAGTGCCATAGTGGTAGCTCAAATAACCTCATTAGATCAGCCCCTACACTTTGTGTTTACTGACAATCATTAGCTTAGCCTAAATCCTTGAACTTCGCTGCAAACTATGAGTGAAAACCAAGCTCAGTCTCGTCCCTGGACCATCGCATTGTCTCTTCTTGGCAACTTGGATGCATCACACCTCCCGTGTGTTTCAGGTGAGATGCATCCCTGTTTCCCTGTGTTACAGGTGCGATGATTGAATGAGACTGTTTCTGCCTACAAAATTTAGTTTTTTTCTTCATTGTCTTCAGCTTTATTGAGTAGTTTTGCTGTCTATGATCAATATATCTCTATTGAAACCACCTTCCTTTGCATTATTCAGCCTCCATGAGAAGGAATTATGAATTTTTATTTTTTTTTTATTTTTTTTAATTTTATTATTTATTTATTTATTTTTATTTTATTTTATTTTATTTTTAATGTATTTTTCATCATTTACAGTTCTCCTTTGCAAATAATAGCTTAATCGAATTGTCGTCTTTTGATTTGAAAGTGTCGCAAGTCTCGTTTTCAGTCAAGAAAAAGAGCATCACAAAGCATTCCTCTTTTAGATAGTTGATTACACTTTTGCCATTGTATTTGATTTGAATTAATAGTATTTCAAGTGTCGAAAGCAATTTTAAATTCGAAATCGCAAAGTGTCGTCTTGGCCTTACTTTCGTTTTTTTGAAAAAAAATTGTTAGTACTGTCGTTTTGAAAGAAAATAGTTTAGATCTATACTTAGTTTTCTTTTTGTCATTCTCACATTAAGGAAAATGAAAAAAATAAAAAATAAAAAAAATACATGCATGTGCATTTGCATTTAGACTGCATGCTGAAATTGATTTAGGAAAAGCGCATCTAGTGTGTGCTCTCTACTCTATGTTGAAAGAATTTCATTTCTCTTTCCTTAGTAGCGAGGATTTTCATTGCAAAATGAAAGTAAACGACTGTTTATCATCTTAGATTGCATATTTAGGAATTGTATATCTACATCATGCGGTGAAACTTAAAGGAAAACTTCTTAAGAAAGAAGAACTGTAAAATAAACCTCAATGAACATAAGAACGCTTTGGAACCTAGCACACAACATCTAGAAGTCTAGGCTAGAGACGTATTCCGGCGTCGTAAAGATTGGTAACTATCACTTTCATCATAGGTTGTGTGATTCCTCCTCTTTGAGACGACAAGTGCTAGTATGGACTTGTGCTCCCACGTACCGTCGAGTATATATTGGGAGACCACAATAGGCTACATCCTTTATCCTTAGGAAGTCGTGTATGCCGCCCTATCGATCACAATGCACTGAACACAACATTCGAGAAGATTGAATGCCGTACTGTAAAAAGTATTATGCAGTTTTGCGATTGGTTTGGTAATCCCTCTGTCTAGATTTCCAGAGTAGTCACTTTCGTTCCTTTTCAGACTCCTTAAAAGAAAAGGCCCATCTAAGCACTTGTCACTTCAGGCTCATTAAAAATCGAAGGCGACTAGAGTTATCTTTAGCTTTTTCTCGACTCTTAAAAATTGAAAAAGCAAGTTGTGTCAAAGCATCATAAAATTTATTTTAATCGGAATAACGTCACTGTTCCCTCGTTGGTCTTAGGTTGAGAAAATGGAGTCTACCAATCAAGGATTTCCCCTTGGGGGAAATCCTAGTCCCTTCTCCTCTTGGGGGGATGTTGGTGCTCTAGACATGGCTACATTGTCCCTTCCAGGACTCACAATTGGCCTGCCAATATGGCTTTTCTCGACCTCTGTCGTTCAAAACACTGCAATTCCTCAGTAATCAAATCAGCAACCAGATGATACTAGAGTTACCCCCCAACCTTCTACTTCATTTGTTTCTCCCTCTCCTTCTTCCTCTTCGCTTGGTGAAGCTAGTAACCAAGTAACTGAGAAGAAGAAGAAAGGGAAGGAGAAGAAGAAGAAGAAGCCAATGGCGAAAGGGGGCAACCATGCATCGTCTGGCGAAAATCCACACACTACACCATCCAAGCCTAAATATCCATGTGTCATTTGCAAGGGAGACCACTATCATCGAAATTGTCCCTGTATCCCACGGATCTTGAGGGACTGGTCTCCCCCCTTGCACAATCCGGTGTCTTCATCCTCTGACGATCACGTTGAGAGCACATCGTCAACTAGTGAAAACAAAGTCAATGGGAAAAAAGGAAGATCTAAATTTCCTTGTAGACTTTGTGAAGGGGATCATTCCCTCCACCGTTGTCCTTTCCTGGACAAAGCTAAAAGAGTCTTGGATAACCGTCCTGCCTCACCACAGTGACTTCCTCCTAGATATCAGAAACTCTTGCCGAGTCCATCGCTAGTTGAAAATCTGACTGACACACCATTGTTGTTGGTCAAAGCACCTATCATTGAAGATAGACCCTCTGAGTCCACATCGGACCAAAGTCAATAGGTTGAGATGACAGTCAACCCAGCCTTGTCTTCAGAAGGTCCGCCTTTAGATGATACTATCACCAAAGAGAATGAGAACGACACCGTTCAAATTATTTTCATAAACACAGAATCCGATGAACATGGAGCCAATCTACCCGTTCCTTACCGCAGGAAGGAAGTTCGTTAGAGATTTACCCGACCGTTTATTCGGTCCCTCCTCCAAGCAATCTAGTCGTTTCCTTCGATTGGAATCTACTAGGGAGACCCCGCCTACCATCTAATGTACCATTCCGAATCATAGTACAGGATTACAGAATGATCATGGTTGGTACTATCATAGATGAAGGGGCTTCTGTGAGTATCCTTTCCTCAACTGCTTGGAAAGCGCTTGGTTCGCCATCGCTTCTGCCTGAGATTCAAAATTTGACAGGTTTCAACAAAGGAACCAATCGACCGTTAGGGATCCTTCCAAATTTGCTTATAACTTTGAGAAGGAAAATCGTTCATCTAAATGCGATGGTAGTCCAAGGACCTCTAGGTTACAATCTACTCCTTGGGCATGACTACATTTATAGTATGGGAGCTGTTGTTTCCTCACTCTTTCAAGTGATGTGTTTTCCACATGAAGGCAGAGTGGTCCAGCTCGTAGACCAGCTTTCATTCCCTAGTTCAAACACAACTATTAGTCAAATTCCATCCCTAACTGGTCCTTTTACACAAGAAATGTCTCATCAATTTCCAGTCCGTCCACCTGATGATTGTGAGTGATTCGGTGATTGTGACTGAAAGTAAGGAGGCATGCGCCCTAGTCTGCTTCAGCAGGAAAACCTCAGATATAAGGTAGGTTTCTGTGTAGGATATATGACTAGTCTGACACACCCGTCCGTTTAGGAAAATGGGATTAGGCTGGAAAATGATTCCCTCGTCAAACGTTATGTGAGTGGAAGCTCCCACCATTCACCTTTGTCTATTTCGATGGACAGAGCCAAGGAAGTGTTTTGTCTACAAATGCGGACGAAACAACCTTGCTTTAATGCAAGAACTTCCATATGGTAACCTAAAGCTCTAATTCTCTTTATACCTAGGGGCATGCAAACCTTTTGTGCACAAGTGAAAAGAGACCAACATAACTCTAAACCCATAGTTTTTACTAACTTCAACTGCTTAAGTTAGGTGATTGGTCTGATCAACCATTCACCTTTGTCGGGACCGACAGAAATGGCAAAGTAAAGGAAAGGTTTCCCATCGAGAAGCTATCCTACCTAACTTCAGTAGTTCTTTAACCCCTGGGACATTAGTTGGTCATTCCTAGCTTGCATACAAAAGGCTCGGGAGCAAAGTTGCGCATGGGGCAAGCTCCCTAAAAAATGAACCTACTAATGAGAGAAACCTTATTATACAACTGGCACGAGTAGTTTTACGTGAAGTTCAAGCTCGTTAAAAAATAAACCTAGCAATGAGCAAATGTTCCCCCAGAGTTTAAGCTCATTACAAAATGAACCCACCGTCGGTAAATAACCATTGCGATCGCATAATTATCAGCTTTTAAACCTTAGTCGTGTTCTTACCATCACCTCCACTCTTTTTTAGCCGATCATACGCCTCCATTTGATTGTTTACCCTTTTGAGGAATAGTTGCGACGAGTGATTCTATTAGCCACCTTCTTTACACTGCCGTGATTGAAAAGTTCCAAACCTTACCTGGAACCAGTTGTTATCCAAAAACATCACTCGTTTCTCAAGAAACAAGTCTCCTTTAAGCTCTTTTCATGTGATTCGTAAAATATGAAAAGATTGCCGAGCAATTGGCCTCTCCAGCTCGTTAAAGTGATCGGAAGTTCCATCCCTCCTCTAGATTTTAATCTTTTTGGACCTAAGGGATTATTACACAAAAAGATCAAGCGTTTGTCTTGTTCGGCTCGTTAAAACTATCAAAAATTCATCCCTTTCGTATTGTTTTATATTTTCTTCAGACTTAAGGGATTACATTACAAAAAAGGACCACTGGAGTTGCCTTTACGTCTCTTTTTTAGACTCTCTAAAATTGAAAAGGACCGATTTATGTTTGTCGTTAAACTCGTTAAAACAATAGCGACAAACTTGTCCATACAGACAAGAGCGAGTTTCACTGTCACTGGGCTTGTTAAAACATAGCGACAGGTTTTCCCGAAGGGAAAATTATAGAATAAGCATATGTTATCCTCCTCAAGCTTGACAAAAATAAAGAGGTATTGGTCAGCAATGACTGGGGAAAAAGGGAAGAAAACTTGAATAACTTCATTGGTAGCAGGTCGCTCTTGAACATGACACTTTCACTCCATGACCATGATTGAGTCAGGTTGGGTTATTCCATTCACCGGTCATATCACCATTGGTCTGGCGTACCATCCATCTTGGGGTTAACGCTACCAATCAATTTCAGTGTCACCAGTATGTTCAAGAGAAGTCGCTCAGAGAATTCACCAACCTAGCTAACGCCTCATTCGCTGCAATACCTTTACTCTCCATTTTTCATGACCGCCACCCTGAACCTTGTATCATCAGATCGTTTTCACCTCCACAAAATCATTTGCTCCATTCCATGTCGTAGATGTGGGATTCATTAAGGCCCTCCTATGACAGGTCACTTCTTGTCGACATCAGCTCATTATCCAAGAAGTTGACTTAGGAACAACCCTTTCAGTACTTTGAAGCTTGCATGCCTCAATGGCAAGTTTCTCACTTCCAGTGACAGGTTTACATCAATGGCCTTCGACCGAAAGATTTTGTGTGGTGTTCGACATCAACTCATGTATTCACACCACGTGAATTGTACTGTAGTACCTTGAGGGTCATTATCATTATCGGTGATTCCTCTCGCGCCTATTAACAGCTTACATCATTGGCTGGTAATCAGGCGATGTCTTTCCATGTTCAACATCAGAACATCTTTTTGCATGGATCAACTTGTACTTTGTGCGAAGATTGAACGAGGTTGAAGACCCCAGATCTAGTTTCATCCATCCGGGCTGCGATATATTTAGGAAAATAAAAACATTAAATGTACATCATTGCTGCACAGATAATCATCCAAGCTAAGGGATGATGACTCTACTAGAATCATCAGTATGCCACACAAACGATTGTCTGTCCTATGTACTTGAAATGAATTTATAAAGTTGAGCATGGGAATGCCCGCCTCAGCTAGATCATGAAAATATTATGAAGATAATGTATTGTATTGTATCTTATTACAGGTCACCTTCCAGTTCGAGAAACCTCGGATCATCATTATAAAGCATTTCACCAGACATCAAAAGATTTACAACCTCATGCTTTAGGGGGCAGCTGTTATAGACATATTTGGGCACTACAACCCCAATCACATATGTCCATAAACCAAGGGCTTCTAAACCCCTAAAATTGTTGTTTCATAGCCTAAAGGAACAAGGTCAGCTGATTACATCATTTCCTAGAAGTTCTCCCTAAAAAACTACTCAGAACTGGTTAAAATTGGACCATACAGACTGCTCCATGCATAGGGTGTGATGCATCTCACCTATTACACACAGCGGGTGCGGTGCATACTGGAAAGCCCTTCTGTAGGGTGCGATGAGCGAGAGCAGACAAACAACAGAAGCAGTTTTCTACGTGGAAACTCAAAGAATCTTCTAGAAACTGCTCATATGACACTTGCCTCTCTGTATTCGCCCAGGGATGAGTAAGAGATCATGAAATCTCCAAGTGGAACCAAGAACTATCAGTGAAATGACACTAATCAAAATCCCAGAAGCTAACTCACTCTCCTGCAAACATCTATATAAGGATCCCTCATCCTAGAGATCTAGAGGCTGGAATTTTGTAATTTGCAAGGAAGTGTTGTTGGTTTCTCTTTGAAGAAATTGTTGGGTGATCTTGCTTTGTATGAGGTGAAGAGGGTTTTCATGCTAGGAGGATGATGCTGGATCAGACAACTTGGTTGTAATCCTCTCTTCTACTACTTCTATCAATAAAGCTATTTGAGTTTTCCTCCATATGCTTGTATATATCTGAATCTTGTATTTGTATATGCATTTATATGGTTAATGTACATCTATCCTACATTGTTTACGGTTATAGATCTCTATGCTTTGATGGTATTTTGATCCTTTGACTCTACAGGTGTTCTTTGAAGCGGGACAAGTGAGAGAGGAGTGGCGAAAGCTCTATCAAAGGAGAGAGGAAACAAGTAAGGAGACTAGCGAAAGACTGAGGTTGGTACTCTTTGCTTCTCTCTCATCTATCTCTCATAAAGGAAAACACAAGTAACTTTAGTTTGTTTGTTTCTAAGATAGCTACCCATCTTAGTGGGACTAGCAGCTCTGAATGGACACTAGTTTTCCCGATAACACACAGTCTCTGAGATGATGATACCAAATGTCGATGTGCTTGGACCTGTCATGAAATACTGGATTCTCAGAGAGTTTGATACAACTCTGATTATCACAATAGATCACAGTTGGATCCATCCTCTAATCAAACAAACCAACTAGAATTTTCCGCATCCAAATGGCCTCACATGCTGCCTGACTTGCAGCCATGTATTCAACCTCTGCTGAGCTGAGTGCAACTGACCTTTGTTTCCTGTTGTACCAAGAAACTGCAGCTGACCCAAGGTTGAAAATTCCTCCTAATGTGCTCTTCTGATCTGATGGACTCCCTGCCCAATCTGCATTTGTGAAGCCCTGTAGCTTCACTCCCCCTGTCCGTTTGTACGATAATCCATACTAAGATGTGCCTCTGAGGTATCTCAAAACATGCTTAGCTGCCTTCCAAAACATCTTGGTAGGCTGAACCATAGCTTGACTTATCTAGTTCACCATATAGCACAAATCTGGTCATGTGCTCACTAAGTACATGAGCGAACCCACAAGCTGCCGATACAAAGTAGCCTCTACTACTTCTCTTGAAGTAGCATCCTCCTTCCTCCAATTCCCTACTAGAGGAGTTTGCATGGGCTTGTACTTCTCCATGTGGAATCTCCTGAGTATCTCTTTGGCATACTTGCCTTGAGATACAAACAACTCCCCATCCTTTTGCCACACTTCCATCCCAAGGAAGTAGTGCATGAGACCCATGTCTTTCATATCGAATTCTCTTGCAAGGTCCTCCTTGAAAGACATGAACAACTGATTATCACCTGTCAATACGAGATCATCAACATAAAGAATAATGATCAACTGCTTACCTTCTACCATGATGTGGTACAGGTTCGCATCCACTTCACTCTTTGTGAAGCCCAACTCGATGAAGTAGTTATCGATTATGGTGTACCAAGAATGAGGTGCTTGCTTCAGCCCGTACAAAGCTCTCTTGAGTTGGCAGATATGCAACTCACGATCGAACGTCTCAAAACCTTCTAACTGCTCGATGTACACCTGTTCCTCAATCTTCTTCACATCCATTTGATGGATCTTCCAACCCATTTGTGCTGATAGTGCCAACATCAATCTGATAGATGAGTAGCTTGCTACAGGAGAAAAAGCCTCATCATAGCTGTTCCCCTTGACATGTGAGAAACCACGGGCAACAAATCTTGCCTTATGTTTCTCCACACTATAATCAGCAGCTTGCTTTACCTTGTAAAGCCAACAGGAACTCACAACTGACTTGTTCTCCGGTCTTGGAACCACATCTGAAACACTATTCTGAACTATGAAGTCACACTCCACCATAGAATCCACCCAAATCCGCTGCTGCACTACTTCCTCAAAGGAATATGGTTCGGTCTCAACACATTCCCCAACAAGGGCCATTTATCTAGTGTACCTATCAGGTGACCTCCTTTGTTTGCACTGAGAAGATGGTTCTCCCACATTCTCTCTCGCATCTGACAACAATCTGTCAGCGTCTCTCGTGCGCTTCCGCCCATCTCTGGAAGACTCTACTTAAGTGGATGTCTCCACTCCCAGAACCTCTACATGCGATTGCTTCACATCAGTCTGAGGCTCCTCCTCCTTAGGAACCAAAAGTTCCTCCACAGCCTGTAGTTGGAGCTCCCTCTCAAGGGAAACTTGCATGGCCTTCTACTCATCAAACTTAAGATCTCTGCGAACCACTGTCCTCCGACTGGTAGGCAAGTACACCTGATAGTGATGGGGTGTATCAGTGTACCCCACAAGTATCCCCAACTCAGCTTTCGGCTCAAGCTTCTTTCAGGCATGCTTGGTCACATGGAAATATATCGATGAGCTAGAGTTCCTGAAGTGACCCACATCTGGTCTCTTCCCGAAGAAAGCTTCCTCTGGTGTCTTCATCCCATGTATGCGATGCGGGCTTCTATTCTGCAAATAGACCGCTGTGTTGCATGCCTTAGCCCACAAATGAAGTGGTAGGCCTTGGTCATGCAACATCGCCTGAGCTGCCCCCACAATTGTTTTGTTCTTCCTCTCAGCCACCCCATTTTGTGTTGAAATTTGGTACCGGAGGACAGGTGGTTCCCTTAGGCTTTGATCTTTGGCCTAGGGAAAAGTGTCCAAAAGAATTTAATTTTTCTCCTAAAGTAACTTTATAATTTTTATAAAGTTAAATCTAATTTAAAAGTGACTTTAAGTGATAAAGTTACTAAGTCTAATTTTAAAGTGACTTTTATAAAGTCAATGAAAAATTAGAAAGGAAAAGTGACTTTGGAAATAAATGACTAAGTGGGTCTTTATTAAAGTGGGGTGAATTAAAAAATAGAAAGTGAGATTTAAATGAGCATTTAATCTCAGCCATTGATCTAAATCTATTTCAGCCATTGGATTTAGGGATCACCCAAAAGTCATTTAGGGTTGGGTTAAGGGAGGAAAAGGAGGAAAAGATCATTCATTCTTTCATGAGCAGATTGAGAGAAGGAGAGCAAGGGAGAGTTCTGGAAAGCTGAAAGCGGAGTAACAGCAAAGCTGAAAGCGATGTAATAGCAAAGCTGAAAGCGGTGTAACAGCAAAGCTGAAAGCGGAGTAACAGCAAAGCTGAAAGTGGTGTAACAGCAAAGCTGAAAGCGGAGTAACAGCAAAGCTGAAAGCGGTGTAACAGCAAAGCTGAAAGTGGTGTAACAGCAAAGCTGAAAGCGGAGTAACAGCAACAGCCGCAGTGTAACAACAACAGCCGCGGTGTAACAGCAACAGCAGCGGTGTAACAGCAACAGCCGCGGTGTAACAGCAACGGTGTTTCAGCAAGGCTGAGATAAGTTGTAAAAGTCTGTTTGTTGATTTTTGTTTGCTGAACATTTCTCCTACTGTAAAAAGGCATTTTCCAGAAATAAAGAAGAGCTCTCAAACTGGTTTTTCCCAAGAGTTGTAGGGGGTTTTTCCAGGGTCAAGTTGACCAAAAATATCAGTGTTTAAATGTGTTTTAATGGCTGTTTATTACTGCTGATTTTTATTTCTGCAATTTCCAGAATTTGTGTTTTCAGCAATATTTATTTTTTCCAGCTTGTTGAATGTATGGTTATGGGAAAGGGCATTTAACTATATGGGAGAAATAAGGAGAAACTGAAAACCGGGGTAGGAAATGAGAAATTTCTACATGGTATCAGAGCTTGAGTGCTGAAGGGTAGTTTGGGACAACAAAAGAAAAAAAATTACAGCTGCTGATTTTTCACTCAGAAAATTCCAACAAGCTGATTTTTTTATAAACAACAGTTTTATCTTTACCACAGCAATGCTATTTTTCAGTTTTAGGACAACAAGATGTCATTGGGATTGAGGGTGGAGGATAGGTTGGATGGGCATACAAATTATAGCGTTTGGAAGGAGAGAATGCAGAGTATCTTTGAGGAGGCAGAAGTCTGGGATATCATGGTGCATACAGCACAGAACCCTGTTGTTGTGCCTACTGATGCTACTCAGTTGGTTGCTTATAATAAAAAGAACAACAAGGGTAAGAGGTTGATTCTAGACGGAATCAAAGACCATTGCATTCCTCATGTGAGAGGAAAGAGCAATGCCCATGAGATGTGGACAACATTGTCCAATCTCTACCAAAGTACCAATGAGAACCGGAAGATGGTCCTGAAGGAGAAGCTGAAGAACATTAAGATGGGTAATGATAGTGCAACTGGATATCTCACAAAGATTACGAATGTGAGAGATGAGTTGGCAGCGATTGGAGAGGCCATTCCACCCACTGAGTTGGTGCGGATTGCAGTGAATGGCCTCCCCCGTTCATGGTTGAACTTTGCTGATGGGGTTTGTGCACGAGAGACCCTTCCCACATGGGAGAGGTTTTGGGATGATTGCATTCAAACAGAGATCAGGAAAGGACAGCTTGGGGCAGCCAAGCCAGTTGAGCAGGATGAGGACGTAGCACTGGTGGCAGGAGGCAAGAAAGGCAAAGGGAAGAAGCAGGCTTCCACAAGCGGTGGTGGGGGCAAAGGCAAAGGTAAAGGTAAACCGGGGAACACAGAGAAGGACTATTCCAAGGTGAAGTGTTGGAATTGTCAGAAGATGGGACACTATGCAGTTGTGTGTCCAGAGAAGAAGAAGAAGAAGGGGAAGAACCAGGACGTGGCAACTTCAGCAGAGATTGAGGACTTTGCAGGTCGTTTTGACCGGGAGTTTGCGTTCACTACGTGTGAGTCCTCTAGTGCAGGATCACCTGCCACACAGGTTCAGAGGGAGCATGCTTTTCTCTCGATTACCGGAGCATCTTCAGGTATCTGGTATGTGGACAGTGGGGCTTCACGTCATATGACAGGAGTCCGTGAGTACTTCTCAGAGCTTTCAGAGAGTGGCACTGATATTGAGGTAGTACTCGGTGATGACAGAGTTGTTAGAGCAGTCGGGGTGGGGACAGTGACATTTCAGAGGGAGTTCAAACCTCCCTTGAAGGAGTCAGAGGTTCTTTATGTGCCAGGGATGAGGAAGAACCTCATATCCGTCTCAGCTTTGGAGGACAGAGGATATGAGGTACTGTTCAGGGAAGGACAGGTGTTGATGTATCCCAGGGGCACTCCAGCTGATTCAGCTAGAGTGATAGGTGTACGCCATGCAAAGGTGTACAAGTTTGCATTCCAGCCCCTTTTGGCATTGAGCAGTAGTACCGACAGCAGAGCTAGCAGTTCTGAGCTGTGTGAGATTTGGCACCGCAGGATGGGACATATGTATCATGGAGCCTTGAGGACATTGCGGGAGATCACTACAGGTGTGCCAGATTTCAGTACTGATCACTTTGATACTTGCAGAGGTTGTGCTATGGGCAAGTTTGCCAAATCCCCTTTTCCCAGCAGTGACAGCAGAGCGACTGGGATACTTGATTTGATTCATTCCGATGTGAGCGGTCGGATGTCTCATGTTTCCTTGAGTGGATATGAGTACTATGTTTTATTCATTGATGATCACTCCAGGAGGACCTGGATTTATTTCTTGAAGACCAAGAGTGAGGTCTTCAAGCGGTTTCAGGAGTTTAGAGCTCTTGTGGAGACACAGACAGGTCGGAAGATCAAGTCCCTGAGGTCGGACAATGGAGGAGAGTACACCCTTGGAGAGTTTGTTGACTATTGTGCGGAGGCAGGCATTAGGAGGGAGTTCACTGTTCCTTACAATCCCCAGCAGAACGGGGTTGCGGAGAGGAAGAACAGATCCATCATAGGGGCTGCCAAAGCCATGTTACATGATCAGGGGTTGCCATTGTTCTTGTGGGCAGAGGCCTGCAACACAGCTGTTTACTTGCAGAACAGGAGTCCCCATTGTGCCTTGGGGCACATGACTCCGGAGGAGGCTTTCTCTGGGAAGAAGCCTGATCTTGGTCATCTTCATATTTTTGGATGCATTACATACTCCTATATACCCAAGGAGAAGAGGACCAAACTAGAGCCCACCGCAGAGAAGGGTATCTTTGTGGGCTACAGTGAGACCTCAAAGGCCTTTCAGATTTACATTCCTGCACAGAGGAGAGTTGTTGTCAGACGGGATGTGAAGTTCGAGGAGGACAGGGCCTTTAGGAGGTCACGGGAGTTAGAGTATCTGGATCAGCCAGACCCTCAGCAGCAGTTGAGTCAGTCGCAGGGATCCAGTGGGCAGGGATCATGAGGATCCGGAGGTACATCTATGAGGATGTCAGGTCCATCAGTGAGTAGTGGCTCGCCGAGCCAGAGGGGTGGTGCTCCGGGCAGCATGCAGAGCAGTTCACTAGGGAGTCCACTGATGGACAGTTCACACGGTACCTCAGCTTCTACAGGTTCAGGTGCAGGCAGGAGGACAGCAGACAGACAGTCAGGAGTTCAGGCTACTGATGGTGATGAGGAGGAGGAGTTTCATTCTCTTATGGGAGAAGCATGCTCAGGGAAGAGGAAGCCCAAGTGGCTTCAGGACACCTTGAGAGATGCCACATCTGTTGCTGAGCCGAAGAGGCCGGTCAGAGAGAGTAGACCACCTGAGAGGTTTTGTAGTTATATGGCGATGGTTACCAACATCCTTGACTTTGAGCCTTCTAGCTATGAGGAGGCAGCTAGCCAGCAGGTCTGGAGAGAGGCCATGCAGGAGGAGTATTCTTCTATCATGAAGAATGATGTTTGGGAGGTGGTGCCGAGGCCTGAGGGAAAATCCGTGGTTACTTCCAGATGGCTTTACAAGGTAAAGCATGCTGCAGATGGCAGCATTGAGAAATTCAAAGCAAGGTTTGTGGCTAGAGGGTTCTCCCAGGTAGAGGGAGTTGATTATGAGGAGACCTTCGCTCCTGTGGCTCGATATACTTCGATACGCTCCATTATATCAATAGCAGCAGAGATGGGTTCGAAGATCCACCAGATGGATGTGAAGACCGCATTTCTCAATGGCTTCATACAGGAGGAGGTGTACATTGAGCAACCACAAGGCTTTGAGGTGCATGGGAAGGAGTCCCATGTGTGCAGATAGAAGAAGACCCTTTATGGCCTGAAGCAAGCTCCCAGAGCTTGGTACTCCAGGATAGATACATACTTGCAGGGGATGGGTTTCACAAAGAGTCAGGCAGATCCAAACCTTTACTTTATTGTGATTGGTGAGGAGCCTCTCATTCTGGTGCTGTATGTGGATGACTTGATCATTACAGGTGCAGAGAGACTCATAGAGCACTGCAAGAGAGATCTTGTGGCGGAGTTTGAGATGAAGGACATCGGCTTGATGCATTACTTTTTGGGTTTGGAGGTGTGGCAGGAGGAGGGGCATTTCTTCCTGGGGCAGGGGAAGTATATTGTGGACATCCTTAGCAGATTCCACATGGAGGATTGTAGACCCATGTCGACACCGATGATCACCAACTGGAAGAAGCTTCATGCTTCGGATTCCGAGTTGGTGGATCCCACATTGTACAGGCAGCTGATTGGTTCCTTGATGTATTTGCTCAACACTAGACCAGATATCTGTTTTGCACTCAACACGATGAGTCAGTTTATGTGTGAGCCTAGGAAGGTTCACTGGGTGGCTGCAAAACACATTCTGCGGTACTTGCAGGGGACAGTGGATTATGGTCTGGACTACAGGCAGGGAGATGGAGTGAGATTGGCAGGATACACTGATTCTGATTGGGCAGGTTGTGCTTCTGATAGGAAGAGCACTTCAGGGTGCTGTTTTGGGTTGGGTTCAGCAGTAGTGTCATGGTTCAGCCGGAAGCAGCAGTCAGTAGCACTGAGTTCAGCGGAAGCAGAGTATATGGCAGCCAGTCTAGCTAGTTGTGAGGCCATCTGGCTTCGCAAGATGTTGTTTGGCTTATTTGGTCAGCCGTTGAGACCTTCAGTGATTTACTGTGATAATCAGAGTTGCATTAAACTCACGGAGAATCCAGTATTTCATGACAGGTCAAAGCATATCGGGATCAGATATCATTTCATCAGAGACTATGTTCAGAAGGGAGCTGTGAAGCTTGAGTATATTTCCACTGATGAGCAGGTTGCATATATTCTTACCAAAGCCTTACCACAGGGCAAGCATGTCTATTTCAGAGACAAGATGGGTGTGGTGAGGAACACCTTCCTCGGTAAGAGGGAGTGTTGAAATTTGGTACTGGAGGACAGGTGGTTCCTTTAGGCTTTGATCTTTGGCCTAGGGAAAAGTGTCCAAAAGAATTTAATTTTTCTCCTAAAGTAACTTTATAATTTTTATAAAGTTAAATCTAATTTAAAAGTGACTTTAAGTGATAAAGTTACTAAGTCTAACTTTAAAGTGACTTTTATAAAGTCAATAAAAAATTAGAAAGGAAAAGTGACTTTGGAAATAAATGACTAAGTGGGTCTTTATTAAAGTGGGGTGAATTAAAAAATAGAAAGTGAGATTTAAATGAGCATTTAATCTCAGCCATTGATCTAAATCTATTTCAGCCATTGGATTTAGGGATCACCCAAAAGTCATTTAGGGTTGGGTTAAGGGAGGAAAAGGAGGAAAAGATCATTCACTCTTTCATGAGCAGATTGAGAGAAGGAGAGCAAGAGAGCAAGGGAGATTTCTGGAAAGCTGAAAGCGGAGTAACAACAAAGCTGAAAGCGGTGTAACAGCAAAGCTGAAAGCGGAGTAACAGCAAAGCTGAAAGCGGTGTAACAACAAAGCTGAAAGCGGTGTAACAACAAAGCTGAAAGCGGAGTAACAACAAAGCTGAAAGCGGTGTAACAGCAAAGCTGAAAGCGGTGTAACAGCAAAGCTGAAAGCGGAGTAACAGCAAAGCTGAAAGCGGTGTAACAGCAAAGCTGAAAGCGGAGTAACATCAATAGCCGCGGTGTAACAACAACAGCCGCGGTGTAACAACAACAACAGCGGTGTAACAGCAACAGTCGCGGTTTTACAACAATGGTGTTTCAGCAAGGCTGAGATAAGTTGTAAAAGTCTGTTTGTTGATTTTTGTTTGCTGAACATTTCTCCTACTGTAAAAAGGCATTTTCCAGAAATAAAGAAGAGCTCTCAAACTAGTTTTCCCCAAGAGTTGTAGGGGGTTTTTCCAGGGTCAAGTTGACCAAAAATATCAGTGTTTAAATGTGTTTTAATGGCTGTTTATTACTGCTGATTTTTATTTCTGCAATTTCCAGCATTCTGTAAAATTTCCAGAATTTGTGTTTTCAGCAATATTTATTTTTTCCAGCTTGTTGAATGTATGGTTATGGGAAAGGGCATTTAACTATATGGGAGAAATAAGGAGAAACTGAAAACCGGGGTGGGAAATGAGAAATTTCTACATTTTGCTGTGGGTTATGAGGTGCCGTCAACTCCCGTTTAATTCCTTCCGCTACACAGAAGTCCTTAAACTCTTGAGAGACATACTCTCCACCATTGTCGTTTCTTAAGGCCCTAATCTTCTTTCCTGATTCTTTCTCAACCAAAGCTTTGAACTCACAAAACTTTGAGAAGGTTTTATCCTTCTTCTGCATGAAATAGATCCAAAATTTACGAGAAAAATCATCAATGAAAATCACATAATACCTTTGTTTCGTGGTGGAGGCTGTCGAGAATGGTCCACACACATCTGTATGAACTCGCTCCAAGATTGCTTCAGCTCGACTGTCTCGATCATGAAAGGAAGACTTGGCGTACTTTCCCAAGGTACAACCTTTGCATGTGTCCACTTGCTCAAGTTTACCTTTGGGAAGTCTGGTAGAAATCTGTTGCATTATCTTCAAGGCCCCATGATGCAAGTGGCCCAATCGCCTATGCCATAACTCACCAAAGTCTTGGCTTTGCACCAATTCTTCTTTCGAACTCAATGCAACACAATCATCTACCTCCAGCTTGTAGAGATTCTTTACTCGAATCCCAATCATCTTGGTCTGACCTGTGGCTATGCTTCTTAGGAACGCCTTTCCTTTACTGAAGACTACATCATAGCCTTTGTCTTCCAACATCGCGACTGATACCAAGTTCTTCTTCAATCCAGGCACATACTTTACATCAGTGAGGGTGAGAGGAGCTCCATGCTCCCTTTGAAAAACAACTGTACCTTCACCTGAAACACGATACTTTCCATCATCGCCCATCTCTATGCGCATCTTGAAGTCTTTCTCCTCCAAGGTATTGAATAAACTATTATCGTCAGTCATGTGGAATGAGGCTCCATTGTCCAGGTACCAAACACAACCCACCATCGATGAAACCATATATGTGACGAGGGTAAAATCCAATTCAAACTAAGAGGCTAGTGCCTCACCTTCTGATCCTTTGGAGGATCCCTTCTTGGATTTATTCAATGGACAAGTAGTTGTATAATGGACCATCTCATGACAATTAAAGCATCTCACTTTAGATTTGTCAATCTTCTTCCCACCATGAGAAGAACTCGATTTGGAATGGGAAGCCTTCCCTTTCCATTTCCTCGCCTTACTTGCTAAGGCTAGATTTTCTTCATCTTCTTGCTTAGATGAAGAACCATCTCTAGTGCTCCTCCTGATCTCCTCCTGCATCAGATTTGACCACAGTCGTTCCCAATCCGACAGTTTCTCTCTTCCATTCTCTGAGTCCTAGTAGCTATGCCAGCTCTTAGGAAGACCGAGGAGAGCAAGACTCACCATATCATCATTGGCTGTCGTTATTCCCGCACTTCCAAGCTCATCTCTCTAGGTGGTGAGCTTGTTCAGATATGTAGAAATAGTGTCACCCTTTTCACACTTGATTTTCCGAAGCTTGTCCTTGAGCGCTAGTTTCGTCTGGATGCTACTGTTCTGATATATGTCCTTCAATGTCTTCCATTGAAAACGGAGTCTCCTTCCCGTGGAGACTCGAGACAATATGGTCTCGAACTCCCTCCAGAAGAATCCTAAACGCCTTCGCCACACACTTCTTCCATTCCGCCAATTCCTATGCATTAGCTGCAGCTGGCTTGGGGATTTCTTGATCAATGAAATCCTTCAAACCATTGTCTTCTAATACCGCTTCCATTCGATCCTTCGATGCTATATAATTTGAGATGCCATCCTGTGCATACTCGAGTCTCAAGCCATTGAACGCCATTGGAGAACTTTGAGGTGTGATAAGAATTTGATTTTGTACCTATAATCAAGAACTTCAAACTTCAAATTTTGTTTCCTTCTCAGTATGCTGTTCACAGCTCTGATCACCTTTGCTCTGATACCATGTAGAAATTCTCACTGTAGATTAACCTAATTATGCAATAGACTAAAGCAAAATACTTAATCTACTTCTACAATCAAACTTGTGGAAGCTGAATCAATTTGAGAAAGATCAAATAGAACACATATAACAGAGAAGAAGAATCAATCACACACGAAACACAAAAGAATACTCTAGGGAAAGCCTCAGCTAAAAACCCTGTTATCTGTATTATCATACAAGTATAAATATCTCAGGATTACATAAAGCTTTAGCTCTCACAGCTATCCATCTCTTAGTACAATCCCTCTCACTGCTCATCGTCAGACTAGACAACTCATATGCCTTCTCCTCTGTCCTCCAAGCCTCCTATTTCCTTGCGCTGTTTTCCCTGGGTGTTCCTGTTGTAACCTTGTGTGACACTGATCTCACACACTGCTCCAACACATTGTAAAACTGTGCAAATCTCAAGGAATGAATTCCTTCTGCATGCAAGAGATTTTCTTATAGGAAAATTCTAGCAACTGATAGTACACTATCCCTGCCTTTAATCTCAACTGGGCCTTTGTCTGAACTGACATGCATGAGTTATTTATGAGAGAATATTCAGTTATCTGGAGTACACTAGTTTCATGCATGCATGCATTAACTGACTGAACTCACAATTAGTTCCACAAACTGTTTGGAACTAATCTAACTAGACTTAACTCAGTTAACTGAGCTAACTAATTACAACTCACATTCAACTCATCCTTATCTCCTTAATTAAGGGATAACTTCCTCAATCAAAGGGATAATTGTTGCATGACTTCACAATGACTTCATGTTTGAATTTCTCCAACTAATTTACTCAAGATGAATTAATTAATTATTTTTCAATCAACTGGTGAGACTAAATTCGAATTTTAATTCAAGGACAAATTAAAATTGGAATATTCTTGTTGCCACATTTCAAGAGTCACCTGTAAACGTCATATTCAGTAGTGAAGGAATTACACATCTCCACTGTCCCAAAAAGTAGAAAGCATTTGGATGAAATTAGAAATTTTTTACTATCAAATTAATTTATCTTTCCATATAGCAGCTTAGAACCATCTTAACTCCTAATCTATCAAGCGTTGAGAGGGATCAAATATGTCAAGGTGCAAACCTATTTTTTGAGTGCAAAACTTGAGTAAATGTTTGCAGCTTAAGATATTTGATCATCTCTACTGTTGATAAATCCAGAGTTAAGATGAATTTAGGCCCGTTTCATTATTAATTATTAATAATTATAATTAATAATTTTATTTATTTATTTATTTATAATAATTTGAGGGAGTCAAAATGTTTAAATTAATAATTATAATTACTTGTTATATTATTATATATTTTAATTTATTTATTTTTAATGTAATTTGAATGAGTCAATTTCAAGATGAGGTGACAAATTTAGCAAAAGTGGGGGGCAGGTAGCCACCACCCCATGGAATCAATAGGCCAGGGAACGTGGCACTGCACCCTTGACAAGTGTACACAATACAACGAGGGTCTTAATGGCTAGCAGCCTAATACCCGTGCAAGGAAGTCAAGAGTATGCAGGAAGGAGCCTAGTGGCCATAATGAAGAGCAATGAGAGTTTAATTTGCATCCAAGGTCCGTCAACTCAAAATGTTGGGGCAATTGTAGAGCTAAGTTTACAAGACCTATTGAAAGAGCCCTAACATGAGGATGTTAATGGTAGGGAGGAATGCATCCAAAAGAGAGCTCGCAGAATGTTGAGCTTGTAACATCCAGCTGGGGGTAAAGTTGTGGGAGACTAATCCGGTGCTTGTGCAAGAGTTGACAACTACTAGTACTCTGGTCATTAGAGGACAAGTACCCACAAGTGGGCGGAACGTGTTACCAAATCTGATCCTAAAGAAAGCGGAATTGATTTTAATTTTTGCTAGTTACAAAAAGAATTTGAGGATGAAAGTATCGACTACTCGCTCAAGTAATTGTTATTTCTCCACCTGGTTCAGTTCTTCTGGGTATGTTTATTCTATATATAAATTGCAAGGAGTTCCCGGTAGCATATGTGTTGAGTGGAATATATTGTTGCCTATTCTTGTGTGTTTATTTCCTTGCTCTGTTTCTTCAACATTGAGCTAGAAGTGGATCCATAGGTGGAGTATCAACAGGAATTAGGCTGAAATATTTCCAGAGGGGAATAAACGCAGTGGGAAAGGGCTTTGATTTCTCTCTTATGCAGGTTTTGAATTGCATCTTATAATTGTATTATGGTGTTGGTTGTTTGGTGTTGTTAACTTCCCTTCGAAAGGATGAAGCTATGCTTGGTTGATGCGCTTACCTGCTGGGAGGGGTATGTGTGTTGGTGAGGAGTTTCTCTGGGTGTGATAGTTATCCTTAAGACTCCACGTAGTTTAATTATTTTGATTATTGTTTATTCTTTGTATAAATCGAAAGTAATTCTAGGTAGTTTGCGGCTTGTTGAGTTGATTATGTTGTTACATGCATCAATCAATTTTTTTTCCTATACTGTGTCTCCTCTTTCGAGTTAGAATAGGAACTTGGAGTGGGAATGAGCTTGGCTTTATCTTAGTCGTAGGTTTTGGAGCTTTACTTTACCATTAAATCTTGATGTAGTCTGTATGGTGTGGGTAACCCCTTTGCGAACAAGTGAAGTTGTGCTTGGGTGGTGCAATTATTAGCTAGGAAATGGTGTTTGTTGGTGAGGTATTTCTTTAGGAGTGAGGATTATTGTAAAGACTAGTTATGTGGATTAAGAACAAAGGCCCCCCCTATCCTTTGTGGGTTGGGTGGTTGATGGCCCTTAGTATTATAACAACAATGCTACAAGTCCGAAGGGTCTCAACTTTAATTTTCAACACAGGGTCCAACAAACTTAAGAGGGGTCGACATTATGTTACAATAGCACTCTCCTTTTCTCTTGCTAACTTTTATAGGGGTGGAAGTACCAAGATGAGATCTAGTTACACAAAGACCATTATAACTATTCTATGCTACATGAAAAAACTGAACTTGCAAGAAATGAAAGACAATAAAGAAACGCATGCGAACTACGATGAAAGGAGGAAAACCATCTTAACTCTAATGAAATGAAATCATATCTATGCTAATATGCAAAGAAGGCAAACTCACAACTGAAATAAAGCTTGTAAATAACAAACCCTAATTATGCAGGAAAAGGCATTTTCTACAGCAAACTAGGGCAAAGAATCTACTTGGTCTCTTTGCATCTAAATTCCATCTTGACGATTCCTGGGACACTGTAACACATTAAAGAAGGTGAATCATGAGTTGGATGTAAGTTTGGATGAGTTTCGGGAGAAAAATGCAAATTTCTATGAGAGTCCCTGTTTGCCATAGGAGACAGTCCAACGACCAGTGAAATATGCTAAGGACAAGATTGGAAGATAAAAGGAGGCTAATGAATGCTAGGAAATGACAAAGCATTCATTTCATGTCATAATATTAGTGGTAGAAATATTTGTTTAGCAAAATGTGTGGATGTAGAGTCTCATTTAGTTGCAAAAGTAGGGGACTGTTTAGTCACAACAAAACAATACTGATGGACAACAAATAAATATTGACAACTAAAGTGAACTTTTATGCACAAATAAAGGTACCAAATAAACAATATAATTGCTACTAATGTTATCATCTAGTGCTAAAATGTTGTGCGAGAAAAGACTGTTTAGAAACAAGTTAATTAACCCTACATAAAAACAATGCTCATAAATAAATTGCATAAATGAATAAGTGCATAAAGAATAATGATACAACAAGGGTCTTAAGCACCTAAGGTGGGCCCTAAACTAGGGAAGCTCAGATCCCTGAAGGAGAAATATACTAAGAACTAAAACCCAAGTTATTTTTCATTAATTGAAGAATTATTGATACATAGTGAAAAGTTGCAGAACTTGAAATCTAGACTTTTTACATTGTTATCCTTTTATTTCTAGTCACTACCAACTTCCTAATAGGCCAATCAATCCCTCTATTTATACAAAATGAATGAGGGGCAACCTCCTTGAAAGGAGGATTTCTTTCCCTCCAAAACTCCTAAAAAACAGGATCATGCTCGTTGGGTGATCTCCCAACTATATGGAGGAACATTTATTGCTCCAAGCCAACTGAGTTTGACATTCTATAGCAAGGGATAGGTCCCATGAATCTCTCTGAATGGATATCCTCATAATATGTGCAAAATATTCTCAATATCTTGCACAATAATCACATTAGGCACATAAATCATGATAAATCTCTTTAACCTCCCTAAGAACTCATTTAAGCTAAGAAAATGTTATTAAGTGAAAAAAGAAAGGTCTAATACAACCTTTATGTGCCTAGGAAAGGTTAGATGGGCCTTATGTTTTACCTAATTGGGAGGCCCATCATACACCCCTACTAAAATTGTTGCTCACCCTTTGAGCAACCTATTCTTCCTCTTTCCTTTGTTTTTCCTCATTTAGTTCCTTCGTGACTTGTTTGATGTTCCATTATGTGTTGGAGGTGGTTCTACCTAGTAAATATAAACCTACATTTTCTTTAATGCCTTGCCACTCCCTTGACTCTTCTTCTTAAATGTAATGTTCTGAAGTCCTAACATCAGAGGTGGATTGAATATATGTCTAATCCATTGGACTCCAAGCCTCTGAATGATTCTCTTATATAAGGGGGTTTTGGCAAGTGTAGCTTGCAACTTGTCAGGGGAATGGTATTCTCTGATCTTCATGTTATGAAGTAGTTCTTTCCATCTCCTTTGGAAAGCCTGTGAGATATCTTCTCCCAATACCTTAAGAGTATCATCAAAGTGGAGGATGGCCTCCACTTGCCTCTATTTGTAGACTTCCACCACTTTAGGATCCCTGACTTGGAGTGCATGAGTGGAAGTGAGGATAGATGGATTGGGATGTTTAGGTCTAATCCAAAGTGGTTCCTTCAACTATGTATCCATGGTTCTTTTCTCTTTTTCAACCCTCACCTCTTCATTCCTTCACCAAGATGCAAACATTAGTTTTGCATCACCAAAATATGGATTTGGGTCCCATACAGTCATATATATTTGAGGTTGTGAATGTAATATTGAACAACCTTGGTCTTATCTTCTACGTTGCATTGAAGGAAAAAGTAGATAAAGTCCTTGAAATCTTGTAGATGGAGAGATCATATTTATGTAATCATTTTTATTTGAAATTGGTACCATTGGTCCTTCAGAAATAAAGAGCAGGTATTTATGGTTGCCTGCAAATTCATGCTTCCAAGGAAAGATGTGCCATGGTTCCCAATTTTGTTTCAAGGGTTGCAACTTAAGTTTCCTGCTCCTACAACAATCTTTGGGCCTGCTGCAATTGAGGCTTTAGCTACCTATTTTATCTTTCAAGTCGATCCCTTACATTTTCTTCATCAAATGTGAGGATTGTTATTTCTTCTATTATCTTCCATATTGCCTATATCAACAACTCCTTTGGATTCTGCAATCTTCTTCCATTGATGGGTCTCAGGGTTCTTCTGCTCTGTTGTAAGGAATAGTTGTGGTGCTATGTGTAGTAGTGTTTTCCCTACCTCATCCAAGAACAGAAGGAGGTGGCTCTCCTTTTAACCGCTTCCCTTGCTACTTGCAATATTGTAGGTTGTCCCTATAGTAGGCCAACTTGTTCCTGTAGCTCTGCAGGTTGCTCCTGTACCAGGAGAAGTTTTTGTAGGAATTTACAGGGTAAGTTCCTCAGACAGAACACCAAAAGGACACCGCTCACAACCAGATCGCAGATCAATACACCAGTATTTTGACGTGGTTAAAACCCTCAAAGAGGGAAACAGTCCACGACCTGAGCCAACGCGGCCACTTCAGGCAATTTATTAATAAAAGAATGAAAATTTACATATGTTTCTCTCATGCACGGATTACCCTACAAATGACTCTCCATGCGCTTTAAATAGAATTCATGAACCAATCGGGTGTCAAGCCACGGATCAAGTGTCGGTAATACCGAGGAGAGAATGAACTGTCAGATCACTACATATCGTGATCGTCGGATTGTAAGTTACAAAATGTACAACGGTAAAGAAACACACTTTACCTAACTCTACACTAGACCAAATTGTACTTAACTATTTCCTATGTGTCGGAATATCCTAACATCCCCCCTTAAGAACAACTTGGGATAGGATTGAAGGATTTACAAATATGACACAATAGGAGAAGGAAGGAGGCACTAGAGCCTATCCCCCCTTAGTGACAACTTCCTGAACTCCAACCATAAATCGAAGTTTAGTGAACTTCGCCTCTGTGAGAGCCTTTGTGAAGATGTCTGCAACTTGATCATCTGTTGAACAATATTGCACTTCAAGAACATGGTCGTGAATGAGCTTTCTGATGAAGTGCATGTGCAGTTCAATGTGTTTGCTGCGCTGATGTTGAACTCGATCTTTGCATAGCTGAATGGCACTTTGATTATCACACCAAAGTGTAGTCAGATGTTGCTGCTGAAATCCAAACTCTGACAGGATTTGACGAAGCCACAAGGCTTCCTTACTAGCTTCTACAGCACCACGATACTCTGCTTCTGCTGATGAAAGAGAAATGGCAGCTTGTTTCTTGCAAGCCCATGTAATAGGTCCTGAACCAAGAGTGAACACATAACCGGCAGTAGACTTCCGATCATCAGGGTCACCAGCCCAATCGGAATCAGTGAAACCAACCAATAGAGGAGATGCTTCAGCACTGTAATGAATCCCAAACTGAATTGTACCTCGAACATAATGAAGTATTCTTTTAGCTGCTTTCCAATGACTTTCACGGGGGTTTTGCATGAACCGAGCAACAAGGCCAACAACAAAGGAAAGGTCAGGACGAGTATGGGTTAGATACAAAAGTTTTCCTACAAATTGACGGTATAAGGTAGCATCAACTTCAGGAGAAGTACAAGAGACTGAAAGTTTGACTCCAAACTGAAAGGGAGAAGGGGCTGGCTTACAGTCTTCCATGTGAAAATGACGTAGAATATCACAAGCATACTTGGACTGGGAAAGGGAAATACCCTCCTTGGATTGCAAGACTTGAAGACCGAGAAAATAGTGTAAGTGTCCTAAGTCTGTCATTTCAAATTTCCTTTTAAGGCTAGACTTCACATGGTTTATAAGGTTGGGATCACTACCAGTAAGGATAAGATCATCAACATAAAGAACAAGGATGATAAGAGAGTTTCCCACTTTCTTGGTGTAGACAGTATTGTCAGAATGACACCTAGAAAAGCCAGATTCTAAAAGAAAGCTATCCATTTTGGCATACCAAGCCCGAGGAGCTTGCTTGAGACCATAAAGGGATTTCTTAAGTCGACATACAAGGCTGGAGTCTGTTTGTATGAAGCCAATGGGTTGTTCCATATAGATTTCTTCATGCAAGTCCCCATGCAAGAAGGCAGATTTAACATCCATCTGATGGACTTCCCATTTGAAAGAGGCATCAAGGGAAAGAACAAGGCAGATAACGTTCATTTTGGCAACAGGGGAGAAGGTTTCAGTGTAGTCAATGCCTTCAACCTGGGAAAAACCCTTAGCAACAAGATGAGCTTTATGTTTATCAACTTTCCCATCTGGTCCATACTTGGTTCTGTAAACCCATTTGCATCTAACAAGTTTTCGTCCCTTTGGTAGAGGAACAAGATCCCATGTATCATTTGCCAACAATGAATGATATTCTTCATTCATAGCTGCTTCCCAATCTGGATGGCTTGAAGCTTCTGCAAAGGTGTCATGATCATAATTTACTGGAGCTTGAGCCAGTAAAGAAGAGGCTCTCTCGAACTGAGAACGTGTACGTCGCTGATCTGTAGGATCACCGGCAAGATCACTTGCTGCATTTCGAGTAGCACGAACCCATTTTGGAAGCTGAGGAGCTGAACGAAGATCTTGAGATGGTGGGGGAGGATTGTCATCCTCACTTTCATCATCTGAAGAAGAAATTTTTCAAAAGTAGAAGAGATAGGGAGAGGTGGCACAACCGCCGGACTAGGCTCGCAGGCCGATATATTTTCATCAAATTTTACATCTCTTCTAATGATAACATTTTTGGACTTAAATGGAATAAGTCTATAGCCTTTGACATCTTCAGAATATCCAAAAAAAGTACATTTTTCACTCTTAGGTTCTAAAGCTTTATGCTTTTCATCTAGAATATGGGCCCACGCTTCACTTCCAAAAACACGAAAGTGACTTACATCTGGTTTGATTGAGCTCCATGCTTCTTCTGGAGTGATATTCTTTAAAGCCTTAGTAGGAGTGCGATTTATTATGTAATTTGCACAGTTAATTGCTTTTGCCCAAAAACTAAGACCAAGTCCTTTAGATTGTAGCATACAATTAGCCATTTCCTTTAAGGTGCGATTCTTCGTTTCAGCTACACCATTTTGTTGTGGAGTATATGGAACAATATGTTGCATTTGAATTCCATTCTCAGTGCAATAGTTGATGAATGTGTTTTTAACATATTCTCCACCATTATCAGATCTTAACTTAAGAATTTGATGTCCAGATTGTTTTTCAACAAAGGCCTTGAAGGCCAAAAAAGTGTTAAATACTTCACTCTTGATTTTTAAGAAGTATACCCAAGTGCGTCTGGAGAAATCATCAATGAAAGTTAAGAAATACTTGCAGCCAGAGAATGACACAACTGGAAGTGGACCACATAAATCACTATGCACAAGCTGTAAAGGGGCTGAGGCGTGCCAAGAGGCACGTTTTTCAAAACTGTCCCGATGATGTTTTCCGAGTACACATCCGGAATAAACACCATCTCTGCAAGATACCATAGGAAGACCTGTCACCATATTTTCTTTACATAGATGCTGAAGGGAGCGATAGTTTAAGTGACCAAATCGCTCATGCCAAAGTTTGCTCACTTCATCGTTATGAGAAACAAATACTGAGGGAAGATTTGATGACCCAAAGTTGTGAAACTTATACAACCTTGTAGAATCATCAGCAATGCCAGTAGCCAAAATCTGTTTAGGATCTCTTAAGTCCTTGATTACAACATCATGAGGTGAAAATTCAACGATTTTACCTTCACCTGAATGAGTTATCTGATATACAAATAGAAGGTTGCAGGATAAGGTTGGAACACATAATACATCATTAAACTGACCATTGTCTAGATGAACAGTTCCAGTCCCTACAACATTAAGAGATCTATCATCACCAACATATATATTTTTGGTGTTACAATCATTTAAAGAAGAAAACATGGCTTTGTTTTTGGCCATGTGATAAGAAGCTCCAGAATCAATGAGCCACTCATGAGAATGAGAAGAAGAAGATATATTTAATGCATAGCCAGACCGAGATGCTTGAAAACCACATGCAGAAAGTGCCATTCCTGAAGATGAAGTTGAGGTTGAAGATTGCCCCAAATGGATGTTATGCTTCTTCATTACTGCTTCCAAGGCTTCCATCTTCTTAAAGCATTTTGATTCTAAGTGGCCATCTCGATTACAAAAATTGCAATGTCTATCAGTCTTCTTCCCTTTTTTTTTATTTGTCTTATCATTTTGTTGAAATGATTTTTCATTTTGGGGCTGAAATTGCTTAGGACCCTTGTTTGGTTTAGGACCATTCTTTTTAGGATATGACTTCTTAGGATTCTTTGAATTTGGTTGTTGTTGGGCGGCTAACGCTTTCTTAGAAGAGTTTCCAAGATTAAGAAGACCAAGGTGTAAGAGTTTTTCTTGTTCTCTTATTAAAGAATCACAAAAAGAGTCAAAGGAAGGGGGCTTGTAGTCTGTTCCTTGAGAAATGAAGGCTTCTCTTGTAGAATGGAAGGTGGAAACAAACACAGAGTAGGCTGGTCCCAACTTTGTAAGAATGGAATAGATAAGGTTACTATCTTCTTTCTTAACTTTAACACCTTCCAAAGATATCTAAGGGTCTTGAACTTGGACAAGAAATCTTCAATGCAAGAAAAATTATTAGGGTCCAATGTAAGCAACTCATTTTCAAGTTGATGGGCTCTAATTTCATTTTTAATCCCAAAAACTTTATTGATTTGTTTCATTGCTTCATCAGGAGTATCAATTTCTGCAATATGGAATCTAAGATCTGGAGAAATAGACATCCCTATCAATCCACGTGCTTGATCTTGCCTATTTTCCCATTTAGCAGCCTTATCTTCATCCTTCGGTTTCTTTTCTTGGCCTGAGGCTATTCTGTAGAGACCTTTACTTCTAAGTAAATCCTCAATGTAAGCAAACCATTGGAAGTAGTTGGTGCTGTCAAGGTAACTTGGTATTGACTTTCCATTTCAATGGAAACTGAAGCTAAAGATGCTGAAAATAAGTGTTCCAATGGATAGATCTCGAAAAATTAGGCTGGTTTAAAAAAACGGCTTTGAAAACGTCTTCCGGATGAAGAAGTTATGGCTTTTTGAAAAAAAGTTGTTGAAGTTGCCGACGAAGTGCGGGAATGTGCGGAAATGAAAAAGTCCGCCCCCACAAAATGGAGACTTGAACCCAAGACCTCTACTCTCTTAAAATAGCTTTGAACCAATTGATCTATACAAAAAATTGAGAGAGAGAGAGAGAGAGAGGGGGGGGATGCTTTGGGTTGCGTGCTTGCTTTGAGAAAGCTCTTTTTCCCTACAAAACAAAAAACACAAAACCGAACACGGACATGCAAATAAAAACGAACCTTATGGCTCGAAGTTAGATTTACCCAAAAAAATAAATATTTTCAAAAATGAGCCTTGCGGCTCAAAGTTAGCTTTAGCCAAAAAACTAAATATTTTTCTCAATGTTTCTGATTTTCCGAGATCACACTAAGGCGCAGGGAAAAGAGCATACGCATGAGAAAAATCCTTCCTTTCTGTTTCTGATTTGCCCAGATCGCACAGAGTCGCAGGGCAAAGAGAATACGCAGAAATGAAAGGTATAGATCCGATAATAAAAAAGCTAAATAAACCGAAACCGAAATAAACAGAGAGAAAATAACAGTAAACTGCAAATAAACACTGTATACCTCTAGATCTTAAAAATGACGCAGCTAGGGCTGCCGGAAACCTTTTCGCGTGAAACGAAAGGGGTTCCTCACTGGAACAGATGCTCCCAACACAACAGAGCAGTCCTCTCGGCCCAAAAGCAGTCAGAAACAACAGATCTAGAAAACGACAGTCAGATGCAGTTCTATCGGCTTCAGATTTGGATCACCAACGGACGCGGCCCTCAAATAGCTCTGATACCATGTAGGAATTTACAGGGTAAGTTCCTCAGACAGAACACCAAAAGGACACCGCTCACAACCAGATCGCAGATCAATACACCAGTATTTTGACGTGGTTAAAACCCTCAAAGAGGGAAACAGTCCACGGCCTGAGCCAACGCGGCCACTTCAGGCAATTTATTAATAAAAGAATGAAAATTTACATATGTTTCTCTCATGCACGGATTACCCTACAAATGATCCTCCATGTGCTTTAAATAGAATTCGTGGACCAATCGGGTGTCAAGCCACGGATCAAGTGTCGGTAATACCGAGGAGAGAATGAACCGTCGGATCACTACATATCGTGACCGTCGGATTGTAAGTTACAAAATGTACAACGGTAAAGAAACACACTTTACCTAACTCTACACTAGACCAAGTTGTACTTAACTATTTCCTATGTGTCGGAATATCCTAACAGTTTTCTCTTGTACCAGGAGCAGTTTGCTCTTGTAGTTGAGCACTTTGTACTTCCTATTACACTTGCATCCTCATTTCCTCAAGAGTTATTCATGTTTCTTATACTTGCACCACTGGTGCCTTTAATTTATGCTCCTTCACATCTTGAAGCTCTTATTTTTTCCAGGCTAGGGGTCTTTTCAATAATTATAGGAGTTGGAGAAGGTGGCCCGGGCTTGCCATTGTACCATATTATTGTTCTTTTTCTCTTCCTAATGTAAGTAGAATATTGGGAACGTCTACTTATCCTTGGTTTTATGGGGTGTTTAGTGCTACTAGGGTAGCTACAATTCCTTTTTCTTCCTCTTCCAGTGGTTCTTCTCCTTCTTTTTGTGCTACAGGGCTTTCTATTGCCTATTTCTTCCTCTTTTAATTTGACCTTTTTGTGGTTTCTCAATCTCTTCTTGAGGCTCTGCTAGCTATCCTTAAGGCTTTGTCATCTTTGTATAAAGCTCTGTCTGAGGGTCTACAGTTTTAGCCTAGTATTCTATCAATTCTAATTTAGTCAATTCTATCTCAGCCAACTTTGTCTAAGGATCTACTAATTCATCCCAGGCCTCTAAGAATTTAAAAGGGTATCCCCGATGTGATGTCCCAATTAGACCTCACACCGTTTGGAGTAGGAGCCCCATTTGCGATATTGGCTTGATTGCCATGTATTCTTATAGATTTTCCTTGGCTCTAATTGTTAGCAAGAGAGGAATGTGTGGTGCCTTCGAAAAGAAAGGGGGGTGTGCCTGGTGAGTATTTGATCGTATGTGTGTTATACGGGATTTACGATTGTTGACAAAATTCTATCCCCTAGGTCGGTGGTTAACCTAGAACAACAAAGAGACAAGGAACCAAACACTTTTCCTCAAAGTAAATAGATGATAGAGTGAGGCATACCTGGAATCCTTCGCACACTTCGCTCCTTCTTTAGCTTGGAAGCTCTAATTCCAACTCCGAATGCCAAAATTAGAACTCGCATAGTCAGATAACACAAGCCAATAAACTACGAGATCTATGCAATATCATCTAAGTACTTAATTCAATAAATCAACATGGTATTGAAATAAGTGAAATAACAACATCACATATAGGAAAACAATGAATTCTTTGCATTAATATAAATGGAAGGAGATTACAACCATAAGTAGCAATTGATCTTATAGAAGAGCTCCTCCAAATTGTTACAATATGCAATCTTCTCCTTTCCTTGTCACAATATGCACCTCCAATCACCCTAAATGCATGATATATAGCCACTCACTTCAGCATCATAAGGGTATAATCACTCTCCAAAATCCAACCCCAAACCACATAGAAGACTGTGAATATATAGAGAAGTAGGGTAAGTTGGGAGTTCTTATCCAATTACCAATCTAGGGTAAGAGATCCACCTTTGATGGAGGGATAGGATCAAAAGATAAGTGGTGAAAACTCCAATGTAGGGAAGGATAGGATTCAAATGTTTTATCCAAGGTAAGTAGTTGTAACAACTTCTAGAAACTCCTAGAAGGGGAAGCTTCCGGAATCTCGATCATTCTCTCGGATTTCTAGAACCAACATAGGTGCAAAGGGGAGCACCATGTTGGTGACCAACGCAGTCCACAGTGGAGCAACCTGCTGGTGAATGCACCCCAATAGGCCTACATGGAGCGTTGGTCCTTAAAATGACTCAGATGATGTAGTTTAGGGCTGAAATTCTGGGAAATGAAAGGTACATGCTTAGGGATTTGTGCAAGATGGTGAAAAGGTGGAATAGGATGTTGATTTATCCCATTAGGAGGCTCACTGATCAGATGTGACAAAATGGCCTATAACAGAATGCCCTTAAAGCACAAAGTTAGATATGATGACTGATGACTGAAGTGATTTACCTTGTGACAACTAGGGATCAAGGACAACCGACAAGCTCCATATATTACAATACATTTACAACATGACATATTTGTTTGATGAGGGAGGCCTACCCATACTCAGCTCATAAGCTAACATAACATGTACAGTGATCAAATCAGGCATCCACAGATGCAACTGGTGGACCCATGAATGGATAACTATCAATATGATCATGACCATCATACATTGTTATCTTTGTATAACTCCTGAAATTGCAACCCGGATGGATGAAACTAGATCGAGGGTCTCATATCTCATTCACACAACCAACCAATGTATGAGTCAAACTATGTGAATCAATGGGATGTATTTGAACATGATAGACACTATATGATTACTGGCCAATGATGTAAGCTGTTAACAGTCGCAAGAGAAACCATCGACGATGTTAATGGCTCTCAAGGTACTATAGTACAATTCATATGGTGTGAATGAATGAGTTGACGTTGAACACCACACAAAATATTTTGGTCAAAGGCCATTGATGTAAACATGTTGCCGAGAGCGAGGAAAATTGCCATTGATGTATGCAAGCACCAAGGTACCAAAGGTGTGTTTCTAAGTCAACTTCCTGGATGATGTGCTGATGTCGACAAGAAGTGACCCATCGCAGGAGGGCCTTGATGTATCCCCCATCAACGACATGAAACATGTATCATGATTGAGACAAAATGATCAGAATGATGCTGATATGGAACTGGATCAGGAAAGGCAGACATGAAATGAAGGCTTAAGAGTATTGTAGCAGAGATCAACTGAATGACTTCTCTTGAACACATTAGCGACACTGAATGGAGTTGGCAGCATTGACCCAAAACCGAAATGGAGGCTCTGAAAATGGTATGATAACCAAAAGACAAGTATATTACCAACCCAACATCCATAGAGATGAAGTGGAAGAGTGTCATGTTCAAGAGCGACTCACTGCCATTAGAAAAATGGAATCCCTTGTTTTCCCAATTTCCCCAACCATACTGGTCAATACCTCTTTATTTTTTAACAAGCTTGAGGAGGATAACATATTCTTGATCTATAAGTTCATCCTTCAGATGAATCCCTTCGAGTATATTTAACGAACCCTGATAAGGAACAATGTGGCCTTGTCATGTTCGTCAAGTCCATCAATGTTTGATGTTTTAACGACTCCAGTGAAGGTAAAACTCAACATCCTTTTCATGTTTAGAGAGTTTGAAAAAGAGGTGAAAAAGAAAACTCCAGATGTCCCTTTTCGTATGTAGTCCCTTAGGTTCGAAAAGGTAGAAAACAATACCCAGGATAACCTCTTAGCCATGTTCGACTAAGGTATTCATTTTTCGTAGTTAGTCTATCTCAATCCAGAAAAGGGTTAAACTTGTACTGAGTATATGTCTTTTCATTTACTTTTACGAGTTCGAAAAGACAAGTGCTCGACAATTTTTTTCATATTTTGGGAGTCTGAAAAGAGTTGAAAGAGGACTCAAGGGGGTTCCTTTTTCATAGGTTTAAAGAGTCGAAAAAGAGATAAAAGTGTACTCTATGGTCAAATTAACCCGTTCAAACATAATGAAAACCTGTTAATAATTGTTGACCTGCTCAAAACACCACAAGAACGATTAAACATACCTGTTTCATAGTAAAAATGAAGCATATCTAGGTCAAAACACTAAAAAAGAATAAAATAATGGAAAAATGACCATAAATATTCAAAATGACTTCTCAGTTTTACCATTTCACATTTACCTTCAACAGTGAGTATTCGAAGCCCTTTTTCCCCTGATCTTCTGCCGCTGATTGTAGTCAGTCCAAGGAACCATTTCAAGTGTCGTTGCTTCTAGGTAGGAACTAAAACCTTTCTCTATCTTTCCATGATTCATTTTTTGTGTTTTCATGCAAAAATTTTAAGGTTTTGAGGCCCCCTAGGGCTCATAAAAAAATGCCTTGGGACCAATGCACCCCCCCTGTGTCGAAAAATGCATTGCATGTAGGCATAGGAACACTGCAAGTAGAGGTGCAACACTCTGGTAAACACTTCTGGGGTGCATTGGGCGCATTTCTCTAAGTTTTCTTTTAGTTTTGCCTCAAATTTTGTCAAGTTTTTTGCATGGAA